>JBAMYA010000020.1:13049012-13065862 GCA_037176975.1 Arrhamphus sclerolepis | reverse complement strand
ATACTTTTATTCTGCACTCTTCATTTTTAATTTAATTAATTATTGATTATTTATATGTTTTATGGAATGATTTTATTGGCCTCTTGTGATTCTTATATAGATGTAAAGCACTTTGAATTATCTTGTGTATGAATTGTGCTCTAGAAATAAACTTGCCTTGCCCAGCAGTCCAAAACCATCCACAGCACAACAATAAAACAGGGGAATACAAACACGACTGTGTCTCTGCACTCAAATACACCAACTACTAATACTGGGTTATATGGGAATTGCTTGGATTGCTTTTCTAAGAGTGTTTATGTTGTTTAGAATACCTTTGGCATGAACTTTTATTAATGAAATCTAAACAGCAGCAATAATAGTGTTTTAAGAGGTGTAGAGTTGATTTTAGTAAAGACATCATGAAGAAAAACAGAACATGCAGGAAGGTCAAATGTTTTCAATGACTGACTTGACATAGTTTAACTGTATAAAATTACATTCTATAAGTTACTCCTAAAAATAATAGAAAAGATTTTGAGTCAAGACACAGATTTGATCCGTAATTACTTTTGTTTTGTTTGTTTAACAAGAAAAAAAAAGATTTACCAAACAATTATGAAAAGCATTAAAGTTTGAGGGGCCTAGTTTATTCTATTCAAATAAGAAACCTAATTTTCATTAGCTCTTTAGGATGTTTCTTAAGGTATCTTAATTGATATATCTTTCCCTTAAAAAAACACACAAAAATGCAAATTTTGAGTGCACAAGTAAATATTTATTTGAAAAAAAAAAAGATGCATCCATGTATACATTCCCTTTGTGAACATATATATATATATATATTCTTTTTTTTTTTTTTTTACATTTGCCATAAAGCTATGTTACGAAAAGAAGACAAAGAAAATAATACATATTTGCTGTACAAATCAGAGTGGGTTGTTTTCCATATTAAAAAGCATAGATGTTTATGCAGGAGCCACAGAGGAGACCTCTGTCTTTGATGTGGATACTTCAGAACCATCATCCACCTGTTTGCCAAAGAGCTGCATGATGCATGTGCGGAACTGAAAGAGCAGAATGAAAACTCATGTTAGATATATAAAAGTCATTTGACAAGCGAGTAAAAAGAAAGAAAAGGTAGTAATAAGACACCTGTCGGTTCATGAAGACATAGATGACTGGGTTGTAGATGGTGGCGCTCTTTGCAAAGTATGCAGGCATGGCTGCAGCCAGAGGATGGAAGGCGTATCCAGGGTTGGCGGCAGCAAAGCAGGCAAAAGCGGTGTAAGGTCCCCAGCATACGCAATAAGCTAAGATCATGACCACAACCATCCTGGATACTTCTTTTTCAGCTTTCTGGGTTGACTCAGACTCCTTCTGCTGCATGGCAACCTGTGGTTCACAAAATAAGCATTTTGCCAGCCTTTAATAAATGATACATAAAGCTGAGTAAAAATCAGAGTTTCATAAAAGGGTCAAGGAGAAAACTTACAGCACGGATGGCCAACCACACAGCAAGGTAGCACAAGATAATGATAGCCAGGGGAATGATACAGCAGGTAATCATAAGAACAATCATGTAGGACTGGACTCCAGGGTCTTCACTTCCACTGAATACATCAGGTCCGCAAGAAGTCTTCAGTCCATGAGGCCAATACCTGATTCAAGAAGACATTTAGTCTTTATTTCATGTTCTAGTTATCTCCCATTTCAAGTTCATTTACTGTTTCTACTGATACACCAAAGTTGACTGAGATGAGAACAAACAATCAACAATAACAGGAGATTACCTGCTCCATCCAAAGACGGGAGGAGCACACCATACTGCAGACCAGACCCAGGAGAACACAATTCCACCCGTGGCCCATTTGGAATCAAACTTGACATTTCCGAAAGGTTTGCACACAACTACCCATCTCTCCCAAGAGATGATGGTCAGGGACCAAAGAGCAGCAATACCTGTGTAAAGAAGAGGTCAGTTCCTCAAGTCACTGCTTCATAATATAAGAAACTGTGAACATTCTTACCTCAGACATAGAAATGTGACCACTTACCACAGGTTGAGACAGTGAAGCCCTCAAAGACACACATTGGATGTCCCAGAATGAAATATCCAAAGAACTGGTTGCACACACTGATGGTGCTGGCAAAAACCGTCTCTCCAAGGTCAGCTATGGCAAGATTGACCAAGATCCAGTTCAGAGGGTGACGGAGCTTCTTGAACTTTGCTGTGGCCACTAAGACGAGACCATTGGTGAAGACTGACGCAACGACTACAAAACACATCCAGCATGTTGAAACATTGTAAACCCATCGCGGAGCAATGTGGTAGTTGGGTCCCTCAAAGGGATCTGGAAAAAGGTCAAAGAAATCACATTATCAGGTTACAGTTTCACTACTCAGAATCACATGGATTAGAATTATTACCCTTGGTGTCAAATATATTGCATGGAATTATGCAAACTCAGAGTTTGGCCTAAAGCAATGAATGAATTTAGGTATTTAGGTATTCAGGTAATGAATTTGATCCAATCAGCTGATTTCATCCTTGGTTAAATGGGAATAATCAAAACATAAAATTGCCTGTAAATGTAGGAAAACTGAATTTTGAATCATGTTCTAATAATGTTCCTGTCTTTTACTTCTCTTTCTTACCCTTCCTCAATACCAAACATACCTACAAAGTTATTCAAAAGATAAAGTGATATGACTGTACCTTTGGTGTTGTTGCTGTTTGTGTAGGTGAAAGCAGAGCCTCTTGTTGTTTCTTCATTGTAGCGCCTGGCAGCAAAACTTTGTTTTCCCCACTCCTCTGCCATTCTGGTCTATGAAGGAGGTCCTCAGCTGTCCGGCTGTCTTGTCAGTTGTAACCTCCTGGGCTGACCGGTGCTTCACACCTGACTTTAGCTTTTATACCTATGCTTTAGTGACCTCTGATAGGATTACTTTACAATCATATTACATCCGTGGTGTGCCACTTGGCACTGATACTGAAAGGTGGAGCAAAAAAAAACGTATTATGAACGGTAATTAAAACTATCAGCTAATGAGATTAATACAACGTGGGGATTTCCGAACAGTGTTTTTGTGGATTAGACTTGAGACCTTTGTGGTGCTGCCGATATAAATAACTAGGAACACAATTCTGGACATTTCTATCAAATGTCCTTTCACCTAACTAAAAATAAAAACTGTGCGTTTCAACATTATTCCATTTTTTTTGTATGATGCAGTAATGTTGACCTGCATAGGTGGGTACCCTACATGCCACAAGAGCTTAGACGGTTTTAAAGCAGATTTAGTGGATGGGAAGAGATCCGCAGCACTGTTCAAGTGCCAATTACCGTTGCTGACATGTGAGGTAAGTAAGACACTTTTAATCCTTCCGGAAAGAAGATTCACTCAAGAACATAAGTTTTTTAGCCTACCTTTGAGTCTGTAATTCAGGTCACAGTCCTTATAGTAAAGGTAAAGTGTAGAGTATGGAGACTTTCATTTCTCTAATGTAATTCCAATAATTCATTGGAAAGAAACAAAAAGTAATAGTGCAAATTTTTAACTATTTGTTTACTTATTGGTTTTATGACGTTCTTTTTCTTGTCCATATGCACAGCAGCTCCCATTTTCAGTATCAAACAGGTGCAGGTGGTTGCGACACTTTTCTTCTTTTGGACCGTTTTTTCATGGTCGATGCCATTTTCCACTAAAATGAAATGGTAAAGGAAATTACACTTTCCTGCTCAATTTTCTCTCTGTAAATGCTGTTTCACCATTGCTTCTTCAGTTAGTCTTCTTTTCAGTTGTTCCTGTCCTTGAAAATATGCCATCTTAATACCATTAAAAAATTCCAAAACACATTTCCTTCTAAAACCATATATTTCCTGTCAATGTCAAACAGTCTTGCATCTTAATTCCGACAGTATGTGTTGAATTTGGCATGCATTTGGGGTTATTTTTTTTATAAAAGCAAGTATGTGGACCATTGAAGGGTGTCACTTCAATTTTTAAAACTGAATATTGTGAATAATATTATTCATACAATTTTTCAGTTGTATTTCTGTTTCCTGTTTGGCAGTTTTTGCTGAATATTTTAAAACAGTGTTGCTGTTTTTGAAATGTTTATTTGTTATTTATTTCATTTAGTCTCATGACAGTGTTTTTTGTTGTTGTTGTTGCTGTCGCGGTGTTTTGCCCCTCTGGGGCTGCATCATGAAGGATTAATGGCTTACTGAGGTAACTTCAGGTTCAACTCTGGGGTTTGAGGGTCAGGACTGAGGTTCACTTCTTACTGTGGTGTATCGTCATGGAAAAGTCATGCTGAATACCTGCTCTGGGGCAGATTAAGTTTGATAAGAGATGAACACGTGAAATGCAATCACTTCCGGACTAACGACTTCTATTAGAAAAAAAGGTACGTTTAAAACTAAATGAATAAATCACAATCCCCGAACAAGCTTGACAAACTATTTCTCTGGACAACAGAAAATGAACTTTATATTCACAGTAAGATTTGTCGATGGGGACAGTCAATTCCAATCAATTATCTGTTTTCAAACACAGTAAACCTCCGACCTTTCTTCTGTTTTCTATTTCAGGATGTGTTCAGGTTTGACTTCAAATGGGTCAGAGAGAGTTAACTAGTGTTCCAGGTCAAAGGTAAAGAAAGGCTAAAAGCAACGCCTGAAAGTGTTTGTCCTGGAGCCACCAAATTACGAAATTATCTTGCTCTGAAAACACAGAAAAAGCATTTAGGATGACAGATGATATTTATGAATACAGTTTAGCTAAAGTTGGAGATCCTAAAATGTAGGTAAAAAAACCGAGGACACAGGATGGTCAGGACCCAGTTACCCCGACACACTACAACCACCACACTCAGTGTTGGTGCATTCAAAAAGCACTTGCAAGTGCAGAGGTGTCAAACTCTATTTCATCCTTGCCCATGTCATCACCATGGTTACCATTAAAGAGTTAATTATTCTTTATTTTCTCAACCAGCTATGATGTCAGATTTCCTGTTTTCCTACGTCTGGACTCTGTTGTAAAAGGGGGGAAAAAGTGAATTTTTGGTCATAAAAGCTCTAATTTCACAAATTATGCAACTTTTATCATGAAATTGATTCTTTTCTACTAAAAATCACATTTTTATTTCTTGTACATCGCGTTTTTTTTAAAATGACTTTTTTTTTGCGTACAAAAGCTAATTTTGTTGTAAAATGGGGAATTTCACAATATCACTTTTTTCATACAAAAGTTAACTTGCAATAAAATCTCAGATTTTGCAAAAAAAACCCCGACATTTATTAAATTGAGGCTTTTGTTCTAAAATCACATTTTTTCTTGTAAAATCATAAATAAGAAAAAATGCTGACTTTTTCTGTAAAAACAGAAAAAGAAAAAAAAGAATGAGATTTTTTTTCCAACAACCAAGACTTTTTTATCGTACAGTCACAAGTGTCACAAAATTGTTACTTTTTAACTTAAAATTACAATTTTCTTGTTGGAAAATATCAGCTTTCTGCAACATTTTTACATAAAATTAAGTCCCAGATAATTTCAAGCACAGAATCCAATGATTCACAGAATCATCCTGAATTTCAGGTCAGTCAAGTCTGCTAATGCGTATGGTATTATGCACATGCACATCTGCATTCAAAGGAATTTTAATTTGATATCACTGAGCGTACATAATGTTTAGCATTCAGCCATACACAAACACACACTTTGCAAAACTGCATTTTTGCAGTCTTTGCTGCTGTTAGTGATGTTTCCACTGCTGCAAAAGGGAGATGCTGGCTTGCTCTCAGCAGACGGTGGCTTTTCTAGGTTACAAAGCAGAGCAACAGGTTTGCTGTGTGGCTTGTGCCTCAAATTAAGTTGTAATGTTCATAATGTGATAGTTCAGCTAGTCTCTGCTCCTCCCACCCAAACATGGTGATACTTTTTTTTGCAGTGCCTTCCATTTCAGCAGTTTTTTTTTTTAAGTCTTATTATTCCTGCAAGCATATGTCAAGGTATGCAACAGTAGATCCTGAATATTGTAATTTTTTGTTTCAACGCTTCATAGATCCTCATCTTGGCACAAGCCAGCGCTTCTTGCAGGCAAGTGCTGTACCCTCTTCTTTCACAGCCACGCCTTTATAATGTGTGCATGTTGTGATTATTAATTTCTGGAAAAATGCAGGGATGTCTCTGGAAAGTATCCTGAAGGTAGGTGTGTAAATGATCTCTGCTGTGGGCAAAGATTCAGTTCAATCTCTTTACTCGCACTGGTTTTTGGACCCTTTAGTGTTAAAACCTCATCTGGGCAAGGACAACAAAGTTTTTAACATGATACAAAAACTTAAAAAAAGAAAGAAAAAACCCTGATTCTCAACATTTATTAAAATTAATTATGCTTCTTTTGGGGGTCTAATTTTCTTCTATTAAACTGTGTCTATTTCCTGAATAATTATTGAAATTAACATTGATTTCCCGAAATGGATTTGCTGGAAATAGAGCTTTATAGGCCAGTGGGTTAGATGATAATTTACTGTAAAGTCATTGTATTAAGAATAGAAGATTAAAAAATTTAAGTTACTCCAAAATTAAAACCATTAATAATAGTTAGGTTTCACACTTGTGAATATTATATGGACAACTTTACAACTTTCCTCACAAATAGCATCATTTTTGCTGCAGTGTCCTATGATTTACTAATATTTCAAGACAAAATGTTTGTCATTTCTGTTTCCAAAAAAAAAAGACCAGTGATGCATTGATACATAATGACTCATTGAATTTATTATTTATATTATTTATTTGTATTTTTTTTGTTTTTCCATTTGCCATAAAGCTATGTTACGAAAAGAAGACAAAGAAAATAATACATATTTGCTGTACAAATCAGAGTGGGTTGTTTTCCATATTAAAAAGCATAGATGTTTATGCAGGAGCCACAGAGGAGACCTCTGTCTTTGATGTGGATACTTCAGAACCATCATCCACCTGTTTGCCAAAGAGCTGCATGATGCATGTGCGGAACTGAAAGAGCAGAATGAAAACTCATGTTAGATATATAAAAGTCATTTGACAAGCGAGTAAAAAGAAAGAAAAGGTAGTAATAAGACACCTGTCGGTTCATGAAGACATAGATGACTGGGTTGTAGATGGTGGCGCTCTTTGCAAAGTATGCAGGCATGGCTGCAGCCAGAGGATGGAAGGCGTATCCAGGGTTGGCGGCAGCAAAGCAGGCAAAAGCGGTGTAAGGTCCCCAGCATACGCAATAAGCTAAGATCATGACCACAACCATCCTGGATACTTCTTTTTCAGCTTTCTGGGTTGACTCAGACTCCTTCTGCTGCATGGCAACCTGTGGTTCACAAAATAAGCATTTTGCCAGCCTTTAATAAATGATACATAAAGCTGAGTAAAAATCAGAGTTTCATAAAAGGGTCAAGGAGAAAACTTACAGCACGGATGGCCAACCACACAGCAAGGTAGCACAAGATAATGATAGCCAGGGGAATGATACAGCAGGTAATCATAAGAACAATCATGTAGGACTGGACTCCAGGGTCTTCACTTCCACTGAATACATCAGGTCCGCAAGAAGTCTTCAGTCCATGAGGCCAATACCTGATTCAAGAAGACATTTAGTCTTTATTTCATGTTCTAGTTATCTCCCATTTCAAGTTCATTTACTGTTTCTACTGATACACCAAAGTTGACTGAGATGAGAACAAACAATCAACAATAACAGGAGATTACCTGCTCCATCCAAAGACGGGAGGAGCACACCATACTGCAGACCAGACCCAGGAGAACACAATTCCACCCGTGGCCCATTTGGAATCAAACTTGACATTTCCGAAAGGTTTGCACACAACTACCCATCTCTCCCAAGAGATGATGGTCAGGGACCAAAGAGCAGCAATACCTGTGTAAAGAAGAGGTCAGTTCCTCAAGTCACTGCTTCATAATATAAGAAACTGTGAACATTCTTACCTCAGACATAGAAATGTGACCACTTACCACAGGTTGAGACAGTGAAGCCCTCAAAGACACACATTGGATGTCCCAGAATGAAATATCCAAAGAACTGGTTGCACACACTGATGGTGCTGGCAAAAACCGTCTCTCCAAGGTCAGCTATGGCAAGATTGACCAAGATCCAGTTCAGAGGGTGACGGAGCTTCTTGAACTTTGCTGTGGCCACTAAGACGAGACCATTGGTGAAGACTGACGCAACGACTACAAAACACATCCAGCATGTTGAAACATTGTAAACCCATCGCGGAGCAATGTGGTAGTTGGGTCCCTCAAAGGGATCTGGAAAAAGGTCAAAGAAATCACATTATCAGGTTACAGTTTCACTACTCAGAATCACATGGATTAGAATTATTACCCTTGGTGTCAAATATATTGCATGGAATTATGCAAACTCAGAGTTTGGCCTAAAGCAATGAATGAATTTAGGTATTTAGGTATTCAGGTAATGAATTTGATCCAATCAGCTGATTTCATCCTTGGTTAAATGGGAATAATCAAAACATAAAATTGCCTGTAAATGTAGGAAAACTGAATTTTGAATCATGTTCTAATAATGTTCCTGTCTTTTACTTCTCTTTCTTACCCTTCCTCAATACCAAACATACCTACAAAGTTATTCAAAAGATAAAGTGATATGACTGTACCTTTGGTGTTGTTGCTGTTTGTGTAGGTGAAAGCAGAGCCTCTTGTTGTTTCTTCATTGTAGCGCCTGGCAGCAAAACTTTGTTTTCCCCACTCCTCTGCCATTCTGGTCTATGAAGGAGGTCCTCAGCTGTCCGGCTGTCTTGTCAGTTGTAACCTCCTGGGCTGACCGGTGCTTCACACCTGACTTTAGCTTTTATACCTATGCTTTAGTGACCTCTGATAGGATTACTTTACAATCATATTACATCCGTGGTGTGCCACTTGGCACTGATACTGAAAGGTTGAGCAAAAAAAAACGTATTATGAACGGTAATTAAAACTATCAGCTAATGAGATTAAGACACAGAATGGATTTCCGTGCACAGTTAATACGAGGATTAGATTTCAGACCTCTAACTAACACATTGCTATACAGTTTGAGCACTCATTTTCCTTCAACGACCATTTTTATTTTTTATTTTTTATTTTGTAAGTGCAATAACTCATTAGAAATAAACACACAATACAGCAATACTGGACATCTCTATCAAATTAACTTTCAGCTTCATAGAAACATGACTATTTTGGGTGCTATTAAGAACAATTATGAATTGAAAATACATGCACCTGTAATGTCATTTTGGTTCAAATTGGAAATTTTGTTCAAACACTGCATGACACCATTATTTAATTTTGTGTACGATTCTTTGGTGTTTATCTGAATAGCTGTGGAATCGGATGGCATGAGAGGACAGACAGCTCTTTAAGCAGATTTAAAGGACAACAGGAGATCCACAGCAGTGTAATTGTGACAGTTGCTCTTGTTGACATACGAAGCAACTAAGACACTTTAAATCCCTCCGGAAAGAAGATTCACCCCAGAACACAGGATTTTTTGGCCTACCTTTGAGCCTGTAACTCACGTCACAATCATAATTGCATTATTGCATCCATGAGCTCCTTCCTAGAAAGCTTCCTGTCTGAAAAACGGGGATTCTACTTTTTGAAAGTGCACACTTTTCTTCTGGAAACAGTTTCACAGTCAGTGTCATATAATTTTTACTTCTTGCACTACGTTCCCTCATATTTTTAGCTGGACTATAATGTGGAATTTTGAATGACTGATCCCTTAACGCAGCTGATGTCATTCCAGTATCACATTATACGGTGCAATTGAATTTAGGAAGTAATAAATGCTTCTAATTTGCATTCCAAAATAGCAATATCATTTTAAGCATTTGAACTGAAGATAAACTGGACCAATGAAGAAGAAAAACACTGAACTGATTTGGACAAGGGGAACTTCTGTGCAGCAGCAACAACAAAACTATAGACAGATGCATGAATATTTCTGGCCAGAAAGGAAATTTAAATGGGATTTGCTGTACCATAGGACATTATGATGGATCAAACTGTTCCACATAGGCCTTTATGTTTATGCAGGTTCCTTGAAATATAATTGGCTAAACTGGGTACACTGCAGGTGTTAGTGTGAGGGATGTGTATCTTGCTAAACGGATGATGAATATGGTGCTAATGGACAGAAAGTGAGATGGATGTGTCTGTGACACACTTTCTAAACTAAATGCTGACACTGTGTCCTGATCTCTTCACCTCACCTAATGTTGATGATCTATAATGGTACATAGTTTGATATTTTCACTCAGATAGGTCCCACGTGACTAATAGCGTTCTTGGTCAGCAGTTACACTTTTAATATTTGCGCATGTCATATGCATTTTACCAATACTTGCTATTGTTTTTCATGAGTAGATTTTAATGCAGGACTTTCCCTTCTTACAGAATAAGAGCATGGCTTGTACCCAGACCTCATGGGTGAAGTTCTGGGCAGCAGGCGTTTGCCAACGAGCTCCTCCCCCAGGCCTGGAGAACCTAGTCTGGGTGAGTGACATTTAGCTGATTTCACATCTTCCATACAAATCAAGTGAATCAAACTCTGGCATGCCATCCAGTGTAATTTGCCTTGGGAGACCCTACCTGGGGTAAATGCACCAGACAACATAGCTGTTGGGATCATTCAAACCCCTCTACGTTAAGGTGGCAATTCAAGGAGGGGACCACTGCATGAACCAGATCAATAAATTGTTTTCTTGTGTGTTTTGTTGTTTAGTTTTGTTTGCCTCAAGGAATTTCTGCAGTTCCAATTTATGCTATACTGTCATAAATGCTGCATAAATATAGTAGTGCATGCAAATTTGCAATTTTGTTTACCAGCTGAGGTCAAATATGACAACAGTGTTTCTCCTAACATTATAGTAAGAGTTGCTGCGCCTTGATATAACAGAGATAACTTTTATTTAACAATTTTATTTTCTATATTGCATCAGGTTGCTCACACACAGGTGAGTGCACTCCCATCAGTGTCATCTCAGCAACATTAAAAATATCTGCATTTAAGTTATCACTATTTTATACACTGTTTTTCTTTATCTATATTTTATAGCCTAATGCCAGAACATACTAGCAGTTTAATTTTTTTGTCGGCTTACTACATCACAACAGTTGCGTTACAGTTGCAAGGGAATCTGTTTATTTAAATGTATCTCACCGTGCCTTGTTCTTTCTAGAATTATAGTTACGTTCAAAAAGACAGAGTGATGCAAATAAATATATTGGTTGCTGCTGCTGAACGTCATTATTGGTGCATTCACTCATATGTGTTGCGTGCGACATCTGCGTCCGCCTCCATAGACTTTGAAAGGGGTGACATCATCTGTTGCCAAAATGAATTGTGGGTTGCATGCCTCGTTACAGGTCAAAATACTTCTGTTAAAACCGGTTTCACTGAACAGCTGTATGGAACTGACAGATGCTACTAAAAGAAGAAGCATTTTAGTGATGATGGCAATGAACAGCAAACTAAAATCCCTACAAATAATTTATAATAGCATCCCAAAACAACAACAACAAAATGAACATAAAACAAACATCTGCAATAAATAAATAAATAAGTGCAATACATGGACAACTACGATGCTAATGGACAGAGCACATTTAGTATGTATGGCTTTCCTATTATTGACAAACTCATAAGTGCCATTTGAAGACAACAGGGTAGCTACTGTATATAATTTCTGAAGGTGATATTTTCCAGTATTCCATTACTTATTTAATAACTATGTTTACTTAAAGACTGTCTCTCTCACAGAACTACAGCATTAAAAATGAACAGCTTCATCTCATCCATAATCATGAAATAGCTAAAGAGAAAAACAAACTTTATGGTTAATGTTTCGTCATTTTTTTGTGACTGGTGAGTTAGAAACTGGATATCTTTTACCACTGAACCTTCTTTCTTAGTGCTAACCACTCCACTGCTGTGTTGCCCCTTTGTTTGTGGAAAAACAAACATTTTTCCACTCAAAGGAGCCGAACAGTTTTTTGCAGTTGTAGTCTGTGTTTTTCGACTGGTTTTGTTCAAAGCTGAGGAGCTTCTTTGTCATTAACCTTGATCCTGTTTTCTCAGCAGATTCTAAGTGGGATTTCACTTTGATTCATGACAGGACGCTTTTCATGAACATTTCTACCATGTTGGTCAATTCATATCTTATTGGAATTTATTTATTTATTTATTTTAATGTAGCCTACCCAAAGTTTTTCATCCAGAATCCTGAATAAGTCCCCATCAGATTTAGATTCCCCATCGGGCTCCATGGATGATGACAACGACAACTCCGCTTCATTAAGCCAGAGGCACAAAAGTTGTCTCAGTCCATGCAAATTCTAATGTATGGAAAAGGAAACTATAGTGATTACATCTGTGGTTGTTTAGGTTTGACTGTTATATGAGGAAGGAAAAGATCCCCATAGAACCCCAAGAACAACAGCTAATAGTTTTATTCCTGTCCAACACAAGGCCAATCTGAACGATGTTTAAATTGTAAGCTTTTGACAGTAAATGGGGTTAAAGCTAAACTGTGAACTGATATCCGATTTACAAATTGTGTAGAAATTCTTAATTTGTGCAGCATGTCAGTGAGAAGCATTCTAGGGGAGATTTTTATCCGTTAGAGCATTTTTAAGTTTGCTTAGATATGCAGATACGCCAGGGTTGCAGTTCCTGCAGTTTAGTGAACCTCTTGGTTTAACCCAGTGAAACACAAGTGAAGATATCTTATGTCCCAGCAAACCAAAGTAGATTATACGGACAACTCAGGTTTCCCTGCAAAACTGCTTAACTGGGAGTAATTACTTTTGACATGCTTACTCCGTAAGACTTTAATCTCTCCGGAATGACAGGTCACTTGGGGAGAAAGCTGGGGCTAATCAAAGCTTCTATAGTGGTTTATTTTAATCCTTTGACACGTTTTTTTTTTTTTTTTCAAGTTTAACTTGTTGCACAGGTTGCTTGTTTTGCAGATATGACAAGAACTCCACGTGGAACAAGGTCTTCACATCAAGAGGACGATGGACCTGAAGTAATCTGTAAACTTTTTTATTCACACTTACTGCACATTTAATATATCTGTGTTCATCTTACTATTTCTGAATATTTAAACTATAGAAAAGTATTGTGCTTTCAGTAACATCATTTAAATTAACTTATCAACAGTTGTTAATTTTACAAGTTAACTTAATAAACATATCTTCCAAGCTATGCATTTTATGTTGTACTAGATTTTTATTTTGTATTTTTATGTCTTCCTTTTTAACTGCTTTTTCCATGTGATGCTGTGATGTTTCGAGGGTAGGTCTGGAATTCCGCTAGTTCTGAACTATTCATGTTTGGTAAAAGTTCACTACTAGCAGAACTCGGATTTGCTCCCGACTACCGACGGGAGTCTGGGTGACCACCACGAGCTGAGGTGCAGGTCTGGGGTGTTCAGTCGTTATCCTAAAAAACAGGCGGTCGACTTCTGCTGTGACATGTTTTGACTGTACAATTACTCTGTTGCAAAGTGAACCAAATCCACCTTTTTTTTACTTATATGGCTTTGTGTTCACTTAACATCAGGTAATGACCTCACTGATCTGTGTTTAATTTGTTGGGATTTTTAAAAAGAAAATCACTATAAAGTTATTGTTTTTGCTTCTTTTTTTTGCAGAATAGATCATCTTCACTTTCCAAAAAACCAGAGGCACTGCAGACACTTCCAGACAACATGTATCCTCTTATTTGGGATTATTAGTTTACAGATTCACAATTGGGAATAATACATTTGCCTTGCGTTCTAGTGATGTCATAAATGAGATAAGATGTACGGCAAACTGGGAAAGGTATTCTTAAAGAATATCACATGATGCCATTTTCTTTCTTCAAAAGAAGAAAGACCATCTGCAGAACTTTGTCTGCTGATACTGGTGATGAAAGGCTAATCCTATTAAACCTGCCCTCTTAATGCTTGCATACATAACGCTCACGGTTTAAAAGCTACTGTCTAATATATGTATATGTTTTAATGTAATGGCTTATTTAGTCACTTCATTGGCTATCAGGAAATCATTCATGGTTTGTATTGATTTTTTCTTGCAGTTGGAGGTTTAAAACCATGACGACTGTGTTTAGTTTTTTTTCTTTTAAATTATCTTTGATTTCTCCCCAGCAAGAACTAAATAACCTTGACTTGGAAAGTACATTCTCAGATTATCATTAACTTGTGAATGGATTGTACGATGTCCAAGCAGAGATTGAGAATAAGATGTATTCTTCCTGAAATAACTCTTCGTCGAACCTCCTTATAGATATGTAACATGCAACCGAGCCGCCCTTTATATTTCTCTTGACACTTTTGATCCCTCAGGTTGCCTGTGAGGAGCATCTGAACCTTAAAGTCTGCTTTTAAAAAAACAAAACTGAGGCTTTGCAGCTCAGTGCACAGAGAAGGAAATCCTCATGTCGGTTGATAATGAAGGATTATAAAGCTGCAGAAAGCAGCTCCTCAGGTGTTGCTTACAGTTGAAAGTACTGTATGAAATCATAAAAGGTAAGTATGGCAGATAAAAGAATAATAAGTATAGGCTACTTTAAGTATAAAACATCTAATCCCCAGAGCAATCTGTTCACCTGTGTGAAAGAGTTAGATATATTTTATTTCAAATGTTTTAAGGTTCAAGAAGAAGGAGATTGAAGTGAAATATGCTATGATTCTTTTGTGAAACTTTAAAGCTTTACTTCAAGTGCAATATTGCCATTATTGTGAGACATAAGTTCTATTTCTTGAACATGGTGAAAAAAAAAATGATAATGAGAAAAATAGATAATGAGAACGGACTTCAATTTATTCATAAAGGCATTATTCAAATAATAATGATGATAATAAAAAAGGATGAAGTATATGTACTTTAAACCAATATTTGTCATGGTAATTTTATTTTTTCTGTAAATTTATTTCCAATTTATAAAGATGAGTCAAGATCAAAAATCATATAAACTGAATGCAAAGGGGCATGTGAATATGTGTGAATAAATCCCTTAAACAGCTAAAGGTAAAGGTCTTAGGTGTCTGCTTGATGATTAAACTAGTTAGCAGCCTGCAATGCTGGGACAAACAGGTAAGTGAGGCAGACTTATTCCTGTCCTTGTTGAAGAATGTCATCAGTGCAGACTAAGAATCCCACAGATGCTCATTCACATCCACACTGGTGTCCTAATGAGAGAGTATATGGCTCAGAAGGTGAAGTCAGTAAAAGCCTCCTTAACAAAAATAAAAACTCAAATGTGAAAAACCGCTTGTAAAATCCAATGAAATCATCATGTTGTACAGTTATCGTACAGTGATATTGCAGTGAAGTAAACTGTGTGATGAAGCATGGCGCCATCTGGAGGCCACAAACTTGTACTGATAGATGGACGGGTAGCAGGATACAGACCACCAACAGGTCCAAACGGGATGTTGGACTTGTTGGTGGTCTGTACGCCTGATGGTGACATTCTGCATCACAGTCCCAGTATATCAAGAAAAGGTCAATGTCAATGATGTCTCATGTTTCAATTTCACGTAGTCACTTCTGAAAATAGATCCTTAGCAGACATTCACTCTCCAGCTTACTATTTTTAAGTTTTTCCGTGTTTGTGTGTGTGTGTGTGTGTTGCGTGCACATAGAAAGCTCATAAAATTATAGAAATGTGAGCTTAGAATCATTTAATTTACTGCAGAGACACTGATATGCATTTGACCCATTCACCTCACATGCAGCAAGCTACTCATTGGTTGATCCTGATTGCACTTTCTCTTGTTTTTGTGTGTTTGTCAAGCAGATATAAACTTTAAAATAGATATGTCTTTATTAATTCTCTGTTGCTACATTTGTACATATGTATATTAAGATGTTTTGACATCCAGGATAACTTATTCACAAGGGTTTCAAATACATGACAAGGATTTCTCGTAAAGTTTATGGGTTTCCAGTGACCTTTTTTATTATTATTATAATCATTTAAAAGGTAAAATTATTTCATGGCAAAACAATTAACCTATGGGTTATTGCATCATGTTCAATTTTATGGGCAGTCAATAACATTTTAACAGAAACAAAAACTTCATTACATAAATCATTTATTCTTTTTTTCACTATATATTTTTTATACATTTTTCTTTGCAAAACTCTTTGTAAGGACAATAAAAATAAATGCATAATAGAATGTTCTGTGCTAATTTCACATCAGTTAAGAGAACTAACAACTTAAGATGGTCCAACTTTTGAGACTTCGGTGACTGATTGAGTTGTTGATGACTCATCATCGTCACCTCCACTCATCCCCACCATCTTCTTCATGCATGAGCGGAACTGCAAGAAAGGGGGAAAAAGACGACATTTATCATCTCATGCAGTCAATAAGCAGTTGAACAGGTACAGCTTCTAAAATGGATATGATTTTGGACATAGCCTGAAAAAGTAAGACGTGAGATGTGAGAATACCTCATTATGTATGACATAAGGATCTTGTAGCACAAAATAATGCAGATCTCAAAACAAGGGTATTTAATTGTTAATTATTTATTCATCATTTGTTCTGTGTGATGTCCATGCCATCGTTCTCCTTGTACAAGGATAATAAATCCTGTGATTTTGACGCATTTCTCTCTTGTGCTTCTTGGTAAAGCAGAGCACGTCCATATAACACCCTGAAAGTCACCATTAGAGGGCATCATTTCTCTTATCAGAGTTCATGATTCTCATCTCATCTCATCTCATCTCATCTCATCTCATCTCATCTCATCTCATCTCATCTCATCTCATCTCATCTCATC
>JBAMYA010000020.1:13030624-13044052 GCA_037176975.1 Arrhamphus sclerolepis | reverse complement strand
TATTTAACTAAATGTGGAAAATGCTTAGACAAATGGATCAGACATATCTTACTGTCATTCATCAGGGAGCGTGACCAAAAGTCTGTTAGATTTGTAGTTATTCTTGACATGATGAGATGAGAGATAGTGAGGGAAAAAACAATCTGCTGCCATAATCCTGGAACCATGTCACTTGCATGGCTTTACATCATGATCTCTTTAAGCTCTCAAAGTTCAAGTCTCCAGTCGGTTGCTAAGGCTCTTACAGGGTGTTAACAATTAGCAACAGCTCAGGGCGGAATAGAAGATCAAGGTATTTGTCTGAGCTCCACTAACCATCAGAACACACTTCCGTGCTCACTCACTCTGGGTTAACACACCCACGTATAATACTGTGTGAAGGTCTTACGTAGGCCACCCCTAGTGTGGTTGTTTTTATCAACATTTCAGCAACATCCATACTCATCAACAACTGCCTCAAAACGCATTCACAACCGCAGAATATGTGAGACACAGCTTCTTGGTGCAACGTACAAAAGGTGCAGGTGGTGTGAATACAAGCAGAAACTATGAAATACATCATAGGGCTTGATTTTTGAGCAAAACTGTATATGTCTGATAACGTAATAATAACAATACCTGTCCAGGGTAAACCTCACCTCTCAACAAACAAGGTCCCAAGAAGCACTTTAATTGAGCTGAAGGCTCAACTTTATTATTTTCTTTTTCACACTCTGTGATGTTGATTTGCTGTTGGACTTGAAATCACTCCTTTATTAAATGTAACAATTTAGAGTTTAAAGTTTTAGCCATCAGTAAGATGACCTCACATGTGACTCCAAAATATTCATCCACATGAAGGTAAATAGGTCATTTGGTTAAAGAATAGCCAGCTCCAATCATCACCCCTCTGCTGCTGGGCTCTACTGTTGTTATGACATGTTTGTGTTGATAGGTTGTGTTTGATTTTGCTGTACAGCGTAATCAAACACAACCATGGTGTGGTGTCATGTTGATTTCAGAGGGAACAGATTCTCCTGGCGATTCTTCTAATAAGTTAAACTTGACTTGACTCTACAGACTCTGTAAAGTCTGAGATGTAGTTCTTTATTTTTTACTGTCTTGGGATAAACTGGCTGTGATGCCCACTCAAGGTCGGCTTCCTACTTGTTTGTAATCTTTCTCCCTGTAAAATCTTAGATTCCAAAATGATATGAAAATATTAATACCTTTCCCAAAGTGATGAGCCCTAAAATGTTGCTAGTCTTAACACTCCAGCAACAGCATTTACTGGTCTGAAGTTTTCTTACTCTATATACCCTCTTAAATACTTATTCTTAGATGTCTACACTCATTTTGTGTTCTAATGAGATTGAAATCATTAAAATTTTGACATTAAATTGTTTTAAATGACTGAACAATAATGTCAGTAAAATCTTAATTCATTAAAGGCACAATAGAAAAATTATTCAGGCAAATATAACCTTTAACTATAACTCCTTTTGGAAAAAGCTGATATGGGAGGTTTAATCCACATTTTCAAATGTATCCAGGTTTTTTTTTCTTTTTTTTTAACTTTCTTTTCTGGATTCAGACTACTTAGATTGCACTTCCTGTTCTTGGAATTTCTAATCCTTTTACCAACTACTCGCTGTAATGACGTGCCTAATGAGTTTCCAATCTGGTATTATGTGTCAATCAAGAGTTTGTCATTTTCCTGTTGCACTCGTGAGAAGCGTGCCAACCTGTTTCAAGCATAATTTTACTTTTCTTCACCTTTTGTTATTTGAAAAAAAAAAACAAAAAAACAACCTCGAACAAGTGAGAAATAATTAAGTTAGGGCTCATCAGTTTGTGGAAAAAACGCCAATTTGAAAAAGAAATTGTATCAAATATAATATACACACGCATATATATATATATGTATATATACCACCACCACTATGTCAGGCTGGTTAGCCACCACCAGTTTCTGTCTGGATATGGAAGTTCCATAAGATCTTGACCTGTTCAGTCTTAACCACCTTTGGCAGTGTCTTCCTGCACCCTGAGATCCAATCCATACTGATACAAGTGTTTCTAGGACCTCCAGTCCATACTGGTGCAGATGTTTCTGTTCACTATGCCAGCTACCTGATTATAGCATTCCATGTATGCTCTGCCAGCCAGCATTCTCCACCCTGCTGTGATGTGCTGCACTGTTTCAGAAGCTTCTTTGCACAGCCTGCATCTGGGGTCCTGTAAAAATGTGAGGGACCTTGAGAACTTTCAATTTCGATTCTTCACTGTTTGCTTCCATCTTTTTAAGCGCGCTCACCTATAACAAAATGTGCAAATTATAGCAATAAGAATCACTCTTATTTCCTGCTCTATACATTAAGTTGTTCATTGCACTGTGCAAACCATAAGAAAATGGTGCAATTCTGCCACCTAAAGGATTGGAATATATTGCAACAACAGACAATAACTTTCTCCTTGTAAAGCTGTGAGAAGCATGATATTCTGTGAATGGAATTACATTCATTCAGCTAAGATATGGTCAAAGAAAAGAAAACAAACAAAAAACACTTTTTAGGCTGAGATCATGAGTGTAGGCAAATGAAAAATAAAATCTAAAATATCCCACATGCTCACAAAATGAAGAGCATGATGCCACCAACAAACAACAGCAAGCAAGGGATTCTCATGACAAACCCACTGAAAATGCCAACAGAACAGGAAATGTATCATCCTTAATCATAATGTGTATAGCAGCCAATATATATTCTCCTCAAGGGACAAAGGAATTGTAACACAAACTGTTTTACGTATTATACATAAAGGTTTTATTTTATTTAGTTGTCTTTAGTCTCAGATTAATAATTTTTCTTTTCTTTTTTGTGTCACAATTATGCCATAGCCTAATTCACGTTATTTGAAATGTAACGCAAATCATTGCAGGTCAAACCCCTCTTTTAGGTTATTTTGTATTATTTTGTTTCATTTCCTGGCAGGCTGATCCACTCCTGTTTTTTTACCATCCTTTTAAGTTACATTTTATTTTTTATTCTTTGGTTTTTAACCTAGTTCTGCCATGCTGACTTGAATTCTTCCTAACTGGGATTACCTTATGTTTCAATTTTATTCTTCTATTGTTTTAATTCTTTTAGGTGTCTGGCACTTTGGCTAACTGTGTTAATTGTTAAAGTGCTTTATAAATAACATTTTGTTGATTTGAGCATAAAAGACATTACTATGTCCTTTGTGCTCAATACATGTTCAATATCTTGATACTGGAATGTGATATATAGTGAAAATTGTATTTTGCTTGCTGTTTATTTGACAGAAAAAGGATATTTAGTTGTGATACAAACATTTTTAATGATGTACTGGGAAAGGTAAAGTGTTACCATAAAAATGCCAAAGGTCAAAAAAGGACCATAGCCTATAGGTAATTTTACTTTAAACATAAATATCAAAAAACAACTTTAAAACAAATGTGTGCTTCTGCTGTTGAAGTTAGCCTTAACAATAATCTTCATGCTGATTGAAGGTGTTTAGATGCAACCTGATTTAAAAGGTTTTACAAAACAAACAAAAAACAAAACAACAACAACAGAAAAAAACTGCATCACCAAGATTGGAGAAAATAAAAGGGAAACATTTAAGCATTCCATTCCATCAGTTTTAAATATTTAAATCAACCTACAATCAAATGATATCCTAAATAAAATGGCACTTTTGTCATCAATTAACTGATAAATTAATTTTGAAAGAGAATACACAGAAAGCAAAAATGTTACTGCTAATATAACAACTGTGGAGTTCCCAGAAAAAATTAAAATCCACCAAATCAGCACTCTGTTTTTATTTATTTATTTTATGAACGTTGTTTGCACTGTTGCTGTTATCTCCATGTGTAACAGTGGACGGCGCTCCAAAGCTTACGTGGGCGTGTCCTTGTTTAAAAAAAAAAAAGAAAAAGAAAAAGAGGAAAAAAAAAAAAGAAAAAAAAAAATCCAGTTCCTAACTTGGTGTTCATTTAACATTTCATGCATGTATGTTCATCACTAAGTAGGTTTGGAGACATAAAATGTGCAAAACCAAGACAATATTATAAAGACAGTTTGAATCCAGATGACGCCATCTTTATTAAGGGACAATAACCCTATTCTTTAAACACACCTTGTTGTAATTTGCTACAACTCCATATATATTCACATTACATAGATTTTAAATGGTATTTAAAGCATGCATCTGTAAAGAGCACTATAAGTCGACTTCCAAAAGCGAAATGCCATAAACGGTTGATGCGTTTCTGAGCCTGAAATCGCGAAGAGCGGTTCTCGGACGCCATGTTTACTTTGGGTGACGCTAGCCCCCTTCCATTTTCCTCCGCCTCTGGTTGTCAAGAAGATGGCAGCTTCCAGGCAGGCATGAGAGGAAATAATTCTTCGCTAATCGAATGAATTTGGATTACTGTCGCAAGATCGGAGCACATTATTGTGTTTTTGCATTTCCTGCATCGGGTTGAGTAAGTAAGATCCCCCAGCGCGAGTGCCTTTTTTCATTTTTTTGCTGTGTTTTGTTGTGGCAAGCCGCCCGGCCATTTTTCTTGAGGGAGCCGTTGAAGTAGGCCGAAAAGATGGCCGCTTCCACAGACGGCATGAAACATAATAACGCAGCTTTTTAGCCCACTGGCCAAATTTAACTGTGTTTCGAGTGCGCCTCTATCACCACGCTCGTGTCAGGTAACGTGTGCATGTGATGATTAATCGAAACAGCGTGGATTTTAATTGTGAAATCCGGCGTCGCTCTGACAGATGCCACCCGCGAAGCTAACGGGGCTAATTAGGATGAGCGACTACCCCAGGTTTGGATACGACGGTTACAGCTTAACGTTTTTGAATACCCTTAATAAGAGTAAAAAGTCGACGTTTAATCTAACTATTTGCATGAGCTTGTGTTGTTTTTAACCTCTACAACCACGGTCCGGGAGTTGTAAAGAATGCTCGGTTTGTTAGCTACAATATGGCGACTCCCAGAGAGGCATGAAAATAGCCGACTGCTGCTAACGATTTTAACTTTAAATCAATCCCTCCGTCTAATCGGGTATCATACAGATCGCTACATCGACTATAATTCAGCATAGGTTTTTTTTCCGGTGACTGTTCTATTTGTTCTCCCGGTGGTTGTATTGGGACTGGCGAATAACACATTTAGCTTTTTTTTTTTTTTTTTTTTTAGTTCGCTTCCGCCATTTTTCAGACGGGCAGCGGCGTTAGCGGGTTTGTTTGGCTACAAGATGGCGGCTTCCATGGAATGAATTCAATGATTGCAAACAAGCCAGGAGAGGCTCGGAGGATGGAAACATTTGATGCATTTTAAGAGACCGCTGCACGTCTGCGCCCGAGGATTAAAAAACAAACAAACGAAACGAGTCGCTCGAAAGGTGTCCTCGTCTGCTCCTTTTCTTTGTTTTTTTAAAGGCACGAATGCGTCTTTTAACAGAAGCTAACAGTTTAGCCTTCCAGCCGCTCTGATAATGTTGTTGATGATGATGTGCAGAACTTGTGTTTTTGTTGCTTTTCTGTGTGTGTGTTTTTTCTCCATGTACTAAGAGTGCGGTAAGCATGTAAATAAACTGCTTGTTGTTGTTTTTCTTCTTTTTCATTTCTTCCGGTAGAAGTCATGTCTGCCCCTGGCTCGGCGGTGTCTGGGACCACGGCGTCGGTTTTGCAGCCGCGATGGAAGCGGGTCCTTGGGTGGTCAGGTCCTGTTCCTCGGCCCAGACACGGACACAGAGCCGTTGCTATTAAAGAGCTTATGGTAGTTTTTGGCGGTGGAAACGAAGGAATCGTTGATGAGTTGCATGTATACAACACTGGTAAGTTTTGTTTTTTGTTTTTAACTTGCACGCGGAACTTGACTTTTCTTTTTTTTATTAAACCGAGATTGATTGGGCCAATTTTGTAAAACCTTTACCTCAAACACTTGAGCACAATATGAATTTGTGATGTGATTTAATAGTCTTCAGGCCTTAGCAGGCCAGGCAAACCAGTAGACGGTTTAAAAAAAAAAACTCCCTCTGCCGTCTAAAGACTAGAACTGCACCATTCAAAAAGGCGGGCTAAAATAAAATGGATGATGCTGGTTGGTTTAAGCACATTCTCTGCCCCACTTTGCTCCTCGATGACAGACGAACTCAGGAAATGTTTTTCTTTTGTTGTTGTTTTGTTCCCATCCTTAAATGCTCCTATTTGTTTATGCACCAGGCTTAATGAAGGTGCTGGTAACATTATATTATATTTTAGAACATACAGTCTTGTTTAAGTCATGATTTTCTTTTAAATTAAATATTAAACACATTTAACTTTTGTTTTTTTTGTTTTGTTTTTTCTAGCAACAAACCAGTGGTTTATCCCAGCGGTCCGTGGTGATATTCCCCCTGGTTGTGCTGCCTATGGTTTTGTATGTGATGGCACAAGGTTGCTGGTTTTTGGTGGAATGGTGGAGTATGGAAAGTACAGCAACGACCTTTATGAACTACAGGTAATCTATTTTTAAAAAGACAACCTTTTGTTAAGATCAAGAAATGTTTCAAATTTTATTGCTTGAGATGTAACTTCAAACCCAAATAATCAAATAGTTAGATTGACTTGTTACTTGTAAGAAACGGTTGTAAAAGCTCGTGCAAGTCATGAATAGAAGGTCCGTTAGTTTGGAAGACTTTGAAGCACTGTAGCACAAGGTTGCTCTCTTGAGTTTGCATTCTTGTCTGCATCATGGACTACTGATGGAGGGAAACATTCTTTTTGTAGCTCATAGTTTTTATGAACAGAGGAATTAATTAGATTTAACATGTCATTTGTTTCACCACTGCACTTGTAATAAGTCTGATCAGTGTTATTCTGTCTATGACTTCTTTTTATGACTGGTTGGTACCTTTTGCATATTCAGTTGTGTTCTTGACTCTCTCCTAACGTTGCTTGGATTAAACTGATGCTAGGAAATCCACTTAAAATGTATATGGATTTCTGCTGAATAATTGAGTGATGTTTTTAAAACATGAAGTAGAATTTAAAAATGTTATTTTGAAGAGAATTGGGGACTATAGAAAGTTCATGAGTACTTGTTGCTGTGGATTTGAGAGAAAAAAAAAAAAGGTTGTTTGTGTTTGACTGGTTGGAACTTCTGCTGTGATGTAGTTCAGTGAAAGAATTTTTTTTTTTTTTTTTTTTTTACTGTGGTATCTGTAACAGGCCAGCAGATGGGAATGGAAGAAGTTGAAAGCTAAAAACCCCAAGAACGGTCCCCCTCCTTGTCCTCGTCTTGGTCACAGCTTCTCATTGGTTGGCAACAAGTGTTATCTTTTTGGTGGACTAGCCAATGATAGTGAAGACCCAAAAAACAACATTCCCAGGTAAGGATATTTTGACATGATCCTCCGACACAGACTCTTTGAAGTTCTGCTTAAGCTGCCAACATGAATGTTTTTATTTGTGCTCTTATTTCTCAGATATCTGAATGACTTGTACACGCTTGAGCTTCGTCCAGGTTCCAGTGTGGTTGGATGGGATATTCCAATCACATATGGAGTTCTGCCTCCTCCTCGTGAGAGCCACACTGCTGTTGTATACACAGAAAAGACGAGCAGGAAGTCTCGCTTGATAATCTACGGAGGGATGAGTGGTTGTCGTCTTGGTGATCTGTGGACACTTGATATTGGTACAGTTCTGTTGTTCAAATTAAATAACCACATAAGTATTGTAAACGTCCAGAGGCCTGTTTCAGGAGAGTCGAGAAAATCCTGAGTTAAGAAATCCTGAGCTTTCAATTTAAAACTGGGGGTTTGGAGTTGGTCCTGTCAACTTTTGAGTATATTGACACCTGAGTTACCATGTCTATACAAAGACCTCTATGGACATGGGACCTGGACCTGGGTCTGATCAATCTATGCATTTAATCACATCCTAATGAAAAGGGTTTGTTTTTTTTTTGTTGGCTGACAGAGATGAAAGTAGGATGTCAATAAAAAGTTAATTTAATGATTAATTGTCAACTTTTAAATCATGTTGACTTTCCAAAATCCTTTTAAAACTCTTATTCAAGTCTTAATGTTTATAGCTACTGAGAAAAAAAATAAAAAGAGTTCAGGTTCAACGTAATCAATTTGCACATAACACACTCTGAAACAGGTCCCAGAACAGTTGTAACAAAGGTGAATAGTGCATAGTAATGCACTGAGAAAAACATAATATAAAAAGTTTTTTTGTTTAAAATGAAGAGTGAATTTTTTCCAGATGAAATTCTTGAATTTGATTATTTATTTGTTGTTTTTTCTAGATACTTTGACGTGGAACAAACCAACAGTGAGCGGCACAGCACCACTTCCTCGAAGTCTTCACTCTGCCACCACAATCACAAACAAGTAAGGAGTCCTCTGTAAAAGATGTCACTTTTTTGTGAGAATTCCTTTTACTTGTTTTCAGTATATCATTCCTCACTCTCAATTTAATTTTCTCTTCGTGTAGGATGTATGTTTTTGGAGGATGGGTTCCCTTGGTAATGGATGATGTCAAAGTGGCCACACATGAAAAAGAGTGGAAATGCACAAACACCCTTGCCTGCTTAAATCTCGGTTTGTCATTTTATTTATGCCAGATTTCTGGTTGGAAATGGGTGATTAGAGCAAACTTTTCCGATATTGACTGTATTTATTTATTTATTTTTTGTGCAGACTCCATGTGTTGGGAAACAGTGTTGATGGATACTTTAGAAGATAATATCCCCAGGGCTCGTGCTGGCCACTGTGCTGTAGCCATTAACTCCAGGCTCTATGTGTGGAGTGGCCGTGACGGTTATCGTAAAGCATGGAACAACCAAGTTTGCTGTAAAGATCTTTGGTACCTGGAAACGGGTAAGAATGTTGCATTGTGCTTGATTAATAGCAACACTGATGGTCAAAGGGTTATCCAGCTATCTAACTTACTTTATCTTGCATATTACAGAGCGACCACATGCCCCTGCCAGGGTCCAGCTAGTCCGTGCCAACACAAATTCTCTTGAGGTGAGCTGGGGTGCTGTGTCCACAGCGGACACCTATTTGTTGCAGCTGCAGAAGTATGACATCCCTGCAACTCCAGCTGCAGCCTCACCAGCCATGAGTGCAACCCCGTTACAGCCTATTAACTCTCCAAAGAGCCCCGCAATGGCTGCTGCAGCACCCTCCGCTCAGAGCTTACCACAGACAGGTATTACTCCATTAGCTTTGATTTCCAATTCCGCCATGCACAATGTGACAAAAAAAAAAGTTCAGTGGTGTAAAAAAAACAACGATTCATTATCTGGTTACCTTTTTTTTTTTTTTTTTCCCAGCTGTTTTAAAGGTTGCAGCTCAACAATCTGCCACTGGCACATCTGTTGTCACAGTTCGTCCCAGCCAACAAGGGAAGTCCCCAGTCACTGTGACATCTCTTCCTGCAGGTGTTAGAATGGTGGTTCCTGCCCAAACCACCCAAGGATCGGTAGGTGCAACTTGAAATGCAATTAAGATTTTGTGTAAATTGTATTATCAAGTTAACAAATGTATTTAACTGTTACTTTTGCATTTTTAGCCAATTGGAAGTAGTTCTCAGATGAGTGGTATGGCAGCTTTAGCTGCTGCTGCTGCAGCCACACAGAAGATTCCACCGTCTTCTGCAGGCACTGTCCTCAATGTTTCTCCAGGTGCCACCATCCTCAAAACAGTTGCTGTTTCCCCTGGCACAACCACAGTAAAAGTTGCTTCTCCAGTAATGGTACACATCTCAATCAGATGTCCTTAATTCAAACATTGGTTGCGCATTGTGCCAGTCATTGAGATAATGCTGTGTTACTAGGTCAGTAATCCAGCTACCCGGATGTTGAAGACAGCTGCAGCCCAGGTGGGCACAGTGCCTGCGTCGTCTCCCACCACCACAAGGCCCATCATCACTGTGCACAAATCTGGTGCAGTCACAGTTGCTCAGCAGGCCCAGGTGGTAACCACTGTGGGAGGAGTCACCAAGACCATCACCCTGGTTAAAAGTCCCCTCACCATGGGCAGCAGTGGCACTCTGGTAAGAAAACCCAAATTTTGCTGCACAATCTAACATGAAAACTTTACCCAAAAGGCATAATTTGGTGCTGTTACAGGTGTGCTGGAAACAACGGCCCCTCTAAATTGCTTTTTCACATTTGGTTTGTGTGTTGTTCTGATGTGTTGTCACAAGATAGTGACAACATAATATTAAACAAGTAAATGAGGTCATACAAAGTTCCCCTACAGTGATTGTTGGAGAGCTTGATTAAGAAAACGGGTAGCATGATGTTAGTCATCTGCATGACTGTCAGTCAGATAGAGCTGCAGGTTTAGTGTTCACCCTGTGCTGTTCAATGTTTTCTGGTGAGTCATGAACTTGAGTCTCTCTTCTGTGTCAGCAGATCTCCAACCTCGGCAAGATGATGTCCGTGGTACAAACCAAGCCAGTGCAGACATCAGCTGTCACAGGCCAGGCTTCAACTAACCCTCTCACACAGATCATACAGGTCAGATACATACAAGGGGGGGCTGGTCAGGGTCTTCAAATGGCTTGTGTAACACCTGGCTCTCTTCTCAGACAAAGGGTCCTCTCCCAGCTGGCACCATCCTGAAGCTGGTGACCTCTGCAGATGGCAAGCCCACAACAATCATCACAACTTCCCAGGCAGGAGGCACAGGAAACAAGCCCACTATCCTCAACATCAGTGGAGTCTCACCTTCCACCACTAAACAAGGCACCACCATCATTAAAACCATCCCAATGTCAGCCATCATGACCCAGCCAGGAGCTACAGGTGTGAGCTCTTCAAAGCATAAAATGATAGAATTGCATATCTCTTCAACCTGCACCCTGAGATCAGTACTCTGAAAGTGAATATATTATAGAGCAGTTACTGGTATTGTCGTGTTGCATTTGATGTTTTCAGAAGTAAGTCAGTATGGATGATAATGTGAGTTGTTTCGGTTGAAGGATGTCTGTCTCCAGTTGTCATGACCAGATGACAAAAGATTTTAGATGGATTTTTTTTATCTTTCTTTTTTTTCTCTCTCTCCAGGTGTGACTAGCAGTGCGGGCATGAAAACTCCGATAACAATCCTTACCACCAAGGTAATGACAACTGGAACTCCTGGTAAAATCATCACTGCAGTGCCTAAACTTGCGACTGCAGCCGGCCAGCAGGGACTGACACAGGTATACAACTATTCTTTGCACATGGCAACGTTGTTGTTCTTGCTGTCACAACGGCAATAATATGAAAAATTCATAATATTTTAATGAGTAATAGTGTTAAAACTGAGGCTGAATTGCTCATTTCCAGGTGGTACTGAAAGGTGCTCCTGGACAACCTGGCACTATTTTGCGCACAGTTCCCATGAGTACAGTGGGTGGTGTTCGTCTTGTTACTCCAGTGACGGTGTCAGCTGTTAAGCCTACGGTCACCACTCTTGTTGTCAAGGGGACTACTGGTAAGAATAACTTACTGTGATTTGTTTTCATGCGAGTAGTAATTTTGGCGACACTGTAAGCAGAGATTCTGTACTTTGTGCAATGTTCTCCATTTTCATATCTCAAATTACACTTCCTCCAGGAGTCACCACTCTTGGTACAGTGACCGGGACAGTGTCCACTAGCTTGGCAGGAGGCACAGTTGACAGTTCCAGTGCCTCTCTGGTGACCCCTATCACCACACTGGGAACCGTTGCAACACTGTCCAGCCAGGTCATTAGTCCCACAGCCATAACTGTGTCAGCTGCCCAGACAAGCCTGACTTCTGCTTCCACACTGCCCTCCTCTACTATTACAGTGCAGGTAAGACACAATGGTGTAGTTTATCTATTTGCATCTGTTATGCTTTGTTCATTGAGCCATCAAGCTGCTGCTGGTGTACATTATATACTTTTAGATAGATATAACTTTATTATCTATCAATCAGTATATTGCAACTGAAAGAGAAGACGGAGCAGGTGAAGGTGCAGATCTCCATTATTTCATTTTTTTAGCTACAGATTTGCAATGAGAAAAACATTAAATTCCTTGTTTTGGAATATCTACCATACTATGTGGTTACAGGGTCTCTTAAATTTCTTGCCTCTTCTTAGAACCAGCCTACCCAGGTGACTCTGATCACAACGCCCAGTGGTGTAGAAGCTCAACCTGTACAGGATCTACCTGTGTCCATCCTGGCCTCACCAACCTCTGAACAGCCCAGCTCCACTGAGGCGGGATCAGCTGGAGAGGGTTCTGGGACTGTAACTTTAGTCTGCTCTAACCCACCTTGTGAAACTCATGAGACTGGAACAACTAACACAGCTACCACTTCGTCTGCCACCATTGGAGCTGGAAAGGTCTGCTCTAACCCACCCTGTGAGACCCATGAGACAGGAACCACCAACACAGCTACCACCTCCTGTGCTACAATTGGAGGAGGCCAGGTGTGTTCCAACCCACCCTGCGAGACCCACGAAACCGGAACCACCAACACAGCCACAACTGCATCTTCAAACATGTCTGCGCTACGCGTATGCTCCAACCCACCATGCGAGACACATGAAACAGGGACAACTAACACAGCCACCACAGCATCATCAAACATGGGAGGAGTCCAACAGGTGTGTTCCAACCCACCCTGTGAAACCCATGTGACTGGCACGACTGACACACCCACCCAAGTTTCATCCAGCATGAGCACAGGTCAGTCAGGCACTGTGCAGAGCGTGTGCTCCAATCCACCCTGTGAAACACATGAGACGGGGACCACCAACACTCCGTCCACAGCCACCTCCAGCATGGGAGGGGACCAGACCAACACAGCAACAGGCCTTGTCCAGAGAGTTTGCTCCAACCCACCCTGTGAAACACATGAGACCGGGACCACCAACACTGCCACCACTGCGACCTGCAGCATGGAGACAGGCGAGGACACAGGTATGCTAATACACTACCTGTACTAGTGCCTGCATTCAAACACAACACATGCTGAGGACAAATGGACAACAGTGGCTGGTAGAGAAGTATTTACAGTGTTATATTTGATGACACCCACTAATTTAATAGTGGCAGTGTACTATTTTAGGTACTTCCTACTTTGAAGTGACTGCATTTTTAAAAATAAAAAAAATAATGTGCTACAATTATATATTGTCAAATATTGATTTTTCTTATTCATCTGTTTCAAAGGTTAAATCTTTTTGGTTTACCTCTAACAAATGAGTAAAACATGTATTTAGACGGTATTTGGTAGTTCCTACATAGTTTTAATGAACACACGAACTCAGCCATGCCCGTTTACATCATGAATCTTTAGCATTCAAGTATTTTTCTTGCACACATAGAGACGTGTGTATATATATATATATATATATATATATATATATATGTATGTATGTATGTATGTCTGTCGATGTGA
>JBAMYA010000020.1:12995909-13009226 GCA_037176975.1 Arrhamphus sclerolepis | reverse complement strand
AAATCTGTTCAATCCTGGACAATCCTTCTCACCCTCTGCACAACAAGCTGTGGCTGATGGGCAGCTCATTCAGCCAGGCTGAATGTCTCAGACGCTCCTTTGTTCCAACTGCCATCAGACTATACAACAGCAGCTTGGCTTAAAATCTCCCTGCTCCAGATGGACTCTGTTGCTGTGTGTGTATATATATGTATGTATATATTTGCATTTTTATCTTTATTTATTGTTGCATTATGCATATGTGTGTATGTATATATGTACACATAAAAAACTTATGTGTGTATATATATATTTATTTATATATTTTATTTCTTCCAACACGTATTTTTATTCTATTGTAAGCTGCTGTAATACTTGAATTTCCCCCTGGGGGATCAATAAAGTATATCTATCTAATAATTTTATTTGGGAAAAATATTAGCAGTAGTTTATGGAATATAACAAAAAAGTTAATTTTACTCAAACACATACCCATAAAAAGTAAAATCAGATAAATATTTTTATGTATATAGAAAAAACACTGCAAAGTCTTTTTTCCCCCCAGAGCTGAATATACATATCAAAGGCATGTTTAGTTCACACTCACCCATCCTCCTTGGCTTTGGATCCATGGACTTATTTGCTCATCCAGGTAAATGGTCATCCAGTCTGCCACACGGGACACCAGCTCACTCATATTCCTCTCAACACACTCCACGCACAGCACACCACCAAATGCAAACAGGCCTACTATACGTCCCCAGTTGACACCGCCCTTGAACACCTCGTCGAACACACTTTTAAAACTCTGGTAGGCTGTGTCAGGTGTGATGTCAAGCTGCAGGGAAAGATCATCAAAACTCTGCCTGAAAAGAAGTTCAAATTCAGCCGCTGCGTCCTTCAGAGCTGACTTTACAGCCTCTGTGCTACCATGAGACTCCTCTGGCTGTCCTCTGCTGCTGTTGTTCACCAGAGAGCCGTTGCTGCCAGCCGAGCTGGCCTGCTCGGTCCTTTCCAGTCCAACATCTTCTGACTTCAGCAGAGAGTCTGGGTAGCTCCTCTGAGACAGCTTATAGCTTATATAAAACTCCACAAGTTCTCTGTTACTGTGTGACATGGTTTAAACCTCCAACACACAGCCAACCTAGCCTGATGCCATGTCTCCCAGTCTGTCATCGGTCACAAGTGGCCTTCTTCACTTTATTTTTGCAGCCAGCAAATCTGGAAGCATGCAGGACAGGGACAGCTACAGTTAGATATCTCTTTGAGTAGACTTTATTTATAGAAATATTGTTATTTGTGTTCCATCAGCGTCACCTAAAAACTGTTAGCTTCGTGCGCTAACTAGCTGCTCTAACTGCGCGCACCAGAAACATCAAACTACGGCAAGACACTGATATAAAGTAGCTGTCATACTTACGGATGTTACAAGGACTTATTTGCGGTTAATAAAGAAGATAAGGGGTTTTTAAAAAGATGCGGCTGAACCAGAAAGCACAAGAACATTTTTTTTTCCTGCAGCTACACACTGTGTGGCGCCGCACGGTTGACGCAGGCTGGCGACTGGCCAATTGTGGCACAGTACTTGACAATTGTCCCGCCTCCTGCTGCTTCTGCACCAATGAACGTCCGAGACGCCCTGGCTTTTTTAAAATTTATTTATTTATTTATTTATTTATTTATTTATTTATTTATTTATTCGTTTGTTTATTTATTCGTTTATTCGTTTAATTATTCGTTTATTTAAACATAATCTCCTATAACTAAATCTTATATAAACAGTACAAGGAAGGAAGGGAAAACAAATAAATAAATAAAAAGAGAAGAGAGAAAGGGGAAAAAAAAGGGGGTTTGTTTACATAAACACAATTAGTAAAGTACATATTTCTGCTGTTCTGTTTGCCTTAAGTTTGTAGGTGTTTAGAATGCTATGTTCAAATTTGTTTTGAAAAGCAATATAACATGGCTTTCCCCAGGGTATTTTGCAACAATGGATGTTATACTTTGACATCAGGAATAAAACATTTATCAAGTGAGTAGAGTTGCTTTCTTTTTTCTTTTTTTTTTTTGGCATACAGTTATCAAAAAGTCCAAACAACACATTCTCCCAGGAAGAGATAACATGATTTTCCATATTAGTATGAATGAAATGACACAGTTTCTGCCAAAAACAATTTTGCAGTCGGGCAATACCAAAATAATCAAAAACCTATTGGGGAGAAGCCAGACCTTTATCATCCACAACCCTATTCAGTGTATGAAAAACCACAGGGTAAAGGTGTAATCTCTTTTTGGAGCATGGTTCTATTAGATCTATTTTCACTTACAGAATAACTGGATAGATAGATCTTCCCTGCAGGCGTTTCTGTTAGGACTAAACAGGTTACTTGGGATACTCTCCAGGAGATAATGAAATATGTCCTCTTCATACGTGAACAAAAGTTCTTCCTCACTAAATAACTGATCTACTCATCTGATGTTGTTTCAAAACCAATTTTTCATGAAAAGATATTTGTGTTTATATTGGATGTCTTTGTTATTCCAAATTAGGTAACTCTATGACATTAGGTACCTCTAATCAGGTAACTCTATATCAATGTCATAACTGCACACCAGAAAAAACTCAATGCCACCTAGTTTCATTCATATCTGGAGAGGAACCATATTCCAAATTAAAGTGGTATTTTTCAAGATTTGATTTATCCAATTAATCTTAAATGATTATTTAAAGTGTGAAAATCCAGAACGTTGAGCCTGCCATCTTAATAACAATTCATGATGACTGATTTCTTCAAATAATGACCATTTTTATCAATGAATGAATCAATCAATCACTTTAAGGATCTTGCTATCAAGTTGCAGAGCTGCATAGGTTAGTTGTGAGATTCCTTCTGCTTTAGTAGTAAAAGTCTTCCTGTCAGCGACAGCTCATGTAAAGCCATTGATTTAATTTCTTTTGGATTCTTTTGTATAATTAGGGTAAAGTTTGAGGGGCTTCTTCTTTCTTCTTCTTCATTTGGATCCCTTGTTATTAAAAAGCCTAAAGATTGTGCTTTTGTTTTTGTTTTTTTTGGGATGTTGGGAATTTCAGATTTTGTATCATTTTAATACTCATAAGCTAATTTTTTTTAAATATTCAAATACAGACCCGATGCCCTTGAGAACTCCTTAACTACATTAAAGGCAACAAGGATTTGGCTTTCATTTTTTTTTTAATTAATGTTGTGTCATTAGTGAGTTCTGTTATAACCAGTTCTTTCCCTAGAAGAGAGATTCCTTTTACAGCAAAAGTTTTAATATGATATGCCAAAGGTTGTGCCATTATCCAAAAAAGATTGGAGGAGGCCGGCCAAGCCTGTTTTATACCTCTAGACAGATGAAATCTGGGGAATGTGCCACCTGGTAATTTAATGGAATTATTGCTGTTCTTTGGGTTTTTATAGCAGAGGAAAAAAGGCCAAAGCCAGGTTTCTTTAATAATTGCATGATGAACTAATTCTAACTAATTTATCAAAGGCCTTATAGAAATTTAGGAATAAAATAAAGCCATCATCATCGTCACTAATTCAGAATATCCATAACTAACCTAATGTTTAGTTATATGTCTTTTGGACATAAATCCTGACTGTGCTTCTTCAATAATTAAGTCCAATGCCATTTTTAGCCTATGAGCAAAGATCAAAGCAAATATTTTATAGTTATTATTGAGTGGACATATCAGATGCCAAAAAGGTGTTTTGGGTATTAAAGTTGTCAAACCTTGAGTCATGATTGTAGGGAGCTGTTCTTTAATTATACTACCTAAACAGACTTCAAACAGAAAAGGGGCGAGTTCAGCTGAAAGGGACTTTTCAGTTCTGAAACCAAACCATCAGTACCAACTTGTTGTTTATATTACAATGATTGGGGTTCCTCCAGATCAAAAGAGCAAAGAGAATTTTGCTCTCTCTCCTCAAGTGATTTTGCTCTGGACCTGATAAATGTATCTTTTGCTTTTTGACTACAGAGCTAATCTAATTTAATTTGCAAGTTAGATAGTTCTAATTTTTGTCACCTGATAATGTATCTGGGGTTTGAAAAGATAGACTGGTGGTCCTTGATTTCACATCCACTTATTTGCTTTGTCTAAAAACTCAAATGTTAAGAGATACCAACTGGAAGAGTTTTTCTTTTTCTTTTCTGGCTTTAGACCAGAAGTGAGACATCAGTCCTATTACCTCTTTATTTACAATTTCATTTGATAGCAATGAGTTGTCAAGCTTCCAATAATAATAGAGGGGAAAACATAATTCAGAGGTGGATTTATATTTATAGCCTTGTGATCTGTAAGAAGAATGGGACATATGTCTCAATGTTATTTTTGTTAACATCTTAAAATGAACTAAAAATCAATTCTTGATTGACCCTGTTTTATTGTTGTTAAATAGAATACATAGTACAAACCAGGTAAAACGTTTGCACATAAAACAGATGGAAACACATATGAACAAACATTTCATATACAACACACGTAAAAAACAAAACACATAAAATAAACCAAGTTTAAGTTCATTTATATGGTAGGGACAGTGCACATTAATTGACATTTCTGTAAATGTGCCAGAATTAGCCAAGAGGCTATTTTTCTCCTGCTGTCCCTGGACAATGCTCAAATTGTCTTGCTAAAAACAAAGAAAGACTATACAAACAGGGTTAAAAAGACTACACAAAATTTGTCAATAAATACAAAAGATACAATCAACACAAACAAGAAAAGTACAACACAATTATCATAAAAGTAAGTCTGGTCTGCTAAGTCAAATAATGTTGAATTTTTCAATAAGTGTGATTGTTTTGATTAATTTTTTTTTATTGCTTAGCTTAAGTTTTTTTCACTATCTACTCTCCATATATCCTCAAGGTTAAATTTATCCATAAAAGCAATGATTTTTTTTTCCTGCAAGATAAACCAGGAGGCCATTTATACACGTTGGTATGTAGAATTATATTAAAGTCACCTCCTAACGATAAGGTTACATTTGGCTGACTTAGAGTGACAGGCAGCAGTGGGAACTGTCCATCATTTAGCACCTGCAGTTTCTTAACTGAGGCACAATCATTATTACTCTCTTATAGTCTCACTTCTTCAACCTCATTTAGGCATCTTCAGTGGTGTGATCTTCTGGATTTTGGCATTATAGTGTTCTTGAAAAGTTAACTCTAGCAAATCTATCACTTTTTCTTCTTTAGCTACATTCAAAAAGTTTAACTTAAGGTTTTGTGCTGATAGCCTGGTCTTATCGCTCCTCCATTTCGGACCACCCTCTGTCTGTCCTCATGGCAATTAGAGTAGTCACTTCAGCAACTTGTCACGATAGTCCAACTAAAGCAGGTGAGCTCTCCAAGGTAGTTTGTGTGGAACCAATTTTGGGGGGGGAGCCAGTGATGTGTGTGCGCAGTCTGCTGTGCCACCATCAGCCCCTGGCGTTTTTGGTGGATGCAGACTGATGAAAAAATACAACAATGTAAATCCCAGCTGCTCCCAGCGAGTCTCTTTGTGTCTGCAGGTTCTGCTACTTTCAAATGAGTTATGTTTCTGCGTCACATGTTTATGAAATACTGCAGCACATTATAGGACGTTTGGATAAGTGGTGTACAGCGGCCTCAAGTGGCACATGCCTGAACATGACCGCTCCAAGGTGAGGCTGTGAAAACAGAATGAATGCACAATGACACATGCTTAAAACTAAGTTTCAAAATATATTTCCAAGGTGGTGTGGAAACAATAAATAAAGTAGAAAAAGAAAAGCTTAATTGTCTATATATAACCTTGACATTTAAGACTGTAATTTATTCCAGGCATTAGCTCCACAAAACCTCCTTTCTTTTCTAGTTCAGTTTGTAAAAAGAGACTAAGTTTCATCTTTCCTTGTTAAAAAACAAAATAAAAAGGAAGGAATGATACTCATAATAGTGCTGTAAGTGAATACATACCAGTGACTGAGGCTTTGAAGGTTTAGAACAGAATAACAAATGGTCAGTAAGGATACCACAAGTGGTACTGCACCTCAGAGCCTCATGGGACACATTATCCAGCATGTAAAGACAATGAGCAGTTTATTTCTCAGTTAAATCAGTTTCTTTTCTTTATTATTTGACTGTGTCAAAATGAATCAACTTGCACACCATCAACCAGTCAAGCGTTTAAACATGTTATATTTCAGCAAGGGTTCAAGAAATTGTACAAATGGACTATTTCCTCAATATTGTGCTACACCAAAATTCTTGGGCTGAACTGAAATAGCTGGAATTCTAGATGTTAACGCTTTTACGCACCCTCAAAAACCTTACTTTAACATCCCTTCACACATCGATGTGTGAAAATCACCATGTGTAGGGATTGGAAGAGAGTTAAATGTGAACATTTTTCTTTGTAGTCTTTAACTTGAGTATTTTAGTTCACATTGTTTACAATAGGCTAAAAATGAAAAATACATTTCAAAAAATCAAGAACACTCAAAAAATACACACCCTTGCATGTATCATTGATAAGCCTGCAAAAATGATAAAATATGTGAAAGACACAAAAATGTGCTTGGCTGCATCGATGGGCTATGTATATATGGGTACATATATATGGATATACACACATATACACACACATTTATATAGCCACTGTCATTTGCAAATAAATTCTTTAAAAATCAGCCAATGTGATTTTCTGGATTTTCTTTTCTCATTTTGTCTCTCATAGTTGAAGTATATCTATGGTGAAAATTACAGGCCTCTCTCATCTTTTTAAGAGGGAGAACTTGCACAGTTGATGGTTTACTAAATACTTTTTCTCCACTGTATGTGTGCCCTTTGGGGTGAAATGAACGGCCCCTGAAGAAAAGAGGTGCAGAAGACCAACTCACTTTCCAATTATCTCCTTCAGACACTGACGGCCTCCTTGATATCCCTGGGTTCAAGTCCTCTTCTTTACACCACCTCTAACTGATTTGTGAATCATTTAAGTTTCTTTCTTATCTCTTTTTTCTTTCGTGAATGCAGTGACTAATCACACATCATCTCTCTGTGGCCCTGATGACCTCACAAGGGCAATCCTGGGACGTCTAGAGATGAGCCATGGAAAGCAACTTCCAGTCAGCTCCAAGAAGACTCTGGCAAACCATCAGACGGCTCAGGCAGGGAAAGCAGCGCTCCACCAATACTGTGTACAGAGAAGGTGGGGTGCTGTTGACCTCGACTCAGGATATCGTTAGGCAGTGGAAGGAATACTTCAAGGATCTTCTCAATCCCAGCAACGTCTTCCATAGAGGAAGCTGAGTCTGTGGACTCTGAGGTAGACTCACCCATAACTGGAGCTGAGGTCTGCCTTAGAGATAGGGTGAGACGTTCAGTCATCTGGGAGGGATTCGTAGTAGAGTCGCTGCTCCTCCACATCGAGTCAGTCAGTTGAAGTGGTTCGGCATCTGGTGAGGATTTCTCCAGGATGCCTCAAGGGGGAGGTGTTTCGGGCATATCCAACCGAGTGGAAGGGGGAGGGGTTATGAAAAAGTCATCCAAACCCTCAGATGCAGCTTTTAGAAAGTAAAAAATAAAATAAAATACACAAAAAAAAACAAAAACAAGAACAGACGAGGCAGAAAAGGAGTTCCAGCATAGAGGAATGTTTGTTTTCTAACCAAGCACATTTTCATGTTTTTGGCTTACTTATACTGTAGTATATCCTTTTTTTCAGGCATATTATTGATCATACATGTAAGGTTTTGATTTATTTTTTTTAAAACATACTTTCCATTATAGACTATTGGAAAAACAATATGGACTAATATACTCACACCCTTCAGTAATCTTCACCACTGATGAAGTCAGTTTTTCTTTTTTTTCATATATATTTTTATTGGGTTATCAAGACAAAGTACAGGTTCAATCAGTGAGGATACATTTCACCCATTTTTCCCACCTTTTAGAAACCCCCCTCACCCAATGGTGGTACACATAGGGAGTTTTGCATAGTGCAGTCTTCAGCATGGTGTGAATATTCTTTTTCAGAATCATCAGATCTCTGCTGGACTTACTGGTAGATCGTTGCTCATGTTTCTGTTTTCAGAAATTCCAAATCACTTAGGTCTCTCTGTATGAAACTTCCAGCTTCAAGGACGGGATTCACTACACTAGAAGGAGAAATACTACGTGAGATTTTGTCCAACATTTCAGCTAGTCCAGTTATGCTAGAATGAGGGGGTAATAGTGGTGACTTGTTGTCTCTTTTAATATCTGTCACATTCATAAAATATAGCTTCTCTTTCAGATGTACTGACAGGTAACTGTTGCAGGTATTTAAACCACATCGAAAACTGTTGTTCTGTTTTTTTTCTCAGGCAAATCAATTGTCCACAACAGCTGAATGTCATCAATTCAGTGCTTCAGTCTACCATCTTTACTGATGGTGAGGTATAGTCTCGGAAAGTCCTGACTCACTGTGGTGACACACTTATGCCATAAATTTAGTTGATATCCAAAGGTAAACAAATCAAAATAGTGACGTCTTGGTAATGGTAATAAAATAGTTGCCATTATATAGCGGAGAAAAGTAGAAACATACATTTCAATAAAATGCTGTCTTTTTGCTCATATTTTAAAATCTACTCAACTTGACTGCACAAGTTTCTAAGTTGTGATTTGGGTTATTTTTAGCTGACTTGGGTGAGTTTGGGCTGGAAACTGTCAGATCTGGTAACCCTGCCTATTGGTCACATGACCAGATGCTGTCCATTCTGTGTTGCCACACTGGGTGGGTTTCCCCAAAAACAGAGATGCAAGATACAAAAGCAAACCCCTAAAAGTGGCAAGACTAATGAACCATGGGAGTGAGGGGAAGGTCACCGACTTTAAATGCTTGTAGCAACTATACTTGGTCTCTATGACCCACACATGAACCAAGAAACAGGCCAACTTCAAAACCTACTTTCACGGGGCATTTCTGAGCATTTTTTTATTTGAGTTACTGATTTCAAGATTAGTTTTAGTGCAATCCCCATTCATCAAACTCGTGTAAAAAGCCTGTATTTACAGAGCTCTACAAATTACAAGGTTTAAGGTTGTTTGTTAGTCTGTTCTTTTAAAAGTCAAACATGTCTGCAACCCTTAAACTTGAACTTCATAATACATTATCTACTGAGAGGATTAAGCAGTGATCGCCACAATCTTCCCAAGAATTTATTACACTGGAAACCAAACTTTTAAACTTCTATTACATCTTAAACAAGCTGTTTTTAAGAGAATGAGAACAGAATGAGTGTTAACAGAAAGCTTTTTATTAACACGTTTATTAAAACATGTACATAGGCTTTTAACATTTTACACTATCGAAATGTGATATAACATGAAAGAATTATCACAGCTGAGAAAACAATGGAAGAAGGTAACTAGGCATAATCATTTCATATGCTGAAACAATTAACCAGTGGATAATACAAATTGTGTGAAGAAACTAACAAAGAATAATGGTCTAAATATATATACGTTGTCACTGACATATGCCACAAAAAAATGCACTAATAATGTAGCTATTTTCTGCTGTTCATGTCTGGTTGGGAGGGCAACATTAAGAACCGTGGATTTTTTGCGACCCATGCTACTTAACCAAATATTTCTGAGTGTTAACAGTTCATGGACTAAAACTTTGTCTTAATTTTATTTTCTTTAACTTGTGCTCAACTGGAGAACACTGCAAGATATTGAACTAGCAGGAAGTTACCAAAGCATTTTCTTTTCCATCTTGCAAAGAGCTCTCGTTCTCTGTTGATGTGTCAACAGCAACTGTGCCCACATGGTCCGTCTCCTCCATCAGGTTTACCAGGTCTTCAGCTACTACATTCTCCTCTTGGTTTGTATCAACTTTTTCATTCTCAACAGTTGTATCCTGTGTTTCTGGCTCACTGTCTGAGTCAATGGAAATGGTTTCTGTGCACATGTCAGGTTTTGACACGTGGTTCGGTGTCTCACAGTTCTTTCTTTGTTCTGTACTTGGAGTACCTGACTTGATGGCCACAGACCTTGCTGTGGAGGTGCCAACATGATTGCCCTCCTCAAAAACCAGGTTATGTTTTACTTTATGTACAGCATGCATGTCAAAGCCAAGCAGCACTGAAACCTGGTTAGCCTCACAATTGCGCACACACAATTTTCTCTTCGACGCAAAGTGACTAGCAATATCAGACTTCCACAGCCACAGACTTGCAGACAGCTTCTCCTCTTCTTGACGAGACAAGTATGGGCGCCGGTTGAAGTAAGCCGTCAGGAAATCTTTCCTGGCTTCGTACGTCTTGTGTTCATAGCTTCTAGGATCCAAAGCGAGGTCATCGTATCCGGTCTTATTTTCACAGGTGGTGGCCGATGTTCTGGCATCTCTGCCCATCTTCATCTTCTTGGGATTGGATGTGACCTGCGGAGGCAGCTGTCTCTTGAGAACACCAGCCCCAGATGAGTTTAGAGTCAGTGCCGACTTTAAGCTTTGGCTTGTCTGATTCCTACCAACAGCTCTGCACTGCACAAGATGCAATGTGATTGTGGATGCTACCATGTTACTTGTATAGACCCCTAGGCAATGAATGCACTTGTACGTCATTTTTTTCTCAACAGGATGCATTGTTTTCAGAACTTGATGGCGCTCCCTCAGATGCATGGCCAAAACATCAGAGATGGGACCTTTGAGGACAGTGAAACAAAGTGGACATACAGTCTTTCCAACATCGTTGTTTTGAACTAACGAAGTAAAGCCTCTTGGCTCACTGCGCTTGTCAATCATTTTAGCAGCAGGTAACCTGCCAGGAGTAGAAACATTTTTCTGGGCAGGAGAAGACTGATCTTGACCATTGACAGTTTCTTTCATGTTAAATGGAAGAACAGCAAGTTGAATGTTAGTGGACTTTCCTTGTTTAATGGTCAGATCAAAAGTGAGAGGTGATACACCAGGGGGCCCAACAAATCCATTAGGGTGGGCCTGAGCTACATGCTCCATGATTTTCTCAACACTATGGAAAGTCGAGTGGCACTGTGGACATGTCAACCCATGAATCAGCATGTGGTTAAGTAGAGTATCACAAGGGAGATAGCGATTGCAAAGCAAACACTTACTGGTGAAGTTGTGGATTTTCATGATGTACTTGGCCAGTGCCCACACTTTTTTCGCCTTGTGTGCACTCTGAAAATGAGCACTATATAGATTTTCAGGGAAAAGCTCATTGCAAACAGTGCATATCTTCCACTTCTGAGTTTGGGCTGTGTTTACAGCAGCAGCACTGTTTTCACCAACAGTGCTGTTGCCAGGAACTACAACATGCATCTGGCTTGCTGGGACAAAAGACTTGGGCTCAGATCTTATAATTTTAGCCCTGTTGACAATCAGAGGAGCTTTCTGATTCATGCCTGGGGGTACCTGAGGCCCCGCAGCAACAAGAACATTAGCATGTCCAATCATGGTTGTGACTTGTGAACCAATGCGCTCATGGTACTCTACAATGTGTTGCACTAGAGCCTCATAGTTACGAGTAGAATACTGACACTGTTTACAGAAGATGTTATTACCATTGACAGAACTAGCACCATTTTTAACAGATGATTCAGAAATCAAACCAAGATATGGCGGGACAACATGATGGAAATGTTCCCCGTAGATATGTCTTCTAACAACATTGTAGAGAGCGTCCTGGAATGAACATTTTTTGCAGAAGTACATTGGCTTTTCCACTCCATGTCCCTGTCTGGTTCTCTCAGGTACTATTTTCTTTCCCAGCACAATTCCCTGTGAATTTTTGTAATACTGCCGTGCTGTATTGGTCACGTGGAATATTTTAACATGAGTCTCCAAGGTTCGCTTGTTTGCAGTGAATGTGCAGTATGGACAGTTGAGCAGGATTTTACCATCAAAGACATTTCGGTGTACATTGCGGAAGTGATTCTTGTAGCCTGAGTAGAACTTGGAAGAGAAAGAGCACTCTGTGCAGCAAAATGGCTTTGATCTGTATTCCTAAAAGAGACCAAGGAAAGAACAATGGCTTTTAGAGAATTCTGTAATTTGTTCTGAAACATTAAGCAAAAGGAAGGTTTAATTTACCTGTGTTTTAGAGTATGATGGATCCCAAGTGCAGATATCAAAGCCCAGAGTGTCCTGAACAAATTCTTCATCTGGGCAAAATTCTTTGAACTCCTGTGGAATGAATTGAAAAGATCAAAATAAACCATATATTGTCAGCACTAATAGTATAAAATACATTTTAAATGGCAACTTTTGCTGAGCCAAAGTTAACTAGCTACTGACATTGAAGATAATTAAACATAAAGTATTGTCCTTTTCTCAGTGATTTAAAAAACACCTACACACTCATACAACTTTCATTGAAACTTTTCTAACCATGATCTAGCTGGTCTTTTCTACACTATGTTTCTCAAGCCCTTTTCTCATAGAGGTTCTGTCATATCTGCCCCTTTTGTACCCAACGTAGAACAGCAGAGTTGTATCTGTTCGGCCAACAACGCTGTTTTCACACATCTGATTTTGTGACACCAGTTATCTGTGTGGTCACACACTAAAATGGAGGTGAGTCTCTTGTTTGGTCTGTGTGACTATATTTTCGCCAATTTTGTTTTGTTTTTTTAATGTGAACAACCCCCAGCAGAAGAGCAGTGAAGTTAGTAATGGATTTGTTTGGCAAGGTAGTAACAGAGCAAAATTGCTGGCAAGGAGAAGCACACTGCTTTTAACAATGCTACTGTCACTCATCTGATTCTGTACTGTTTATTATGTGTAATCACGCACTGACTTTTATTTGCAACAATATGGCGCATTCATTGCATGAATTCATCGCTGTTATTACCTCACAAGGTGGAACTGTGTCTCAACAAAACTACCTAAATCCTCTTTGGGGTTTTTCACATATGAAATGAAGAAAAATGTTGACACTTCAGTCCTGCCTTAAAAGTACTGCATCTATAATACATCCACACTGTCCAATTTCATCACAGTTAACAATAGAAAGTGTCCTACAACAGGCCTTCATGTAAATACGACAGTCCTCTGAAATGATATGCATGTCCACCAGATACTGGTCAACAAGCATCATTTTCTCAACAACAAAACCCATAGTGAAGTGGGGGATTTGATTGAGGTAGAATATAAAGAAGTGAAGCTGTGTTTGGTGATATTTCACCAGACAACTGTCACTTTGCTTCATTACACACACACACACAAATATATAATATACACACACACACTACCCCTCCCAGAGGAGCTGGAGGAGGTTGCTGAGGAGATAGAGGTCTTGACCTCCTTGCTCAAGATGCTGCCCCACG
>JBAMYA010000020.1:12975067-12986703 GCA_037176975.1 Arrhamphus sclerolepis | reverse complement strand
TATTTAATAAAAATTTTCTACAAAAATCATTTTTTTAAATTTGTGATTATACAAGAAAAATTTGTTAAATTTATTCAAAGACTTCAGTTTTATGATAAAAGTTGCACATTTAATGTGTAATTTTGTGTCAAAATGTTGCAAAAAGGCTTGAACTCTTAAATCTATAAATGTCATATTTTTGCAAAACATTTTAAATTAACGTTGAAAGTCTAAACTTTGATCGCATCTTGTTTTTTTCCTATTTGGGGTTTTGAACCCTGTTAGAGTTTAACAAATTTTTAGAGGTTAACAAATGCAGGAGCTCACGACTCTGAATAACTGTGGTGCAAATGGTTTAACAGTTAATGTTTCTTATTTTTAACTGCAAACAATGTGCAACTTTATCTTTCACCTACTCCTGTAAGATTATATATGTTATATTCAATTCAATATTCAATAGTTGTCATATTCAATTCAAAATCATATCATGTTTGTTTTACAACAGCACAGCTCAGTAGTTATAAAGAAAGAAAGGATTAAAAAATGAAGTTAAGGTTTTAAACTGGCCATCCATTTTAGCACATTTCAACTGTGCTCAGCCGTTGAAATGAAAAAAGTGTCACTTGGCAGTTTAACCGCTGAAATACAATGTTTGTATCATGTTACAAGATACAACTGTGTATCTACACTTCCCAAATTCTTACAGAGAACTGGGGAAATCAAGAGGATGCAGGCCAGGGAAAAACATTCCACTGCTCCAGAAAAGCTGGAGCGACGGAAAATATATTAAAAAATATATATATTGTTTTCATAATGTGGTATTTAAAAAAATCAGAATGTTATTAAAGAATGTACTAGATTACCACATGTAATTGTGGTAAAATAATGTTATGTTGACAGGGCTATAGGGAAACATGAACAGGGTGATGGAAAACTTTGAGGTCTTCTTATGATGCTGAATTAAGTGCAACAGCTCTTACTGCTCATACAATCGTTGTCCTCGCATGAAGATTTTCACCTCTGTATTGAAGGGAAATGTGCCATCATCCTTGCGAAAACGATACAGCAGTTTGGCATCCTTGAATATGGGCCTCTTATCACAGACTAAGAAGAGGCAGCATACAATTAAAATTACACTGAGAACGCTATGAAAACACTAATTTCATTCACACACAAGGTCTTAAAGTATCTCCTGCAGATGTTGTCGTCGAGGGCTCCTTCTCACCATGATGAACAATGTCATGGTCCATGAGGTGCTGCATGAGACAAACCGCTGTTGCTCGATTCAAAGCCTCCTTGTGGCTGATGAGCCAGTCTATCAGCTCCTCTGCCACAAAGCAGTTTGGATATGTGCGCAAGTGGTATCGACGATCCTTGATCAGTTTTCCATCGTGAAGTCTCAACCTTGAGGCGATGATCAAAATAGTCACATGTCTGAAGCTTCACATTAGGCCCACCCTTAACCACATCAGTTTCCTCATACCTGAGTTGTTCTCCTGCAATCATGACTTCAGCCTTGTGTTGTCGAGCCATGGCCTTTCTCCTCACACTACTTGTTCGCTCCATCTTTGTTATCTCGGAAATGAAGAATAAATGAAAGTCTCCTTTCATTGGGGAGCATTCTGTTTACAAAATATCCACTGAAAGGTAGCACCCCTTTGTCATGAGGGAGAGATGTTGTGTATACAATTAGGAAGAAAGGCAAAAACATGGTGCGCGTAAGGCAGGATACCACTGGGAGAAAACTTTCTGATTAAAGCACTGAAATTCATGTTTTAATGTTTTACTCTGTTTTTGCGAGGTTCTCCCATGGGTTGTTTTGAATATTTGATGTTGCAAGTGCCCCCCTTGTGTAGCAATTCACTTTCAATCAGAAAAAAAAGAAAAAATAAGTAAATCAGGCACATCTTTGGTGACAGAATAACAAGCCCTCTGCAGAGAGTTTGTGGCTGTTTTGATGCAAATGGTGTCTTGCAAAGGTTTAATGATTTGTTCATTTTAGTCAAGCATGTTATTTTTAAAATATTTCCAGAAAAAGAAAAACGTGGTTCTAGAGTTTACTACAAAACAATGCATCATCTTTTCGCATAACATGAGTTTGAATTAGGCCATGTTTTAAAGGTTGTCATGCGGTTGTCTGGCAACAGAAACCTGAAAAACATGTTGTCGTCTTTTGTTGTATGTAGTGTTGGATAACAACACGGGTCGTGTAACATGGCCCCTGAGAGATACAACACCTGTGCATCCTAAGCTGGTCCTAATGCCAGAGCTGGGCCACACTCTGGGGGGTCTTCGGTCCGCTACTGGACACCGTATCAAACAGTTATGGCACAATATCTCACTTTCAAAACTCCAAATTTATGTCCTTGCTTTTTAAGTGGATCAGTATGATTTAGATGTCTTAGCATCCACAAGTGTCTCTGCACAGACCTGAAAAAAAAAAGAAAAAGAAAAACTTGTCAGTGGCACTAATCGTTCTGTTGTATGTAGTCTTGGATAACAATACAGGTCATGTAACGTGGCCCTTGGGAAATAAAAGCATCTGAGCTGATCCTCACAGGCAGCTCCTCTTCTCAAGCTGAAGGAAAATCATGTGCACCTTGGATGACCTAAATGCTAACTTTTATGACGTATGAAATAAAAATACAATAGGTTGAGTTCGGAGTGTAGGAGGTTTATATTCATGCCCCATGTGCTGCTGAAATGATTATGAATAAATTTAGTTTTTGTTCAGGATACATTATTGCTGTCATGCTGAGATAAGGCTACCAGCATCCCTTTTTATTCTTTTTTTTTTCACTTTCACCCTGGCATATTTGCGTACATCCTATTCTGTGTCCCTGAGAGATCTTTTTTCGGTGTCAGTGAAGTTTTGATTGGAATAAGCTTTGACTTAGAAGGTCACTTCAGGGCATCCTGCATAACCCTTTGATATCCTTGCAGTATAGAACTGCTGTTGATCTTTTGTAATAGAAAGCCCTTGTGATTCCCAGTGGGATGCTTGGTTGAAACCTTCAACTTTTCTGTTGTTTCTGTTTTCCTTTGCATCTGTAATGTGCAGTCCCAGTGGCCCAGTGGATAGCTGATACCCACCAGAAAATCCACTTCTGGAGCCTGCTCTGTAAAAGTATTGAGCCTGCTGCACACTATGAGTATGCATGGTCAAGCTTAGGTTCTTCAGTGTTTCAGTGTTTGCAGCCAGATGTTGCATATCTTCTATAAGTCTGTTTTGGACATTTCAATCTGATCTACAGTCAGCTGTTGGGGAGCCAGTGACTTAAAGGAAACTGAACAAACTAATTAAAGAAGGCTGACTCTGTTCTGGAGCCTCCAGAGCTGATTGATTCACAAAATGAAAAGCATGATAGACAACCCTGAACATCCTCTTCATAACACAGTGATTCAGCAACAGTGTCTTCAGTCAGGGGATTCTTCAGATCTGCTGTAACACAACCGCCACAGGAGATCCTTCCTGAGCACAACTAGAACCTTCTACAATCGATCTTTGAAGGGACTTCAATCATAACCACTACTGCAACAACTGCATTTCCCTTTGAGGATCGATAAAATATTTTGTATTATATTTGTATAGTAACTTTGGGTCACCAAAGGAACCTTAAAGTGTCCCGAGCACAAAATGTAACAGCGTGTCCCTGAAAGAAGCCTAAAGTTAAAACCCTCGAGAACATTATTATGCATTCTGCATCATGTTCTCTGTTTTATTTGCCCTATTCTAGTATCATTCCTGTTTTGTTCAACAAATAAGCCAAATAAACAATGTAGAGAGGATAATTATCAACTTAAAGTAGCATTAAAATGTCTCAGTTTACTTTTGTAACCCTACAGACGTTTGGCCACAAGGTGTCAGTATTCACCAGTGTAGGAACTGAGCAATGTTTAAGTTTCAAATGAACTGACTTGCTGCCTTCCTTTTGTTTTTGTGAAGTGAATTTGCCATTCATGATAAACAAATGGCCAACAATTCAGAAATTATTATAAACTAATATCCAGCCTGTTCGAGTGGATAGTGAAATAACTATAGTTCATGTACAGTTCAAGTATCACCTAACCGCTGTAAAATAAATGCACTGATTCACTTGAACGGCCCTAGGGACCTAATGTTCCTAGACTGTGATTTCTAAAAAGGAAAGCACAGTGAGTGGCAGATTATTAAGTTATGTACTCATATAGGGTTTTATGATAAGGATGAGGTTGCGGGGAAGAGATTCAGAACAGCTTTTATGCAAATCACCCTCCTCTGTGCGCTATCATTGGAGAGCAGTGTGGAGGTGTAGTCTGGGAGGCGTGACATCATCCCAATGCAGCTTTATGAAGAAAGTGCGCTTCTCCTCATCGGACAGAGGTGCGCCCAGTGTTTTGGAGACATGCGAGTCGCACTTTGTGCTCCTTAAACCGAACAAGAAGAAGAATCACAACACTGTTCAGAGTTGACAAGGTGGGAGCTTGAGATTTTTCTTTTCAACGAATGCTTGCCTCCTTTTTTTCTCAATGAGCTGAAGTCAAAGGTAGCCTACTTCATTTTTTTTACTTCTTTTTTTTTATTTCTACAAACGAGTGCGAGTTCCACGACTGTATGAAATATACGTGGATATTTGGAGCTCTTTGACGAGACGAGCTTTGTATTTCACATGAGCACCGAGGCGCACTCACACTTGGGGCTGCAGAAGATTCCCATGGATTTCGTCAGCGACTTTGACTTGATGAAGTTCGGCGTCAAGAAGGAGACGATGCAGGGTCTGGATCGGCCCTTCGTCGGGCCGTGCAACCAGCTCGGGAGACCAGACTCCGTCTCCTCCACCCCCGGCACGACGCCTTGCAACTCGGTCCCCTCTTCCCCAAATCTCAATCCAAATGAGCAAAGGAACAACCCTGGGGGCGACCAGTTTTGGATACCCAACAACGGGGGATACCCTCATCAAATGTACCCCCAAGCTTTTGGCCTGACCCCCGAGGACGCAATGGAGGCCCTCATTGGTGCCACGACGCAGCAAGGACACCCATCTGCACCCCACAGCCACCACCTGCAGCCTTTTCAAGCTGACTACGAAGGGTATGGCCACCTGAACGAGCCTGTGCAGCACTATCCAGGCCTTCCGGGTCACCCCGACATGCAAGGCGTCCCTAACGGTCACTGCCAGGACCCCTATCACAAAGATGAGATGGGGAGCGCGTCGCCCCAGTCGCCGGAGGCCCAGCATGTTCTCGGCGTGCACCACCCTCTCCAGCAGCAGCACGGCCGCCCGGAGAGGCGATCCAACGCTGATGTAAACTTCTCAGACGACCAGTTGGTGTCCATGTCCGTCAGGGAGCTCAACCGGCTGCTCAGGGGCCTAAGTAAGGACGAAGTGATGCGTCTGAAGCAGAAGCGCCGGACCCTGAAAAACAGAGGTTACGCACAGTCCTGCCGCTTCAAGCGGGTCCAGCAGAAACACATTTTGGAGCATGAAAAGACGAGCCTGGTGTCACAGGTCGAGCATTTGAAACATGAACTCAACAAACTGATCCGAGAGAGGGATGCATACAAACTTAAATGCGAGAAACTGTCAGGTGCAAACTGTTACCACGAAACTGGCTCTACCAGTGACAACCCTTCCTCACCTGAGTATTTAATGTGAGTTGGTCTATATCCTGCAGAACTGATTCTTTTTCCATAAGGAGTCATTCATGTTGACAGCTCATCAAGTTTTTAAACCACCATGACTCAAATAATTGTAAAACATGCACCAGGTTATAACTGGATAACTGCAGTGAAGCATGCATGCAGGACATGTATGAGGTGTTATTTTATACAGGCTATGAGGCGATCTACAGGTTTGTTTGACAGAAGATACTTGAAATCAGAGGATATTTGCTTTTATTAACAGACATATAATCCTACTGCTTCAGTTACTGCTCAATCTTCATTTTGGTGATTTTGCTTTTCTTTAGTTTTGTTGCTGAAATTATATTTTGTGCTCATGATTTCTTAAAATAGAAAACATATTGAATAAATGATGCCAAAAAAATCACACTTCTATTACGTTCATGGTGCCGATTCTGCTGGACAGATGTGTATTCGATTTACTTTTCTTTTGAAAGATACAATTATGCAAAAAAAATGTTTTTCATTTCATCTACTGTTTCTTTTTCACTTACTTTGATTCAATAAATGTATTGTAACTTTTTAAAGTTGTATCTCATCTGCTGACAAGTCATTATCCTACAACAAACTGTTGCTATAGTGAGTCATGTGAATGTTTTCTTCTTGTTTTCATCTGGCTGATCTAGTTTGGTATATGATGGGATCTCTTCCAGCAATTTTATAGTCAGATGCACAATATAAAATGAAAAGAAGGAAGTACCTAAAATTAAAAAAAAGAAAAATATAGCCAACGTATATTTTGCACACACTAATTGTGTTTGTGCAGCACATCTATGGTGTTACAGGAGTATGAAAGATGAAAGGATATGTTACTATTATACATTTCTACTCTAAAATAATGCTATGACTAAAGGACATTTAAAAGCAAGTCAAACTTACTCAAACAAACTATTTTGTTAATCAGCCAAAAACAAAAAAAAACAGTTTAAACAATCACGGCATTGTGTATCAGTTAGTTTAGTAGTGAATGGTCATTCCCTGACCTTTGACCTTTGTGGAGTGCTGCTTCCTGTGGGACCCCAGAATGTGAAAGCGCAGGGGCTCGCTGGTAGGGTCTGTGGGCCACAGATAAAATGGAGTGGAAATCAGGCTTCCCTTCTGCTCTCATCCTCAGACAAACAGATCACCTCTGCATTCATTAACAGAGGAAGAGAGAAACAACAACCACAGCACACTGCTCTGCACTTCTTGGCTCCAAGGGAATTTTTTCACTTGATATGTTGGGGTTGTTTTTTCTTTTTTTTTAAATCCTACAAGCAAAGTTCTTCACAGGAGATCAGTTCAAGACTACACTAATATTTGGATGACCGTAATAGTCCCAAGGCCAGTGTGATAATGTGTGATAAGTAGTCACATTGTAAATTGAGTTTATAACCTCTGCTACAGCCTCTGCACTGAGAATCTTAGAGAGCATTTTTACTGTCAGATGAGACTTTGTATCTGAGAGTTTAGGCTGACAGGTGGCTCAATTAATGGCACATTGCCTCAGTCTGGAAACCAGGTTCCCTTTTCACATGTGACCCCTGACAGTTTTGAGCTCGCCCCTCTGAAAGCAGCTCTAAAGTTGCAGCACAGCTGCAGAAGCACTTTCCATTTGAAAACAGACCTAATCCCTGAAGGTTTGACCACTGCACTGGGAACATGTGATGTAAAGTGAATGTATTTGTTAACATAAGGTACATAGCAGGGAATAGCCATATAGAGCTCTTTTTTTAAATTCCTGTTAGGAGCAATTAATTCATCTATGTTTGTCCCATCTGATCCAAGACTATGTTTACAAAGTGTAATTTATTAAAAGTAAAGCAAAAGCTAGTGTCCAAAAAGTCACCATTATTTAAAATAAATCATTATTTACTGTAATTATCTATCATTATCCTTTACATTTTGTGGCAAAGTGGTGTCATTTTGAATCGTGTCAACTGTATGTTACATGCTCAGGTACAATCTTTAAAAAAAAAAATTCAGTCCTTAACATGAACTAAAAAGGTCCAAAATTATATAATGTGCAGAGTTAATAATAATAATAATAATAATCTGTAAATGTGTATTTGTAGGCACAGAGGTTCATTATATTTATGTTTATATCATGTTGTTTATTATGTTCATTATGTATTTCCATGCATGTTTCCACTGCACACGCAGATACATCGTAGTAGGTGTGGTTTTCAGAACAGAGCTTTTCTGCGTGTGCTCACACTCTTGCATACATCACATGTAGATTTCTAAGCAACAGTGGAATAATACAGTAGAAATGTTGGCGAGGAGAGCAGTTTGTGGTACCCTGTGACAGTCTGCCACTGTAGAAACGATTAGCCAGCTCTTTTCTCTTGCATGTGATAGGCTAGTGAACCTGATGTGTGAGCCTCGCACCGCCCCCCCTCCCTCCTGCCACCAACCCCAAGCCCACAGTGCCTGAGGCTGGCTACTGAGTCAGCAGGAGGGAAAGGTGTCTGCACGGCTATGGCATCAGAACAAGAGAGAGAGAGAGAGAGAGGGGAAAAAAAAATAGCTGGAGACGAACAAAGAACAGTGAAAACGCTTGAGAAAAGACGTGCTTGTGCTTTTAAAAAATGGACAAGGAGTAGGCACAATTGCATGAGGAGATGATACAGATTAAAAAGAGAAAATTTTATTTCCGACATTGTTTCAAAATTCCTTCTATGCAGGGCCTTTTATTTCAGACACCAAATACAAAACTTATTCCTTTCATTTGTTTTGTGAATAATTCCTCAAAAAAAAGCATATTTTGGGCCCCGCGTTCATCAAAATCAGACGAACATGGGCCCAACCTCTTGGCTGACTGCTTGGGTTTGCCAAGGCTTGGCTGCGTCTCAGACAGCGGACACAGACAGAGGAATGCTGCAGACACTCACCATTGTGTGGGGAGAAGCAGAGGAATGCAGGCTGCCAGGCTGATAGTACCAACGAACATAGCCAGAGGCCTCAACTCATGAGGGCCTGCCAGGCCAAAGGACCCCAGGTCAAACACCACTCACCACTCACGTGTGTGATGTCATGCCCATCTACCCTCGACAGCGTTAGTGTGAACCAGCTTTGCTGATTGTATCTTGCTGAAGAGTTCTGTTCAAAATTAGATAGGAAATTGTAACTAAGATATTCACCAGTTTGAAACAAACAATGTTGATCACTGAGTTTATTTTTCCATGATTTTCACCACTTCTGCATAGCTAAATGTCAACTGACCAGACATTTAACCCTCAGTAACAGACCGTTTCCAGCCCCAGCCAGTTCCTTTGCTGTTGTTTTGCAACCAGAGAGCCTCATTCTGGCTGATGGTCTATAAGAGTGGCTTCACGTGAAGCGCAGAGCAGCAATTGGGATGGAAGACAGGATGGACGAGAGGCTTCCTCTTTCACTTCCTATATGAGGTTCAGTCAAGTGACTCTTTGTGAGAGTGTTAGGTTGGATGTCGCAGGAAAACGCAGCTTCGATGGCTGTGGTTTCCGGTCAGGATGTCCAGTCGCTTCTGCTCACAGTTGTGACACTCTGAATCATGCAGCGATCACACGCACACAGATATCTTCATGGGCATGGCTCACATACACACACACACTCAGACATGCGTATGCACATACAAACTTTCATGTTTTAATGCACACATTCACACTCTCCCACAAACAGCTGTGTAATCTTGCAAGATCAACAGATTTGGAAAATTTCTTTCTTAATAAATGCGTCTTTTTCCGGTTGGTATTGGAATTTGGGTTCTGCTGCATTCATTATGACGACACTTTTTTCTTCCTTTTGCCACATCCTGACAGTCTCCACAGTAATTATGATTGTACTACTGGTAATGACTAAAGTTATCACATGATGGACTCTGTAAGATCTAACTGAGTGGATTAATGTGTAGCCCCAGAGCTACAATAAAGCTTGCTATCTTATTGGCTGTAATAAGGAATCCGACTTCCTGGGGACGTTTTGTTTAACGTGTTTGTGCACGACCTCCTGGGGATCTGATATGAAGGCCCTGATAAAGAGCTTGTCACGTTTCAGTAGACGCCAACGGCAGAAGTGTGACAAAGTCCTGTCGCATTACAGGCCCTGGACTTTGGCAGCGGAGCAAAGGGTGATGCACTGTATGTAATTATTATACTGGTTTCTCCCAGCGTGACAGAACTATTAAAAAAGGAAGAAAAAAAGAAACAGACTGACCCTGTTACCAGAGCTGCAAAAACACTTCACTGGAATTCACGACAAGGGTAAATGAACTGTGCAGTTGGTGTGAAAACAGTTAACTATTTTATATATGTACATTCCAATAATGTCAGCACCTCAGTTTTCCTTCCTTCCACAAATACGAGTGGTATTCTCTGATTTCATAAGCATGGCAATAATGTTCCTAATAATGTACAGAGAAGAGAAGAGAAGAGAAGAGAAGAGAAGAGAAGAGAAGAGAAGAGAAGAGAAGAGAAGTGAAGTGAAGTCCTTCCCTTTCATGCAAGGATTTCCTGTTCAGTTTTATGGGGGTCATGCAGCTGGCAGGTGCCCTCCTGTTTCTGTCCATAATGATGACAGGGGTCAATTAGATCACAGTAGTGCCCATGAGCTACTGAGGTTAAAGCAGATACAGCCCCCACCCCCCCAATCTGGACCCCAGTACACAGCCTACATATCTATAGGGAAGATAATTGCGGCTCTCAGTTGTTGTTGACAAATCTTTGGTGATTAAGGGTCAGCTCCTGCTCTGAGACCAGCATGTGTCTAGCACAACCTGGAATGCAAGTCCAGTCCAAGGGGACAATGTTGTGTCGTTAAATCCAGGAAAAAGAATGTTCTGGTTTTTTTTGTTTGTTTGTTTGTGGCTGTTTGTTTTTGGTTGTTTTTGTTTTTGAAAATGACTGCAGATGAAAAAAATAAACAATTCTGTCCGCTGAAACAAAAAGAAGGATTTAAAAAAAAAGCACTCTTTCATCGTTGAAAGAAAATGTAAAGAAATCTAGATTTGTTTTAACAAGGGACGTGAGAACGTGCAAACAGGGAATCTCTTTCACATTTCGTTTTTTTTCCCTATTTCTTTCAGTGTAAACACATACAGAACAAACTTATGAAATATAGAAACAGAAAGCAGCAAAAGATAGATATTAAGACCGAAACTAGAAAATCCTTTTTCATCAGTAAATTTGGGTGTTGCCGACATTCAAACATAGAAACGGGATCGTGAGTTTTAGTGAAGTCTAGCAGGCCTCCTTGGAATTGGGTGTGTCATTTTACCACTAATGTGTCATGTTAACATCTCTTGTGTCACAGCTCTTCCTTTGAGGTTCTCAGAAGCTCTCTGCTCCAGCTGATTTAGTGACCACTATATGCTGCTCAGTCATACACACAGCAGGACGTCTTGGCAGACGATTGGCACACCAATTCCTTGATTCTTTGACCACATTTGTCATCATGTTTAGTGCTAAGTCTTGGCTAAAGTAACTGAGAAACAACCAACTGTGTGCTGTGGTCAGACTGACAGGGAGTGAAGTCTCTGGTTGGCCAACACGCAGCTTATAAAGGATCTATTTAGGGGGATGGAAGTCTTTATCCTACAGTGAACCCATGTACTTGTTTGTTCTTTTTGTGGCCCAGATACAGGAAGCACTTTGTTTCCTGGTTCTTAAATTGAATTTTTTTTTTCTTAAAGTTACTTAAGCTCTAAAAAAAAAAAAATTAAAAGCAAGCAGTCTCTTAAATCTGCTCTTCACATTTTAACCTAAACTAAGACATATTCCATCATAATTGGCTTACTTAAATCTCTTAAGTAATATTTTGGGGGGCTTAGTGGAAGTTGAAACAGTCTTTAAACAGCATTATATGAACATATTAAACTCATTAGTTTGCAATTACCTACTTAAGTTTGAAGCAACATTGGAAGTCATGCTACGTAGCACATGTAAGTCAATATTTACTCTCCCTTTAACCCGCTTTGGGCTAGATAATCCTTTTAGGTTTATCTTAGTACACCAGTTCATCAACTACTTGCTTGTCA
>JBAMYA010000020.1:12932750-12973914 GCA_037176975.1 Arrhamphus sclerolepis | reverse complement strand
GTATGCGTAATATTTTAATTGTCTTTCGCCTACTTTCTGTATACATCTCCACAACTGAGAGACTCATGGGATATGAAGTTCCTGGGTTTTAATCCAAGAACTATACTCACCTCTCTACACCAAATTTTATATAATTTTTTTCTGCTTATTTCATCATGCACATGATATGGCCAACGAAATGTGCAAGCGCCTGTTGTAAGCTGGTGAATGGCAGAAAACTAAACAAATCAAAGGACAATGCCACTTTGGATATTAGTTGGAATTAAGACTGAGCTGATGAATAAATACAAGATTCTGTCAACTTAGTTATGACTTTAGACTGACCTTGTACTGCTGTAGCACAGCTGATAAACAAACAAAAAACAAAAAAATACATAAACGGTCTAAGGTATACATTTAAGGTCCACAGAAAAATAAAGCATGGTCAAAAGAAAAAAAAAAGTTGTCCAACACTAAAATAGTTTAAATCACTAGTTTTAAGAGAGTTTTATCAAAAGAGTTCATTTTGAAGAGGATATAATGTTTTTCCAATGTGTCATTACAGTGTGACACAAGACAGCAGAGGTCAATGTTGGAGAGGGGAAACCAGAGTTTCACCAAAGTCAGAAGGATTCATCAGCTGAGAATATAAGAATCTGCACAACATTTCTATGCAGTAATTGCTAATATTTGTAACTCTTCCCCAAAATGGAATCCCAACTTTGTGATGCATCAAGTCACACTGATAGCATGTTTCTAAATATCTATTACTGTACCTTTAAGAATTCAAGAACGGGCTGTTTCTCTTATGTGAAGTTTTAAAGTTTCTGGTCATATGCTGAATTCTTCAGCTAGTCTTTTATTACCCATCATGAGATGTCATGAATTGTTTATGGGGCAATATAATATAATTTGTATGAGTAAAACTGCAAGTAGTTTTAAAAAGCAGCAGCACAGACAGAGAGAAGTAAAGGAAGTATGGAAAGGAGTATACAGATGAGTGAAGGTCTGCAACACCGACACATTCAGCAGGAGCTATTGCAGCTATTTTCCAGCAGAAAATTGTAATTTCAAGTTAAAAAGTCACAATTTTGTCACATTTGTGATCATACTATAAAAAGTATTGTGTTTTATATTTTGATATTTAAGATTTTATGACACAAATTCAACAAAAAGTTAAAATTTTAGAATAATTTGCAATTTTACACCTCGTAATTTTATGTCAAAATGTTGCAAAAATAAAAAAGTTAGCAAGTATTCCAAAAAAATTGCAATTGTCGTACAAAAAGTCTTAATTTTAGGATAAAGGTCAAGACTTTTTTGAATTTTTTTTAAATTTTAGATTATATGACAAGTATTTGCTTTTTAAAAATTTTAGGACTGAGTCCAGGACCTAGAAAATAGAAAATATGAGAAAGTAGAAAATATGGGTACCCTTTAACAGTAACCATGGTGATGATGTTGGTGTAGATTCTCAGTCATCCAGGTCACGGTAATCCTAAAGGCTTGAGTAAAGGCAACTGGACTTCTTCTTGGAGTTTCATCTCTCATCCGAAAGACAAAGCCCTTAGGATCACAGTGATGATGTGTCCCAGGATGAAATAGACTTTGACACCCATGGTTTAGACAAATGAGAGAAAACGGTGCCGATGCTAGAAAAACTCTATATCACACTTCTTTGGTACTACATCACCTTAAGATCTCTTTTGCAAAGCACAAGGTCAAAAAGTCACAAAAAGTTCTTAAGTGACAGCAGTAACAATGAGTGGTGCTATATCTATATCCTGATGAGTAGTGCAACAGCTTTGACTCATGTGTGTGGCAAAAGTTTTTTGAAACCGCTTAGTTTTTGTCATTTTCCTTTATACCACTTTCAACATCCACTTGACTTGGTGCAGAAATTAATTATTTTAAGAAGCTGATTGTGAAACCATTTTAAAGAATGCTTATTTTTCAAAGGTGAAATGTGACCAGTAAAGAAAAGAAACACAAAGGGGATCCATATTCTGGATAGCCTTCTCATGTTTACTGATAAGTTACAAAGTAAGTTACGCATTATTGAAAAGAGTAAAGTAACACTGCATGGTGAGAATAGATTTTATTGAGCCGTCTGATAAAGTAACCCCTTTTTTTAAAGATTCTTTTGTAATGTCCCGCTGAGGACTTCAGTTGCTGAGTTGTCTGGATGGATTTGTGTTGATTTGTCTGTGGCAGCTGATGCATTTGGTCACCACGGCGGTGGCTGATTGGTGGAAAGAATGGAAAGCACTAGTGTTGCACTTTCCCACACAACCAGGTGAGAAGACTTTGAAATAGGAGCAGCTTCTCTGAAGCTTTATCAACACTAACTGCAAGATAAATCTGTCAGAAGCTGTAGTCTCTCCATAGGAACCAGTTACTCATTGTCTGTAGTTGTATAACAAACCTTTGAAGGTTTAAGACTTTAAGCCTGATTCAGTGTTTCATCAGCAGAAGAAGAAACTCTTGTGTTTGCTGCAAAGACCTCAGGATGTAAGATCAAGAAGTGCTTCCCAAATGTGTTTAAGGTGTCAGATAAGTGTTTTGATGTTGATGAGAAAAGGATGGCAGATAAAATGATGTTATCTTTTCCCTCTGTTTTTTCACCCCCGGGCTACTCTGACATGCACATACATACCTATCTGTGATGCTATCTCTTTACAGTACATCTGTGTCAGCAGAGCGCTGAGGCAGGTGCATGAGAAATGGAGGCAAGCTCGGTCCTCAGTCCCAAACATAGGGGCTCTGCAGCCAAATGTAAACAGTTTCTCTGTGTATGTGTGTGTGCGTGAAAGAGAGATAGTCTTCATTTCATCACCTCTGGAAAGGTGGCACGGCAAACCTTCCCATAGGAGTGGAAAAAGTGGAGCGTTGCTGAACCGCACCTTCCTCCTGTTCATCACCTCACCTGATGACACAGGCCTTATCGCTCCATGTGTTCAGCCACTTAGTACGCTCCACCGTCCAGGGATTTAACTGCATCTATGAATTCATTCATCTCACAGAGCGCTAAATATGGACCTCTGTGACTCAGATCTTTCACTCAGTGAAGAGGCTGTAATTAGAGTCAAACTTTTATTTCTCCTGATTGAACAACCGCTTTAGCTGCTATGAGTAAATGTTTTGTGCTGCTTGATATGCAAATATCTTCTTTTACTGATTTAAATAATCTTTCTGTTTGGCCTCCAGCTGTGAGGGATCCCACTGGCATCCACAAGTTGTTACTGAGTGAAATCTTTCTCTAGTAAACCACAGTGTGAACCCAACAAAACACTCCAAGTATCCTGCAGTTAGATTTGTTAAATTTATTTTGATCTCAAAGATTTATGATTTTAGGATAAAAATTTGAAATTATAGGAAAAAAAAACTTATGTAATTTTACAACTTTTAATTTTATTTTTTGCAAAAAGCTGATATTTTCCTATTTTAAAGTCACAATTTTGTCACATTTGTGAATGTATGATAAAAAAAAAAGAGTCTTGGTTGTTGTAAGAAAAAAAGTCTTGAGCTAGAAAAATCTGCAATTTTGCATAAAAGTTTTTTTTTAACATAAAAAGTCAACTTTTTTTAATTAGGGATTTTCATACAGATATAAGTGATAAAAGTTGCAATGTTTGTTTGTTTGAAATTTGATATTTTATAACAAAAAGAACCCACTCCCCCTTTTTTTTTTTATTACCAAAAACAATGTAATATTGTAAAATTTGCCATTTTACAACATAATCTGATTTTAGTACAAAAGCCTCAATATAAACCTCAAAAGCCTCAAAATTTGTGAGTATTTCACAAATGACTTATGACTTTTTTTTTTGGCAGGAAATCACACATGGATGAGAAAGTAGAGAACAACAGCAAGCCCTTTAATGGTAACCATGGTGCTGATGTGAGTTTAGCGATACCCCTGTTTCAGAAGGTTAAGAAATGTTTCACAAAAACACTGACAGCATGAGGGAGGTGATGCCTTCACTCCATAGTGAGCCACTATTACAAAGAGAGGTTGACCTTGCCTTTGGCCTCTTGGCTGTCTGACAAAGCAATCCCCATGCTGTAGCGCAGTACGACTGTCCTCTAAATGAAAGTAGCTGAGAGGCGAAGGGCAAAGAAGCCTATGGAATATCAATGTGTGATGCTCTCAATTAGGATTAAAGCTTTGAATGGAATCCTATGGAGCTGCTTCCCTAAGAAATGCTTGACATTTTACCCTTGCTGACTAGATAAAAAAAAAGTGTCTTGCACTACCAGTATGGCCATCACCACTACCACTAACTAGCTACTACCCCCCACCCCCTTCATGCAGCGATCCCCTCATTCGCTGAATTCATTCTGTGGATATTGACTCAGACTAGATTCACACTTCTGAGAAAGAAGTGAAATGGATCATCTTACTGCCTGTGGAAGATAAGAATACTGAAATATGAAAAAGTGTCAGGGTCAGCAAAATGACAAACCCTGGTGGCGGGTGGGGGTTGGTGGGGGGGATCATTTCTCCTCTATCAACTGAGAAATGAGCAGAGGAAAGTGTGGGGACACAGAGGGAAGGGAGAAAAGAAAACACAGATCAATTACGTGTCCATCTTAGAAAATCTTAAAGATCCCCTCAATACCAAAACCATAGTCATACTACACCTGATTGGTGCAGACCACTGGCGGTTAAAAAATGGTTTAAAAATCCTTCTACTATCTGACCAAAAGTAGATTTATTGAAAGAGAGCGTCATTCAGTTTCTGTGTTATAAATAAAATAAACTTTATTATTCTATTGCGTCTTTTAAAATACTTGACAACATGCTTCAAAGCAAAAAAAAAAAGAAGAAGAAAAAAGAAAGGAAAGAATAGAGCTTTGTTTCCTTTTTAATCAATATAGTGTTGAGAGTTGCTTAGCAGTTTGTTAAGATTCAGCAGATGTCGTTCCTGGCCTTCGGTTTGAATATGAAATACAAGCTGGTATTTACTTGGAATGTGCTGCACATTTCCCGGTGATTTAGAGAGCATGAGGCTGTATTTGCATCCGATCTTGTAGATTAATACAGATCATGAAGTTGTTTATAGTGTGTATTTTACCAGTGTCATCACTTTTGTGTGTGTGGGCGCGCGTGTGCGTGCGTGCGCGTTTGTTTGTTTTCTCCCCCCCCCCCCTCAAGCTTTACAACACAAGGAAAATATAATACGCTGCATAGTTGTTTAATCCAAGACTTCAAATGAGTAAGAGACACATAGATGCTCATTTTATTGAAAAATATTTATTGTAACTCCAGGTGGAGCTAAGGTAATGCACAAGCCTGATCTATTGCTTTATTGCTGAAAGTGAGAGAGCAGGGACTGATTATGAATGCAGTGTAGAAAATAAGATCAAAATGGAGGTGAGCGTGTAAACTCCACCCTCGATCAACAGAATTCCACATCACGCTCCAACTCTGCAGTTAACTGAATCAATGCAATTCCACTTGTGCTGATCTTGCAGACTGAGTCCCTTGCCCCATCCCCCCTCTCTTTCTCTCTAATACACACACATCTGTCTCCCTGCCCATGCAGGACTACCCATCGCAACACATTAGCGGCAGAAGCCATCACACAATCAAGACAAGGCAGCGTATGAGACGTCAGGCCAATTTGTTTCCCTCGTGGAGCTACATCACATTAGCAGGGTGGCTATACCCTTGAGCGAAATCCAAGTTCACGCGGCTGAAGCGCGCTGCCGGACAGGAGGGCAGCGATGTCAGCACTTTTCACACAGATGCTGACATGTGTCCAGCAGATTGACATGTATGAGAAAAGCTAGACAGCTTTTTTTAAAAAGACTCCCTTATATTTTTTTGTTTTGTTTTGTTTATTTCCATTTAGGAGGGTGTTTCCTGAGGCCTGAAAGACAGCATACGCAGTCAAGAAACACTTCAACCAGAGGTCAAGATAAGTATGTATATGCATTGAAACTGTCAAGTAAATGAAAAAAAGATAATTATATTTCCGCTCTCATCAGGATACCGTGCTCCTTAATGCATCTACTTCTGCCTTTGCTGGATCAGAAGACAAATGGCACTCAGAGAGGCCAGTCGATAGGTCAATTATCTGCAGTATGTCTTGCTTAATTAAACATATAAGTGGCCATCCAGGGGATGATGATAGCTATCACTTTACCCATGTATCTAGTGGATTTGGCGTAACCACCACTTGACCCTGGTGGGGGCTGACCTGCATCGTGCACCATGGGTGTATCACTGGGAAACCTCTCACCACTGCTTTCCCCCATTGCATGTTTCAGGAGCTGCACCTCAGTTCTGCCAAAAAAAAAAAAAAAAACAGTTGGAGAGAAAAATGCAATTACTGCCAGATTATCATACTGCTACTGTTTGACTTTTCTGACTGAATTCATGAATACATATGAATCCATCTCGCATCTCAATCTAAACTCACCCACCCCTCCAACTCATCGCCTCACTCCCGACTGAGCACATCCATGTTTGACTGGTGGCATTTTCTTTGTCTCTTCAATATGTGTTCCTACAGAAATATTTAAGACTTTAAAGCATTAATAGATCTTACTTTTGTTGCGGTGGCAAAATAATTCACCTGAACTACAGCTGCATAATTGTATAAAGGGTGCTATTCCAGCAGTGCAGAACAACAAACACATGATAAATTGGGGCAAATAATACTTCTATATCAGCAGCAGTTCTGGTTTCTGGCATCACGTTCTCCAGAGCAGCTGTGTTAGCCTGTCCTTCTTTGCTGTTGTTCTCTGAACCACTGCTCCACATCTCCCCCTACCGCCTTTCCTCCTTTTCAGTCTCAGGCCATGGGTAGGCTGCAATCGCTGTGATCTTTTCTACCTGTGGTCGCACCTGCCCTCAGTCCAAGCACTACCCAAGATACTTTACCTCCTTCTGTTCAACTGCATACGTCACTGGGTTGGAGATGAGCCTAGCCTGCATCAGTGACTCGAGCACTGTGGTCAGCCACCACAAATGCTCCTCCCAGATGTTGCTATGGATCAGGGGTGTCAATCTCTACTTCATCCTGGGCCACATCATCACCATGGTTACCATTAAAGGGCCGGTTATTCTTGTCATTTTCCTGCTAGTTTCCTGCTAGGACACAGTAGTTAAAAAGAAAAGAAAAAAATGAATCTCAAAATAAAATCTCAAATTTCCCAAATTCACTTTTATCATGAAATTTAGGCTTTTGTACTAAAATTACAATTTTTTCTTGAATAATCGCAAATTTGAAAAGAAAACATGGAAAAAAAAATTGGTTGTAAACTGGAATAATTTCCCAAATTACATTGTATTTCTATTTGAAAAAAAAAATCATCATAACATCTCAAGTTTCAAAAAATTTGTGACCTTCATTATTATTTTTTCTTAATATAATTTTATTTCAAGAAGCTATATGTGGTGGTGGGGTTTGTTTCTGTTCGGCTGCAGAGAAGAGATGAAGCTGCGGCTCAGGGCACACCTGAGACGGATTGATTGGCACACCTGTGCTGCATGTGCCAATCAAGCTCCCGCTATTTAAACAGCAGCACTCCTGACCCAGAGGAGGGAGGACTGTCAGACCAGCAGCCTGAACGCTGTGTGGGTGCGGTCTTGCGCTGAACAGTGCAACCAATAAAAATTTCATCAAGAAGCTGCAGCCTTGCTGTGATTATTGCCACCAGGTACACAAATCGTTCACACTAATTTTGTTGTAAAGTTGTAAATTTCGCAAGATCAAGACTTTTTGTGTAGATCATTCTCTTTATTATTGACACAATGGACTGAAGGGCTGAAAGGAAAGCTCTTCAGCTGACGGTACAAGCTGAAATTTTATCATGAACTCATTTTTGTGACACATTGTTGGGAGAACAGCCATTGATGGACTTTTAGAGACATCTTGTGATGGCTAGATGATTGTGGGGTATCTGTAAAATGACAGGTTGTGTGGGGAGTTCCCTGTATTCTGGGAACTGCACTTACCAAAAGAAGTCCACGAAATGATGCCTGTGAATCATCTTTTAGTTGTTGAGCTGTTTCCCTGTCAACACAACTTGCCCCTGACCAGTCTGTGAGCTAGGCGACTGCCAAAATCTAATTAAAATTATTTTGTGTAAGAGGCCAAAATGGTCTGTTGGGGTTGGTACTCTTAAACGTGACGGACATGTGGGCAGAACCATTGACTGTAAATAACTATAGATGAAACATGTGACCCCAGTACTACAGAGAGCCTTTGAAGCCCATATTTACTGGTCAGTGGAAGAACTTCAAAAGTACTTCCTGGATGAGCTTCAACCATGGGATGGTTGAAAAACTTATATCTCCATATCCTCCCAAAAGAACACTTTGCTCTCAGACTGCAGCTTTATTTATGGTCCCCAGAGTTTCCAATTTGTGAAACGTTTACACAAAAAATGCAGTGCTCCCAATATTATGACATTAAATCAGAATTTTATTTAAATCAGAATCTCATGTCAAACTTAGAAGAACCCTCGAGTGAGAGAGTTTCTACACTTGAAAAAGATGCATTTAAAACTGACTGTGTGTTTATTTTTACTTTTTACACGTGTAAACAGGTCAAAGCGAAGGACTTGTGTGAATACTATGTGGTTTCCCACTGGCAACAATTGTTCCCTAGTATAAAACCTACATTTCCACTAACAAATGACATGAAATGAAAAAATGTACACAAATGCTAAGAAGGTCTAAGAATTGAAATGCATGCAGTTTTGCTGGAAGAAATTTGGGATTAGGGGGGTTAGCATAGTTCTCTTGTGTGTGCTACTCCCTGATATTCCTGGACTTATCTCTATTAGGGATGTAATGATACATTAATTTAATGATGAAAGATCTAATTGCATCAACACAACATAAAAATGTTTGTCAGACATCGGTACTTGTCATTCTCATCAATACAAGTGGCCCTTTGGAGTCTATTTTTATACAAGGAAAAAACTGTTTTCATTTAACTATCTAACCAAACCCAGAAATAAAAATGTGAAATTACTTTACTGCAAACTGACATGAATCGAAGTGATTGCATATATTATCTTATATCAATCATGAGCTCCTGCATTGAATCAAATCAAAATCGTATCGTGACCAACCAGAAACCATCCCACTTCTAGGTTAAAGCTCATCCAGGAAGTATGTTTTGTTGCAGTTCCTTGACTGACCACTAGATCCTGGCTCCAAAACAGAGCAAATCCCCGTTGAAAAGTGTCAAAATTGGCAGCAGAATTTAAACATATTTACAGCCTGGTACAAGAATCAGTTTTGGTCTTTTTTTTCTTTTTTTTTTTTGAGCCATATCAGATGCATTTATATTAAGCAGTAAAGCTGACCAATCAAATACCCAGATTCATTTGACGTGCATGACTTACACTAGCAGCTGGCTCAGACAGCTTTGCGTCGCCTCTTTGCAACATGGCACCACGCAGTTTGAGGAAAAATGGTTTTCAAAGGCTCTCTGTACAAATCATGGGTCACATGACCAGATAGTTGGTGCACAGTTATACAGTCACTGATTGTGACAGACTTATAAAAATCTGTCAGACTTGAGATCCGCACTCAACACCAAAGCGTTAACCAATTTAATATAATTGGTTCAGACAACACGAGAAAAAGAGTTTAAGCTTGGGATCTAAACATCTGAATTCCCCAGACCTGATGGTGACAATGGAAAAATAAGCCTGACACATGGATGCTCCACCACTCTATATGGGTCTACTAAATTTGTTTTATAGGCCAGAGTCTGTACTTGGATGGGTCAAAACCCTTTGTGTTACCTAAACAAGTACAGCAATCGTCTCTTATTCACCAAAAGTGTTGATCTGAACAGTTCAGTGCTTCCACTGCTTCAGAGGTAAAACATCATTGCCGGTTCATTCAGTCTCTGTATCTTTCAAACACAGATGTTCCACTTTGTTTTGTTTGGTGACAAAGGTTGTAGAGTCGACACATAACTCTTCAAAACAAATGTGTCGTTCTTATATGCAAGTTTGCCTTCATTTTAAATACCTTAAGTATACAATATTAATGATCAAGCTTAAAAAGGTTCGAGCTTCCACTAAAACCCTAAAAAAAAGAAAAGACACAATCTTCTCCAAAACAGAACGTTATTAGAACATTTTTTAAATCAGTTCTCATACAAGTCCTTTCGCACAATATTTTTTTTTTTCTTTTCCTAACCACAGAACACGAAAGTAAAGAACAGTAGAAAAATCCAAAATGCAAATTACTCTTTAGTAATTTGGATATTTTCTTTTCATAATGATTTCTTTAACTTTTTTTAACGGCTTAGATGCAACTACCCTTTTGCCTAACTGATATTTTTGATAATTTGAATTAGCTCCACACATCACCACTGCTGTCACTGGTGCTGCAAATTCAAAAATAAGATAAGATGAGGCTTTTAGTAATCCCAGTTGTGGGAAGCTTCCTTGTTACAGCAGCAGTACAGATGGGAAAAAGTAGGATTTAAATTATGCGGGGTGGGTGGGGGTGGGGGGGGGACAGCAGAACAATTGTCATAGAAATAGACACAGTACATTTCTGTACAAAAATATACACGTATATAGGTCAAAAAAGAAAGGTTTTAAATTATTGCAGTGTGATGATCATAAATGAGTAGACTGAAGATAAATGTATACTAAAATAACTGTACACAAGAAAATAAATAAATAAATCCACACACATATAGCTATGTATCCAAAAAAAATTTAAAACAAAAATGCTCAGTCATGTCATAACAGATTGCTTCACTCATGAAGAATTTTTGATTTTTAATCATTAAAGCTAACAATTATGATGCTCTGCGCTACAGACACAGAAATATGTAAAAGCAGACACTTTTAATTGGCTTTCAGTTGGTTTTTTTTGTTTTTTTTTATTGAGGTTCGCCCTCATAAAGTTGGTACTTTAGTTTCTTAAATTACATAATATTCTTTTTAGTAAACTTCCAAATGTCCAACCAACACCTGTGACTGTCCCTCAAACACGCACTCTCAAAACCGCCTGCTCCTCTGAAATGCGGGCTATCACCAACCTTTGGACTTCACCACTGCTTTCCTTAATAGCTTAAGCTGATGGATCATTTAAAAGCCGACTGAAACAGACAGATGGGTAATGGATTGCATGGCAAATCATTGCCTGGATCGATGGAGGACATACATCAATACATGGATAGAGAGCTGCTGAAATACACACCAAAGCTAATGTGGAACAGCATAGAACATAAATGTGTTTTACACTGAGAGGAGAAGGCTAATACAAGCCCCCTGCCCCCAGCTGATAAGATGTCCTTTTAAATAATTCAGACAACAAACTGACTGATAAGCTAAATTTCAGTTTTTGTTTGGTCTCAAATAAAGCAACAAAAACAAACAAACAAAAAACACACACGCATATGCTCATACTCTGCCATAGACATAACCAGAAGAAGACAGTTTTTCATATGTGTGACGCTCCTAGATAAAGCATCGAAGAAAACTGACAAAAGGCCACATCAGTGTTTTCCGTGTACAAAATGCACATTCCCAGAAATCCTTTCTTCCGTCTCACAAGGGACATGTAAGCAAATAACAGGCCACTTGCACTTGGAACGGGAAGTATTTTCCTCTGATAAACAAATTGTATTGTCACTGACGTTGGACAGTATGCTGAGCTAACGTGCAGGGACACATGGCAGCCTAGTATGGGGGAGCAGCTCACCACAAATGTTGAACTTGCATTAGACTCAGGTGGTGCTGTGAGTGGACTCTGAGTCATCCTTGCAGCAGTGGATGCTCCCAACTCGTGGCACAAATCTTCAAGAGTGTGAGGAGTCACAGTTACTAATAACTGAATTTAAACCCTGATTTCAGCTGTCGTAAAACGGCATTGGTATAAATAACAGAATATAACTTCTCAGATAACGAAGTGGCAAGAAAACTACAGCTGTTTCTTGTGGGCTTGTGTCATAAATTTGCAAAGGATAGCTGCAGGCTTCAGGGTGGGCACTAAGGAGCAGCTGTACCCATCTAAAAATAGCACCAAGGCTGCTGCTGGACAGTGTGTTGAAGCTCAACGTTCAGCTTAGCACAAAGAGCTCATCAACAATACCTTCCACCTGCATTAGCCCAAGTGCGGCCTCGCATCAGCATTACAACACAGGAAAGGACTGGGTGTTGTGCAAACTGAAAGCCAGTGACTGTGTCTGATTCATTCTAAACAACTGCCAAATCCTGACCGCATATATCACACATACTTTATTCCCATTGAGCTGAACATTCGTTATCATTGCGTTGTGGCCTGAGGCAGAACGCTCCCTCCTCATGACGACGACTGGACGCCCTGATGGAAAACTAACCGAAGATGGCACAGCAAATACGTAGTCAGTTGTGACAGGAAGAGTTAAGAAAAGTGAGATTCCCCACAGTAAGCACATTTTATCAGTGTTTTCTATTAGTCAGGCTGTTTTTCTAATAAAAGAACAGACAGAAACTCATTCATTCAGCCTGTTCACGCTGATAAAACAAACCAAAAACTACGACAACAACAAAAAAAAAGATTAAGAAAATAACAGTCATGCATGTATATGACATTGTGTCTATTCGGACACCTATTCGGGTATATTATAGAGTCAATGTAATTGCTTAAGGCTAGCAGTGTTTGAATATGCCAAACAGTGCCTTTGGGAGCCACCGTAGTTCACAATCTGACTAATGAAGGCCAAGTAATCAAGCTTCAAACTCATCAGCCATGTTCGCTGTAATTAAAAGGTTTATGTTCAGCATCAGGAGAACCATTTTACTCTATCGGGTCAGTGTCAGAAGCCAGATTAGACATTTGAGTCTTCCCTGTGAACATTTGGTATGCTGTTCATTTAGTTCACGTAGTAATGACCATATATTGAGCTCCGGAGCTAATGACCAGTCTGTGAATTCACACTGGGGGATTGAAGGAGGTTACAGAAACACACACGATGATGGATATAAATCCAATGACCAGTTGTGTGACTAGTGCTGTCTGTTTGCATCCTCCTGATTTGACCTCCTATGGGACACTGGGAAAGACGGGAGTCAGGGGGATGGTGGTCATGTCAAAACTGTGTCATGTTACATACTCCCTGGCATTCTTTCAGATGCAAAAAATAAATAAATAAATAAACTAAAATGGAATAAAAATAAATTGGAATAAAATAAATCACTGTATTTCTGAAAGAAATGAACTGTAAATGGATTAAAATGGATTTTAACTATTTGGATTTAACTGAACATTTAGAATTTAATGGGAATACAGAGTACTTGGAGTGACGTTTTGATGTGTTTTTACAAATAAACTGAATTGAATGGATTTGGAAACCATAATGCCACACATCAAACATTGATGTGAAAAAGAAGAAAATGACAGCAAGCACATTTTTGGTACTCAGCAGGAACTCTTGTGTGAAAATCCAAAACCGTTTATCGTCGCTGTTAAAGGTTCTCTGGTGATGTGCGGTGGCATACAGGCCATGAGAGCTCAACATAAAATTAGGTGGGATGTAACGTTACTCCTGCTCTCAGACATGTTGACTTCCACACATATTTTACCCAGCATGCAGTGGAAGAGGTTGTGCCAATACATTCTCCAGGGATCATCAGTGGTCTGATGAGGATCTGGCTGTTTGTTTGCATCATCCACATCAATTCAAAACTGATATGTGTATAAATTAAGAAAGCATGTGACAGCCAACGCAGTAGATCTATATAGGAATCTAAAATTTTGTTCTAACTAGGATAAAGACCTAAACTGAGCTACCACAGAAGTAACACTTCTCTGTGAAGGGATTGTATCACAGAGAGCATGTTTTATCTGAGGTCAGAGCTCTCTCTGCTGGCTGACTGAGGCTAGAGTTACAACTTAATGCTCATCACAGGTTGGATCACGAGACATATACGAGCTTAGAAAAAGTGCTTTTAATTAAGGAGAACAAAGTAAATCACAGCTTTGACTTTTTTTTTTTTTTTCACACCGTGAGGTGGAATATACAAGCTTTTCTGTTTACCAGTGAGCTGAGTCTAATGCTAAGGGTGCAGGCCGCTGTGTTGCTGATCGCTCACTGCTTCTTTGATTACAGTCAGTGGTTGCTTTGCAGCAGCCAATTAAAATCAAATAGCATTCTCTCCCATATTACCACCCTTGTGTTTATTTGTAGATCAATTCCCCTCAGCTGCACCATTTTACATAATGAATGCAAATGCTTTTGATGTGTTTGCCTGAGTGGAGACCCCCTGCTGTTCCTACCTTATTGCCGTGTAATAGCTTGAAAGGCTGTTTGAGGCAGAATGGTGATAATGTGGCATGTTGTACATGGAAACAAGGATTATTTTTCCCCCTTTTAATAAATTATTTAAGTTTTCTTAAGCCATAACAATGGTCTATTGTGGGTCTTTGGTGTTTTTTTCTCCCTATATTACCAGTTTTGCTTTCACAAAATTAAAGATGCAATTTTATACAAACCTGCTGTTATTCAGTGACTTAATTATTGTATGTGAAATGAACCATCTTTGAGGTTATTACTGAAAAATGTAAATAAAGTGAGTAAGTAGTATATCAGCAATGATTGATCTTAAGTACAATTATGCAAGTAAATGCACAGAAATATTCTCTAAATATCTAATGTACACAGTTGTTATGAAAAAAGAAAGCTCTCACTTTATATACACAGGCTTCCCACACATTTTTACCAATAAAATTCCAAAACTTTTTCATATTTTACTGTTGTACATGTAATGAAAATGTAGTGAAATGTCAACACCCACAGTAATTTCAATTTATTTATTTTTTAATCTGATAAGTGAGGTTGACGTGACCTGTCTAAGGAATGGAAAGAAAAATTGTCGTGAATGATATCGGATGGAGCCATCCCTCAATCAAAACTTTTCCAGAACATTCAATGAATTCCATACAAGTTTCCAGGCCTGCAAAACCTTTTTTCCCCCCCAAATTTCACAACTTTTCATGAGCCTGGAAACCCTCTACACACACACACACACACACACATACATAGACATATAGTTTTAGAAAGCTTATTCGGCCAAGAAAGTGCACAGTTAAATCTGGAAATATTTTAATGGTTTTGGATGTTAGATAAAATAATTACATCTGTTATGACTATGTAATAAAGGTCAATTATTGTACAATGAGATTTTATAGCATTCACTTTTTTTCTACAAATAAGACATATTGCAAAATTTGCCACTTTACAACAGAAGTAGCTTTTTCCTTTTTTTGTTTACAAAGAAAAGTCAGTTTTCTGAATTTGCCGTTATACAAAAGTAAAATCTTAAAAAAAATTTAAATGGAGGGAAATCAGGCAACATAGCTGGTCGAGAAAATAAAGAATACCCGGCTCTTTAATGGTAACCATGGTGATGTGGCCCAGGAGTTTGACACCCCTCTGATAGAGCATGTCTTTTTTTGTTACATTGCTTTTTGTCAAATAAAATAAAGAGGAAAACACCATCAAGCTGTTAACAAGTTATAAAACTCCCATTTTTTGGAGATAGAAAAAGGAAAAAAAAAAAAAAAAAAAAAAGGCCTATTTGGCCTTTAGGCGTTTATCGTAGTCTTTGCCTGTAATTTGTGACGGCGCTTCTTCTCCAAATTTACCTTGGGAAACAAAAGGGACAGGCAGAACAATCAGCAGACGCCAGTATCACACATGCAGTCTCTGTTGATTGCATGAAGGCAGCGTGGCACATATGGTGCAGGTGCCCATGTTCTTTGTGAAGCAAACATCTGAGAAAAGATCTTCTCAGCCCTTCTTTGTGAGAACCTAATTGCAATTTAAACCTTTGTGGAGGTGAACTGGAAAACAAAGGAAATGTGAAAACAAGGAAGTAACAGAGAAAAAAAATGCTGCTTTATTTGTTTTCAAGGCACTGCGAGAACCAGCTGCTCTCCAGAAGCATGTTTGGATGTTGTTACAGCAGACAAATTAAATTAAAATAACCAGTGCATTTTCATTCAGACTACAGTACAGCAGATTCTATCTATCCATCTATCTACATCTACTTATATAAATTTAACAGCTATATAGAGATAGTCTTTGGTCCCACTTTATCCTTATTTTTAATCTCTACTGCCACCCTGAAACAAAGCAATATGTCTAAGATTCTACTGCGTGAGGCATAAACATTTATTTAGAACAGAGGAATGTTGAAACAGCTATTCTCATGCTACCCTCCAGCTCTAAAACCCCTGAGGACAAACTAGTGTACACATCTGGCTCTTGGCCACGTGCCCATACCCACACTTTCAACAGGCAGTCTGGGATTTGGTTCCTGGACAGAGTCTTTGTGTATCCTCTGCCTGAAGGGACTGCCAAGCCCCTGAGTCACATTGGTGACATCAGCTAGCTCTTGCCTCCTGGACAGGGTGGTCACCATGTGTTCCAGCTTGGATCGGATGACTGAGTAGTGGTGCTGGCGCTCTTTGGTCAACTTGTGGAAGCATTCCTTTAAAGCAGTGTCTGGAGCTGTGTGGGTGGGCAAACTCGACCTGAGAGATGCAAAGCTGTCCTCGACTGGACCTGTGCTCGCCGGCGTGAGATGTTGTGCAAGCTTGAGGTCAGTCTGGGCGTCACTGTCGGTCACCGACCGGCTGGTCTGAGTCGAGACGTGGCATGAGACACAAGCGGGGGTCACTGGCTCTTTCTCTGCAAGCTGCTCAGCGGGGAAATGCGGAGTTGCGGTGCCAGCCAGGATCTCCTCCTGCATGTGCTGCTGCTCCGTCCAGTCTCCGTCCACGGCGCAGGAGGCAGACACTGAGCTGGGCTCACGACCAGATGGAGATGAGGGCTCGGCCTGAGGCTGCAACGCTGACGCATGAGGCCTCCGGTTGGGCGTGCTGGTCAGGCATGCTGGCTCAGCGGGCCTCTCTCTAGACACATGAGGGGAGGAGTTGACCGAGTGTTTGACGACGAGGTGCTCGAAGATGCCACTGCCTCGAACACTCGGAGGCCCACGAGTGTTGATTGGCAGCGACTGGGCGTAGAGGATGCGGAACTCCTCATCAAACTTCTCTGTTATCTGACCAGAAAGCTCAATCAGGTTGCTGCTATTCAGTTTACCATCAGTCCAGTTGAATCTGAGAAGAGATATCAAAAATACAGAGATGAATTTACTTAATTCTCTATGAATTAAAGAAAAAGAAAATAAAAACAACAAAAAATAAACCCAAAACGTATCACTGGGCTTTGCCTGTCCATCATGGCCACCAAGCTTTTACCTGTAGGAACCTGTAGCCACCCTGTTTCCATCTATCAGCATGAACCTCTCATGAACTTCCCCGGTAATCCTCGCTCCAGATCTTGTGTAATAAGTCGTACCAGTTATGGTTCGCACTCTCATTTGCTGGAAGCATTAAAAGGACATGTTTAAATATGATGCCATCTGGTGCTGGTGTGGTGCCCACAGCTAAACCCGGCTCATCCAAACCAACCACATACCCGAAGGTCATCCAGGCGCACGCCGACGTTTCTGCACATCTTCAGGAAACCTGGAGCACACAGTTGGTCCAGCAGGATGTAGACGGGGACTCTGCGGTGAGAGCATGCCTCCTGAAGATCTTTAAAAATATCCAGGTCTGTCAGGCTGTCTGTCACTATGGCAATCACCTGCAGTAAGAAATCACAGAGGTAATAAAATAAAATCTCTGTTCAGGGCTACAGCCACAATTTCACAGATGTAGCACATGATTGTGTTTTCATTATTATCATCACAAGGCCATATTCAAACAGAGCTGTGAATCTCCGTCAGATAAATTCGCAATAATCTGTGTGCGGAGGAGCTTTCTAGTGACCGTGGTCTGTTACCATGGTAATTAGCCGTAACGCTTGGTCAGCAAACAAATGACTTCTATATGGGAGAAAATAGGTGCACTGTAGGGTTTGGCTCCTTTTTTTCCCCCCTCACAAAAATGTCCTCTTTTTCACACAGAGGAAAGGAATTTCAAATGCTGGGGTCAGGTTGCGCTTTGACAATTAGACAGAGATGGTTTTGTATCTTCAATTTACTGCTTCAAACTGGTTATCCACAATCTGCTTTGTCTAGAGGACCCCACCTTTTTTGGACTTGGATTATGTATATTAATATTTTACCGGCTGGTTCTCAACACACAACAGTGTATACTGCACACATGTACATACATATACACATATTTATCACTTTCCAGTTGTAAATCAAAGAGGAATTCCAGTCTTTCAAGATTTTTAATGAAAGAGGGAATGCAAAGTTTCTTGGAGGGAAACAAAGCAAGTCGAGACACATCTGCTACGCAGGTTTGACTCAGGTCTAAGGTCCTGTTGGAGCTGAAAAATCCCTTCATGCTGGAGTTAATCTTTTAAAAATACGAGGTAGGACTGACAGCTTGAGCCTCAGAGCCCTTTTATTTTGTTTAAAATAAAAATAAATCTAAATCTTTTGGCAAGTGATGCTCTCCTGTTGTTGCAAAATCTGAATTAATAAAGTTCAGGCTGATCCGTTAAACTTTATGGTTGCAATCTGGAATTTATTGTGTAGAAAAGTACATCGAATATTTGGGGTTCAAGTTTAAAAAAAAAAAAAAGGACACTGCGTGCACACCGTCTTATCCTGTCAGTCCTAATAAAAGGCCTCTTTTTGAGTAAGAGACAAACCTCACTATTGTTGTGCTGCTGCAGCCTGAAGGCCCTAGAAATTCAGCTGAATAGAAAAATTCAGACACAAAAGCAGCATAAGTTTGCAGCAAAATGTGTGTCTAAGGAATGACACGTTTTATAAAGATAATAGGGGATCTTTTCTTTTTCTTAATGTGTAATGCATACCTCTTTTGCACTTTTAATCATGCGCCTGGCGGCCTCCTTGCAGCTGTAAATGCTGTCTCCGTAGCTGGGCTGGAAGTGCGCCACCGCCCGTGTGACTCCCCGGTAGGAGCCCGCGGTGAAGGCGGGCCATCCGATCTCTAGCTGCGGCGGCTCCACATCCGACACCTCGGGGAAGTACGTGACTGAGGAGCAGTCCAGGGAGCTGCCTAGCGACTGCTCCAGTGCCTGGTCCTCCCCGTGGAGCGACACGCACCGGGGGGGCACGGCGGCGCCGCTGATCTGCTCGACCTCGCAGTCGGACAGAAAGTTGGGGATCCTCTCCCTCCGGAGGAAGTCCAGGAAAGCGTCCACCCCTCCGGACAGCAGCTCCTCCAGGGCCAGCCGGTGCCGTTCGTTGTACACCTCCTGCGGGTTCAGCTCGTCGGCCCTGGGTTGTTTTGGTCCGAACCTCAGGGGTGACTCGTCCAGAATCTGAGAGAGAGCCATTCCTGCGACTTCTCGTCTGACAGGTAACGTTTTATTACCTCCAGGAAGGGAAGTTTGTATTTTGTCTTTTCCCTCCGCTCCGGTGCATCCTGAATCCGTATTGGCTGTTGGGCAGTTGTCGACATGGAATGACGTCTCTGAATTGGTAGAGCCAGCTGTCACTCAAGCGATGAGTGAGCATGATTGGCTCGTTTGGAGGCAAACAAGTCACCTTTACAGCAACTTTGATCCGGTTACAGTAGAGCAGCGAGGAACATAAGAGGTCTCACTCCGATGCCTTTCCGTGGTACCAGGAACTTTTAACATTCACCTTGTGTCTCGAAACCGCACGTGGCAAGCTCAAGACTATTTTATTTGGCTCACGTGAGCGTATAAAGAGAATCATATAGCCTACTTATAACTAGAACATTTCTGAAGAAGTTTAAATGTGACTGATTCAGGAATGACATAAAAAGTGGAATAACTGAGGTGGAGAGCAGCTGTTCATGTCAAAAAGTCATGATTTAACAAACGTTTGAAAAAGATCTTAAAGATTTTAAAAGTTGTTAATTTTTCTTTAAACTATTTTTTTGTCAAATTGACTTTTTTATAAAACAAAATTTCATGATTTTAGGACAAAAATTTGAAATGATATAAAAGTGGCAATTTTACTACATGTCAAAATGTTGCAAAAAGTTTATATTTTTAAAACACAATTAAGTTTAAAAAAAGAAGTAATTTTTTGTAATATTTGTGATTTGTATGATAGAAAAAAAGGTCTTGGTTGTTTAAAAAGAATAAAAGTCTCGATCTTGCAAAATTTGCAATTTTAGCCTACATAGCCCAAAGAAATTTTTTACAAAGAAAAAAAAAATTCTTACAAGAAAAAAAATTGTGATTTGAACAGACCTAAAGAAGTCACAATTCCACAATAAAGGTTGTGATTTTTATGATAAAAATTCACATTTTTATATATATAAAATTTGCTGGTTTACAATAGGCTATTTTCTTTATACGGAAGATTTTTATTTTACAGTTGTTTTTGAAATTTTATATTTTATGTCTACAGAAAAAATAATCACTTTTCTTTCTCTGTCTAAGACCCAGTCCACAAACTGGCAGGAAATCTGACATAGCTAGTTGAAAAAGTAAAAAAATAACTGGCCCTTTAACGTAACCATGGTGATGATGGCCCAGGATGGAATTGTTTGAAGCCCCTACCATCACACAATTTGGAATGAAAAAAGAAAAAAAAAAAAAATTTTTTTTTGGCCAGTTCAGGCACTGGAGCGCTCACTCAAGGAAGTTAAATGCTTATCAGTCTTTTCATAAGAACAATAAAAGCAGAGACAAATGTTTAGTGTTACAATGCTAGTGTTTGTCGTCACACATGCTGGGTTTTTATTCTTTTAAGTCCTAGAAAAATGTGTGCTTTACCACCCCGTTGAGGTCTGACAGCAGCGGCGACGGAGGCCAGAGGGACTAGTTGGAATTAGTGGTGAGCAGTGGGCTTAAATTCAGTTTTAAATTGAAGGAAACCAACCCATGTGAGTTTGAATGGACCACCCCCACCCCCGCGCGCCTGTAACACTTGAACTGTCGACAAGCCGCGCAGAAAGCAAATATTTTATAGCCATTAATTCTACATTGGGGCTGAGTCATCACAGATTGCTGAGGCTTTATGTCTCCCACAACAAGGTCAGTCCAGGAACCTTGCTTGAGTTTTTAATTTATTGTTGGGTGACTCATCCTCTTCACAAATAATCTTTCTTGTTCTTCTTTTTTTTTTTTCCTGATCGCACACTGATATGCGACGTCTGAATCCAGTCGTGACAAACTGGGAGGGAAGAGCAAATTCATGCAAATACTGGAGGCATGCAATGGCCCGACATGTTACATTCCAAGAGACATCGACAAATGCATTTATCATCCATGTAGAGTTACACCTGTTACACATAAACTGAACATGTACACATAAATCAGTTATAGGCTAATTGTATAAAACGCATCTATAACTCCGAGAGGCACGAGTGACTCTTTCTGCTGTCAGTGTAAAATTAAGAATCCTGCTTCTTCGTGTGACTTATTATTAAAAATCCTTCAAATTTTCTTTCATCATCTGTTTGTCTGTTATATTCTCATTCTAAGAGTATTCCTGTCTGCTTTGGGGCTTGTGCGCTTCTCTCTGCGCGCTTTTACGCACAGAAGGCCAACAAGGTCACCAGGGTCTCAGACGCAGGACTCAACCCATTTAAACCCTGACAATCCGATTCAACAACACATATCCTCACGAGTTTGAGTATGGTCACTGATAATTAGGCTACAACCGCGACGCATCTGCGTAACTTGCCCTACCATTATTACGCGACTATGACTATTTTAAGCCTATGGGCTAATAGGTCTGAGCATTAAATGACAATTCCCACAACGGTTAATGAATATAGTAGTCCTTTCAAGAGATATTTTCTCTCTCTCTCTCCTGAAGACGACAGCATCTCTTGGAAAGGCGTGTGACATAAATCAGAGGACATTTTTGGGGGGTGATGGAGCTCAGCATCTGAACTGTCAGATTCCAAATTTAAACAATACAAACCATCTGTTCAGCCTGTCCAGTTGCAGTTACCCATATAAACATATACCCAAATGTGCACTGGGCTCATAGTGTACCCTCCTCCTTTTTTTTCTTTCTACGAGTGCGCACTAACACGCGCACATACACACATATGTCCCCATCTCCTCCCCGCCCCTCTCCAAAATTTTAGATGAAAGGGCTTTTGGATTTTGGATGACGCTCCGTATCACGTGTTCATAGGAAATACACTCGCTATAATTTTTGGAGCTCCCCCGGCCTACACTACCGACCATAGTTTTTTCTTTCTTTTTTCTCCTTACAGTGCAGCTTAAGGGCTGGTAAGGTAAGGTAATGTAATGTAATGTACCTCGCCGTGGTCACTGACGGGTTCACGCCAGTTCACCGGGTTCACTTGAGGAGAAGCTCCCGACTCGATTCCTCTTCTTCTCAAAGCCAAACGATCGGATCTCATCCAGAATAATTCATTTAGATATTAATGTCGGATTCCATTTTTCCCCCCCGACTGCTGCTGAGGTAAGGACACATCCACACTTCCGAAAACACGCATTACGCCTCGTTATTGCCGAGGTGTTGATCCCCAAAGTTGTTTGCTGAAACGATACGTCGCTATTGATAGTGAATTCTCCTGTGGAGGAGGTAGTTTATGTGATATAGTTACAGATATAGGTAGTTTATATGAAGTCGCCTATGTATAAAATGGCGACAGTAGGTGGAGGAGGGGGGGCGGAGGATTATTTTTTGGGAATATAAGGTTATATAGAGTGCCAGCTCGCCTCTGGCAGGTCGGCTCCGAGGCACCATGTTGCCCCGCAGCCTCGTGAACGGAGAGAAACGGGTTAACTCGTCAGTTTGTTCCAGTTGGTGCTCCAACAAACGGCTCCTCCGTTTGGCTGGATCTGCGCTCCCTCTCTCGCGCTATACTATGTGGCGTATCTGCGTATTTCATTGCACAACGCGCCGTATTTCTTCACCGTACGAGCGCGTGAGTGCTTCTAGTTGTGAAAGACTTTTTTTTTTTTGCCTCCCCCTTTTTTTATTTTTGAAGACAGCGCCGTCGACTCACGTTAGCCCTCAAAAAGAAAAGGGCTCCGAGTTTCTAAGCGTTAAAACTGCAACTATCAATTTTCATCTATTGATCGCTCGCGCCCTACAAATTTCTCCCTCGTGCCAGAGCGACGAGGTAGGCCTGTATATGTTTGAACGGGATTCATTTTCTTGAATTTCCTCCTACCATGCACACACACACACACGCACACACACACAGACACATATGTACAGTAACATTTTTTTTTTTTTAAAGGAAAAAGGGTATTTGTGCTCACTGTTGCTTATTAATGGGGCTTTGTATTAGAAAATCTGACTTTATCTACATAAATATTGAGTGCCATGTGTCTCCCCCTCTGCCTTCAGGGGAGGGACCTGTGCTGACTAATGTTGGCTCTGTGAATCATGTGTGGGTCCAGTGTCCATAACACAAAAGACAGCCTCAAATTATCCAAGCAGACAGCTAGATGACCATGTTGACTGGTAATTTTTGGAACATATTTTAACTGTATTATCTCATTACATATAATGTAGGTCACAGACATGACTGTGCAACTATTCTCCTGTTGAGATGTTCCTGAGAGAGTAAGATGTTCTGGACTGTGGAGAGTGACTCCCAACTGTGGACTCGAGTCCAGTCTCCAAGTGGGCTTTTGTGCACTCCGATAGTTAATTTGCAGGCATTTGCGATGGCCGGCCAAACAATGGGGAAATGAGCACTCGCTGTGCAGCTCCAGCAGGCCGGGGTTCAGCTCGGCCCGGTGAGTTCAGTGTGTGTGTGGAGGTTTTTTACTCCAGCAGGACGCTTACACTGGGGGAATGTCAATTCCCTTTTGTGGATCCCTGGGAACAGTCTTCCATCTCCCTTCTCGGAACTGCTCTAATGAGGCCAGACATATTGCCTTTCATCCTGCTCTCCCTGCAATTAGGCACAGCTCATAGTTTTCGTTATGGCCACAGCAAAGTGTTTGTATACAGAGACGTAGTGGGCCAAGAACGCCCACTTCCCTGAGAAACCTCCCTTCATATACCTGGAATATTGGACTTTTCAGGATTTTGCTCCTCTGACTCATAACAGCAGCCACTGTAGATGTTATGTTTTCTTTGCGCCTCCCTCAGCTCAAAATGAATCCTGTGCCAGAGAATACCAAGGGAGGTCATATGGTCATGATTTGCAGATTTAGCCGAGATGGAGTGTATAACATTCCTTGAGTTCAGAGGGGAAAGGAAAGAAGAAAAAAAAGAATCATCTTTAATGCCAACCAGATCTATTTTCAAACTGTTTTTATGCAAACATTCACATTAGCAACGTACCTCATGATCCTCAATGCTGAGTCCTATTTTTCTTCCCAGAAAGGACAGCGTTCTCACGGGTTTACTTTTATTTGGGCCTTTCATCCTTCTTGGCGTTGCTTTTGTCATCAGACCAATAGCGTATTGAAGCTCGGCCCGCTGAAAAGCCTCACTAAACCAGCATGTTTGCACAGTTCCAAGCGAAAGAATTGCCTGCGCACTGTAAAAAAAATAAAAATAAAATAAGATAAAATAAATCCTTGCGGCTATTGGGGGGGGGGGTGTTCTGCCTCTTTCTCTGTCCCATGCAAGAAAGGTTTGGTCAGCAGAAGCTTTGGCGGTTTGCAGAGGCTTTAATGTCAGCCATTTTAGGATGGACAGTACAATGTGCGGTATACTGCCACCTTTCTTCTTAAGTTGGATAAGTGAAGGATTGTAGTTTTGGTTGCAAAAACTGAAGCTGTTATCCATCAAAGATGACATTAGGGAGGAAAAAAAAAGCACGACTCAAATTGTTTGTTTCTGTGTACCATAGTTTTCCCGCCTGTCGTTCATATGAGCAGAAAAAAAGTCGGGGTTAGAGCTTGCGTCAGGACAAAACGGGCCCATCCCGACAAAGATGCCGGGACAGGCAGAGTATGCACTGATTTAACGAGACAGCAACACGGAGAAAAGGTCACTTTGTAGCATGTTCAGCTGCCAAATTTCTTTCACCAGCCCCTGTCAAACAGTGCAGCAGACACTTTTGTGTCACCTTCTGCATGACTGTGACGGGAAAAGTTGTTGGCAGTCCTCAGTAGGGGTGTGCGGATCGATCCAAGTATCGATACCAGCGTTGGACCGATACTTGGTGCAGTTTCTCCTCTATTCATTCAGCCAGTTACCCTCTCAAGAAACCCAACAATACTCAGGTGGCTGATTTATAGAAGTGAGAGTAAGATTTAGTAATTTCCCACATCAATGAATGTTTTTCAATAATCAGAGATGTAATTTTAGCAGACCGATCCAACTGTTACCATACATGCAGCCAGTTGAAATAAATCTTAAGCTGCTTTGCTGGAACTCAAAAATATACAGTTGTAGAAAGATATACATACCTCAGACCTGAAAAAGGAATTTGGCTTAAATATAATAAAGCTTTTGTCAAACTATTTAGGCTACCTTCAGATGAGTTTTACACTGAATTATCTTAGTATATAAATAGGCAACAAAGAGCATCACTAACATGATTGTGAAGGACCCACAACCTGATTTTAAGAGCTTTAATAAAGACAATCATTGCTTTAAAAAAAAATATATCGGTATCAGTAATACTGGTCCTGCATTTACTTGGTATCGGATCAATACCAAAATTTGCAGTATCGCACACCCCTGGTCCTTCCATGAAAGAGACCTGAACCCTTGAGTGGACAGTTCAAAGATGGCTGGCGGTGCGTGCACATGAAGGTTGTCCCACGCCGGATGCAGTCCAAGAAATGCAGCGTTGGTGTTTGTTATGAGGTTGGTTGATGTGGACAAGGGACTCGGCTGTGTGTGTGGCGGGCAATGGGAAGAGTGGGGGTGCCATGGTGATGTTAACACATGAGTGGCACCATCGACCAGTCTCCCAGTGGTGGAGGCTTCAGTCATGGAGGTAAGGGGCGTGTGTGTGTGTGTGTGAGAGAGAGAGAGAGAGAGAGGCATGAGGAGAAGGATGCGGACAAGCTTGCTGACAGCAGCTGCGTCTCGGGCACAAAAAAATGCACACAATAACACTCGAACAGGAAATGAGGATGGAGGTAACACACCGCATATGTCTTCAGTTGTACAGGGGTGAGGTCTTGACTCCGAATTGTTCTTCAGAATATTTAATACCAGGGTTGGGCTTTCATTAATGCTGGGAAGCACACAAACCATTTCTGCACTGAGAAATTGCCAAACCAAAATCTGTCCATCCATACTGTCACATCGGTGGCAGCATGATGGGCACAGGAGACATCCAAACACAGGAAACAGAACAATCACAATTTGACAGTCAGCCGTCTTAAGCCTCGCATCACCGGATCACGTTTCCCTTATAAATGAGGTGCCATTGTTCCCAATCTCTCCTTTGTGCAAGACAGTAATTGCTCTCTGTCCCTGGCTTATATTTGGGTGTCCAGCTGATACGCTCACATGACGTTAATCTATTTAATGGACATTTGGCAGAAAATGTTCTGGCTAAACCCAATTTTGTTCATTCAGATGTATCTGTCAGGAGTTTTCCCACTCTGCCTCAACCCCCCGGTGGATTTCTGGTTTATTTTATTTTATTTTTTTGGAAGCACACTCAAAGACAGCCACAGATCACTGTCAGAGCAAATTACACACAAAACAAATGTTGTCATAAGTGAGAGGATTTCTTCTTTCTGCAACTGTCACACCAAGAGGCTCCGTGGCAGTTAGTCAGTTCAAAGAGAAAGATTTTCTGAGTGGTGCAGGTGCTAAACGTTGCGGAGGTGAGGAGGGAGCGTCTGAGACGTGTGTGCGCCTACGCCATGGCGTGCCGGTAGGGAGGAATATTGAAACAGCACAGCCTGTCATTATCATCAGTCATCCTCTCACTTCACTCCCAAATGTCTGAGTTTTGTCTTCCTTTGTCCTTCCTCCTCCCTCAGCCTTCACGCTCTCATTCGTGTGACAGGCAGAACAACAAAAACACCAGTCTCTGTGCGTTAATGTCATCTGTAGGTGACCCAACTATTTCTGAGTGTCTGAGTGAAAAGACTGTTTTGAATTCAATTTTAAGGTCTAGCAGCTACTTTTGCAGCCCCCACCCCAACTGGTGAGAGCTCACGGTGGACTGGGCCTAATTGTTGTGTTGCATTGTTGGAATCTTCAGCAGTTTGTCAGGTGGTGAGAAGGAGCGCATGCTGCTTTCCTTTGACTGACTTGCTCAAATGGGAATGACACATTCACAAACAGAAAAGTATAGGGGTGTCAAACTCGAGGTCCGTGGGTCAAATCCGGCCCGCTGCTTCATTTCATCTGGCCAGCAAGAGCGTGCAGAGACGGGAATTCAAGACAACTTCTCGTTTCATTCTGAACTGACATGAAAAAGTGGAATAACTGAGGTGGAAAGCAGCTGGTTTATGTCAAAAAGTCAGGATTTAGCTGACGTTTGCAAAAGATTTTCATAAAAAGTTGCAAATTCTTATCAAAACTTGTGATTTTTTTGGAAAACTAAATTTTTTTTAAAACAAAAGTGTGATTTTATGAAAGTTGAAATTATACAGACCCAATTTTACAACTCAGTTTGTCAAAATTTTGCAAAGTTAATATTTTATATTTAAAAGAAAAATTTAGGTTAAGTTACATTTTTGTGACTGTATGATTAAAAATCTTTGGGTGACTTGACTTTTTAAAAATTTATTTTTACAAATTTATTTATTTTTTTTCCAAATCTGTGATTTTAGTAGAAAAGTCAAAATTTTCTGATAAAGGTTGCAATTTTTGTGAAATTTTAGATTTTCACAACAAAAAAAAAAATCACTTTTTCATGAAAAAAGTGATATTGCAAAATGCTTTTTTTTTGTTACAAAAAAAGTTAATATGTTGAAAATTGCAAATTATTCAGGAAAAATTTGCAGTTTTGGTACAAAAGCCTCAATTTTATGATAAAGTTGCAGATTTTGTGAAATTTGAGATTTTTTGACTAAATATTACCCTTTTTTTTTAATGTATTTATTGAAATGACCAAGTTCAGGAACTAGCAGGTAACCTGACGACACATCTGGTTAAGAAGGTAAATGACCAGCCCTTTAATAGTAACCATGGTGATGATGTGTTTGACACCCCTGTTCTAGGAAATAAAATATTAAGATATACATATAATAATAATAATAATATTGCTTTGGAAACAACAGAGCACATCGGGGAGGCACTCCTGTAAAAGCTGCTATTAAATCAGGCGGAACGTATAAACCCCATCAGAATTAATCAGTTTAAAGTTTAATCCCATTTGTTTTGAAACGCTTGTTTTTGAAAAGTTGAATGGTTCGAACATGGTTTCCATCTAGCATTAAAAAAAAAAGAAAAAAGGAGGATGTCTCGGCTTGAGCAGAGTGTGGGTGTTCAGAAAGCACGTCTGAGAGTGATGCTACTTCTCCCTCACTTCAGATACTGAACGGCTCCGCTGGCCTGCTGAGATGAAAAGAGTTTTCCCCCTCTGTGCCATGGAGCCGGTGCCAGCGCGAGGACATGCGACACACTGGGGACGGTGATCGTCTACCTTGCAGCTGAAACACAAGGCCAGTCTTTTCATAGGGACCCATTCATGGACTCTTGTCTTGTGTCTGATCGCACGTCTCACCTCCCAGATAAAGCAGCCCATTCTTTTGATAGGTGACCTGATTCTTTATGTAACCTTGCTCAACTTTTGGCTTGTCTTGGGATTTCTCATGCAGGAAGTGGAGTGTTTGTTCGGGGAGGTGGAGTTTTCTGTACTCGGTCGGTCTCATCGCAGACTTGGACAAACAACTCTCGTTCCTACGGCTGAACAGCTCTGTAATGGTGACATTAGATGGGCAAGGGTGGGCACTGCCCTGTTCTGTGTAAGCCGACTTCTAAATCTCTCGTTCAGTGGAACAAACTCAATGAAGGCCTTGTCCTCACCAGGGGTTAATCGAGTGTGCTGTCAGAGGATATCATGACCTCCCTGGCGGCAAAACATACAGCACATGCCCGCGTCTGGATGCAGTGAACCGGGATTACTGCATAAGATGCTGGTGACCTAGTTTTTTATTTATTTATTTTTTTTCCCTCCCTGTTCCTGTCAGAATGCTGCATCTGTCTGTTTAAATTAAAAAGAGTTAGTTAAAAAGGAGGACGTCGGCGTGTCTGGGATCATTGTGTACCATCGGGCAGTCATTTGAGGGTTTTAATTCTGGAACAGATTCATCTTTTATTTACCATCCAGCTGGCCACGGCTGAACGTACACGTGGATGCAGCAAAAACGAATGTCTGTTAAAATGTGAAACGATTCTCTTTGTAACCGGTGCTCTGCAGCACAAGATGTAGAGGAATGCTGAAATTCAAACATAAAGCAGGTTTATGCTGGTGCTGAACGTGGACTGTTGGTTTGCAGAATAAGACAAAGCCTAAGTGATGTGGATAGATGATGACAGGATGAGACTGGTTTTCCAGACTCAGAAATGTGGACGACAGTGATATGCAGGGGCTGTGTGTGAGTGCATGTACGTGTCAAAAGTTCATGTAGAGGGCACAGGCTGCAGAGCTCAGTCTCACTTTGATTTTTTTTTTTTTTTTTTTCCCCTTTCCTGATTTGTTATACACGTTTTGTACTTTCGAGGTTTAAAATAACCTAAACTCTGACTGCACTATACCCACTGTTGCGCTGTCAGAGAACAGAGGCACTGTTTTATAATAACGTGGTGAAGGAAGCTACGATGCAGGCTGCAGAGACGATCCTTATCCATCCTTATGATCAGAGAATTGTAGGAACAGCAAAGCTTATGGAAGCAGTTTGCTAATGGATTCGTTTCCCCATCGATCTGTGTATTGTGTTTGTTTGCTCGCATGCTGCTGGCTGAACAAATGGAGTCTGAGACCAACTGAGCTGGCAGCTCGTGTACAGCTTCCAAAATGTGTTTGTAGCATCCTTATGAGAATATTTCAAATCCTTAACAGCACTGTTGTTGGCTGGCTGCTGCAGAACACACACCAGACACACTGATCTCCCAGCCTTCATCTTGACAGCATGTCAGCAAGGTATATTGTATGGTACAAAGTAAAACATACTGCTGACAGCCAAGTGTGGTCATGAAGTGCTCACATTCAAAGTCATTTAACCTTCACATGTCTGCTTTACAAAACAAAACAAAAAATAAAAATCAAGCAGGAGCACGTGCTTTCCCCTCCACCCTACCACAAAATACAGTCACACCTAAACCTACACAGACAGAGAAGTGATTTTTTTCTGGGCAGAAACAGACCCGTGTGCATATTTTGCATTTTTGCAATTGCTAAAACAATGTGATACAGCTCAGATGCAATTGGCACTATCGATCTGTAGCGGAGCACATCACACTCAGTAGCTGTGAGAGTTTCTGTCTGCAGAAAGGATTCATTCACCGACATCAGCCCTCTCATAGAGGAAGAGCTGATTGAAAACCGGCACATCGTATTTGCGTAATATTAACCTTGGCTTTTGTTTGTGTGTTTACCGGAACCAGCATTATGTGACACGATTTATTAACAACACGAGGCTTTCCTTAAAAAAAAAGAAAAGGATGATTATGATTGAAAACAATCTGAGGTACTGTTTTTTTAATGTCTTTGCTCAATTATTATTCTGTTCTTTCTGAAAAAGAAACACCAAGAAGGTTTTTTCCTCATATTTAAAGGTAAATAGTAAATACATAACAATAATAAAGCATTCTTTTATTTTATTATATTTTTTTACTTGCATGAAAAAAGCCCTAAATTCTTTTTCTCGGGTACTTTAATTACCAACTGTACTGAATCCTTTCACACAATGTCTCAAACTCTTTTTCATCCTGGGCCACATCATCACCACGGTAACCGTTAAAGGCCTGGTTATTCTTTGCCTTCTCAACCAGCTATGTTGTCAGATTTTTCGCTGGATCCTAGACTTCGTCGTGAAAAAAAAAAAAGCCAATATCTCAAATTTCACAGATTCATGAACATCTTTGCTGAAATCTCCCTTTTTTCTTGTGAAATCTGAAATTTGAAAATGCTGTCTTTTGTGAAAAAGTAAATTTTATTGCAGAATTACAAATTGTGCAAGATTGAGACTTTTCTTTCCACCAAACAAGACAATTTTTTTTGTTGTTGGAAATCTCCAATTTTTGCAACATTTTGACATAAAATTACATCATTCGTAAAATTGAAAATGTTGTATATTTCAACTTTTTGTCCAAAAAAAAAATCAAAAATCCTTGTAATAAAGAGGTTAACTTTATGTTTTGACAAAAATCATCAACTGTTGTTGTCAAACCCATTGCAAACATTTGCTAAATCGTGATTTTTTTTTTCTTATTTACATAAAACGGCTGCTCTCCACCTCACTAGTTCCACCTTTTGATGTCAGCACACAATCAAGCGGCCAGTCGCATTAAAATCTCGTCTTTGAACGTGATAGCATCAGATAAATCAAGTGACGGGCCAGATTTGGCCTACAGGCACAGAGTTTGACACCTGCATCTATATCTACTTCACATATCCATTGTGTCAGGTTTTTAAGTGAAATTCTCACACATATTTCTTTGTCTTTATATTAAGTCTTCCTGCCATTCCTCTACGTTCCATTGAAGACATGCTAAAAGAGTCTGCACTCTTTCCTTACAGGTTTTCCAGGAGTTGTTGAACTTGTCCATGTGACAGGAGTCCTAACGTGACAGAAGGCATGAAGAATCACTGTGACATCATAGTGGCTGGTCCATGACACTTAACCCCATTCAACCCTCTCCACTATCCACCCGCCCTCTGTTCTCATCATACCGGACAACAAATCACTCTCCCATTTACACCAAGCTGCACCATGGCCAGCAAGAGGAAATCCACTGTGCCCTGCATGATACCATCCAAATCCAAACATGTGCGTGAAGAAATCATCCTGGGCTCGCTACCAGAGCTCCTCCCGACAATCCCAGAAGATAGCATACTCAGCATCTCTGGGGAGGAGTCTGGCCATTTCTCTCACAGCTCCTCCAGGTCCGACACGGGCAGCGAGACGCAGAAAGGAGGTACATATAGCTGCGTGACCTGCCAGTTCGAGTCCAGAGATCTCAACTATTTTTTGGATCACATGCACAACTGCCACATAGACTTCAGGGCCCAGCCCACCTTCTACTGCCTGAACTGTGGGGTGTCAGTCGTCCGCTTTGAGGCCCTTGCACTGCACAATGCTAACGCCCATCCAAAGATAATGGAGGGCTTGGTTACGGCTTCTTTGAGTGTCAACAAAAGAGACGGAATAACGACAGTAGAGCAAAGCCTCTTCATGGACAGTGGAGAAGACTACAGAGAATCTGGCATCTCCCTCACCAAAACACCAATCGCAAAACTGATGAAAGCCAAGGGGGAGCACAAAAAGATTGTAGTTTCTCACACAGTGGAGGTACGAAAGATAGACACTGGAAAGGATGTAGACCCCAGCATGCTTACTAATGTGCCTGAACTCCAAAATGGGGCTCTCAGTATTTCTGGCGCCCCATCTATGCCGAGGACCACTGTCAATCATATGATTAAGACAGTGTCCAACCAAATCTTTCACCAGCACACTCCCTCCCTTTACTGTCCCTCCTCCTCTGACTCCAATAAAGATCTTCCAAAGGTGATGATCCCTCTCAGCAGCATCCCCACCTATGATGCTGCCATGGACACCAGCAGCTTTCTGAAGACATCCTTTGGCAAGTTCCCCTACCCAACCAAAGCCGAGCTCTGCTACCTAACAGTAGTTTCAGAGTTTCCCGAGGAGCAGATCAAATTATGGTTTACTGCCCAAAGACTTAAGCAGGGCATAAGTTGGTCTCCTGAAGAGATTGAAGAGGCCAGGAGGAAGATGTTCAATACCGTGTTCCAAGGGGGAGCACCCCAAAAGCAACCTGCTACACCGCGGCAGGTCAAACACATTGTCACCCATCATACTGTTACTGCCCATCCAGGCTCAAAAGGACCAAACTTTCAGATGCCCAAAGTTCCACCAGGCAATATAAAACCGCAGCCTATCAGAGTCATAGCAACACAAGCCAGCATGTCAACCAACCCCCATGTCACAAGGGTCTCGTATTCTACTCCAGTTGTCGCCCCAAAGTTTCCATCTGTTGTCAGAACAACACAGTTAATAACCAAAAGCAATGAAGCCACTGTGGAGCCAGAAAAGAGCAATGGCCTAGACATGGCTGGAAGCAGCAGTTGCGTCAGTAGCACCAGCAGCAGTCGAAGCAGCAGCAGCTGCAGCATCAGCAGCTATTCCAACAGCAGTAACGGTGTTGAGACTGTCACCAGGAAACTGGTACACAACAGCGGCCTAACCAACAGTATCAACAGTATTGCCATTTGCTCTGCCAGCATTAGCAATAATGATGAGCACTGTGTTTCTGACGCCAACGGCAAACCAAACGTCAAAAGTGACAATTTACCCATTGGATCAAAAGTTTCAAATAGCAACACCAGTCAAGCGATCACCGACATCACCAGCAAATCCACCACCACCACCACCTGTAACAATCACAGCAGCGGCGTCACCTGTGCAGAGCCGGCCAATGCTGACAAGCAAGATTCCATTCACAAAACCGATAATTTGATCGGTGAAGACGCCTGTAATGACAGTGTCCCCAGTCAGAATCATGCCAGCAAATCCTTAACTGACAGCACCAGCACCACTGTCATTACTAAAAACAGCTCATCCATTATAGATGAGGCGAAATGTAACAAAGACTTTCCCATCAAAGGCATGTCAATCTTGCAACAGCTCATTAGGGAGGACGACCCAACGGTCGAGGACAAAGGCTGCTCAGAGCTCAAAACTGACCCCATTAAGATGAACTTCAGGAGGCTGAAGGTGACTGAACGGGAGACCACATCCGAGACCGTACATGAAGAACACAAGTCTGAGACTGAGATGTCAGCTCCACCCTTCGCACCCCTCTGGGGCAACAAGACCCCACAGCAGCTGCACATCCTCCGGCAGACTTTCTCCAGCACCCGCTGGCCCAGTAGTGTGCAGTATGAGGAATTAAGCATCCAGACAGGTCTTCCTAAGTCAGAGGTGGTGCGCTGGTTCAGCGATAGCCGCTACAGCCACAAAAATGGGCAGCTGAGATGGTTGGAGACGTATCAACGGCCACCTGCAGAGTCAGAAGATAAACGGGGCCCTGAGGAAGCTGAGCCTGAGGCACCGATGGGGCCTCCGGCAGCTAAAAAGAGACTCGTTGAGCAAGACGTGAACAAGCACCTTGAAGAGGAAGCAGATCTGAACTCTGTGTGGCAGGATCCCTGCTCACCACTGCTGGCTCTGACGGGGCCCAAGGGAGGTGGCGAGTATGACCGAGCTGAGGAGTCAGCACAGCTGGGGGTGTTGCAGGACCCCTGGTTACAGAGGGGAGGGGACCACCAGCAGCCAGTGGCGAGTCACTCACTCATTGGACAACAGAGCGACGCCAGTCAGGACAGGTACAAATAAATTAAAACATCTTTCATTCACAGTTCCTTGTGAGATTTTGCAAACTTTATCACTCAGAACAACTAAAACAATGTCAGCCAGGTGGAGTGATGAAAGCATGACAGCTTGTTTGTGGTGCTGCTGCGTGATGTACAGTAAAAAGGAAGCAGCAGAAGCGTGTACAGGTACTCCTGCTGAGTAGCTTCTTCAGGCAATCAAAGGTCTGAGCTTAAGAAGTTATTTTTAGATAAGTAGGAGTCGAGCCACTGAATTATAGATTGAGAGCGCATGCTAATATATGTGAATAAATCATGACGATTGTCTTTGGTGACATGGATTTCAAAAGAGACAAGTCAACACATGCACAGACATGTTTTTATAATGCTCTCATAAAAAGCCAGACAACAGCAACACAATGTAACCAGAAGCACATCCTCACAGTTTCTGCATGTTGTGTGTTCTTGACAGGGATCGCCTAAGGATGGAGCTACTGGAAGTGTGATGAATCTGATCTCACCAGAGGAACGTGATGTTTAAAAACTGGCTTGCTCCCCTGCCCGTGGTCTTAAAAAAGAAAAACAAAAAAAGAAAAAAAAAAAGTGTGTTCATGACAGCAGATGTGATTGTAGCTGGACCTTTGGACTCTGACTGTAACTGTGAATACCCCTCCTCTTCCTCCCCTCCATCTGCCATCACTTCCCGCTATCGTCAAAAGAAAGAACTTCTCACCTTTGAGTCCTGTGATGTTCAAGCCTTCCATGCTTCTTTTGTGGTTGTTTGGGGAGGGTGCACACGAGATCAGTACGAGGGATCAAAGGAAAGAAGATGACACGCACACTGACTGGAAAACTAACTTGAATGAGCGAAGACATGCTGAGAGATGATGTTTTTAGGGCCATAGGGAGAAATTATATATGATTGAAACTGCACTATAAATGATGGTTTGTATTGACTGGACAAACAAAAGATGTGTCAAGGAAATGTTACTGTTGGCTTTGTATTTTATACTTTTTTTTTTTTTCCTCTCAAGCAACCAGTACTTCAGCACTGCCTTGAATTTTACTTTTTCCGTTATTTGTTTTCATTTCCAATCCTATCTACTCTTCTATAGTCACTGTAAGTCCAAATGAAAACAAGACTTAAGAAAAGAAAAAAAAAAAATCTGTATTAATGTTGATCACTTTGCAGTTCAGCTACACGCAAGAGACTATACAATGCACTAATGAAGACAGCAATGCTACTTACAAAAAAAAAAAAGAAAAAGATCACCCAGCTTCACAGTATAGGTATTGACAGCTCTGTCAAGATCAATACAACACACTGCCCTGCAAACTGAACAGAGAGAAGCCTGTCACGCTAACGTTGCCTTACTCAGCTCTGTCCATGTGTTTATGACATGTCTGTCCATCACCTTGCTTTCCAGCTACTGTGCTGTCCAGAAAAAAAAAAAAAAAAAAAAAAAACAACAAAACACACACACACACCAGTGCACTGATAGTCACTGTTGGTCTATATCTGTGAAAAGAAAAAAAAAAAAACTTAAAAAAAAAATCCTGTGCTGCTTTCTGTACACTTGGAGATGTGTAAGCTGTAATTGTATCAAATATAGTTACTGGCAAAATGTTGTTCCAAGCAAAATTATCAATTTGGTCCCGAGACACTGACAGAGTGAGATATTGTGCTAGCTAGAGAGCCAAATGGGGAGATCTTTACCCTCTTCTGAATTTTCTTGTTTATATGAACACAGTCACTACATAAATCCTTCTGAGCTGCATCTTTGTCAAGCTGCTAATAGCTACGAACGGTGCTATACCATCCAAAGTGAAATTGGAGGTTCATCTCCTACCAGCAGTGTATGCACTTGTGTCGAATGTTACAAATTTATTTTGGTTTAAGATAAACGGAATCTGGACTTACGGTGTTAAAGATCACTTAAACTTTTATGAAAATAGTCTGATCATAAAGCACTGTTGTATCATCCTTTCTACAGTTCTGAATCTTTACAGAATAAACAGAATACTCACCAAGCAGGAAAAGGGTCATTTGTTCGATCAACTTAAAAACCAAGAGTTTGGACTGGTATTGATGAAATTGACAATAGTTCAGTGAGATGAATGAATCTGAGCAGAGAAATGTCTGCAGCACCACCTGCTGGTAAGCATCTGTCACTACAGTGAAGAAGTGGCGTAACCCTGCGAGTTCTCCTGTAAAGTGTTGGAAGACTTTAGTTTGCAGATAGCTTTAAAAGAAAAAGTAAAAGAGATTTGAAAAAAACAAAACAAAACCACAAAGTAGTGTTCAGTCTGGGTCGTCGGATTTCCCAGATACTGATGTGATGGAACCTGACTGCTTTTACCGAAAGCAATACCAGTTCCAAAGAACTGCCATCCCACAAGCCAAAGGCCTCCAGTCTTTATTCCTGACATTCCAGTACCAGACAATGTCCTAAAAAACAGACACAAACTGGTTCAACTGCCTATCTGCATGCTTTCCCCTGAAACTTCCATGAATCAAACGGACTTGAAATTAAACTATAAGCTCATATTGGCAATACAATATTTAGTTCAGTAGAGAGATGACCTGTACAAGCAGGATTTGCAAAACATGGTACAAAGAACAGCGGTTTTAATACTCATGTTAGAATCCTGCATAACTTTGGAAAAAAAATGAGAAAAGTACACCACATTTTACTTGTAGGATTTATTGTTTTTTCCAACCTACAATGATCTTAAAACTCAAACATGTTAAAGGCTATGACAAAGGTAAAACAAATAGGACGTTGACTTTACAGCTACTCACATCAACCTCCCTATCATAAGTGGAAGAGTGGAATAATAAAATGAACTGATAATTCACATTAAATGTTACATTACTTTATCCTCAATCATTACACAATTAAAACCTGCCTACATTATAACAGTTTGGTGATTTTTTTTTATTTCTTTTTTTTGGCAAATTGATATCCCTCACACAATTCTGTAGAAGCCATAACACTTTCCATTTACTGACTTTAAATACATTAAGATAATATGTTCAAGTAACATGGGAGATTTATTTTTCCTCCTGTTAAATTACTTTAAAAATCAGATGTAGACAGAGCTATGCTGAGATTCAAAAGGATGCTTGCAGCTCAATAGGATTTAAAATGATTGGTTCACATTTACACTGAAGTCCCTGATAGAGGCTGTAAAACTAAATATTCACATTCTGCTTGCTTAAGTAAATATTGAAATGGTTGCAGTACTTTCCCTGTTGCTTGCCCAAACATCCTCTTTCATGTTAAAAACAATTCACCAGTCCAGTTTAAAATATTCACCCAAACAAACAGCTTCCATGGTCGTGCCTCTTGATACACACATGCACACACACACAAAAGCTCACATTTCCATTTCCTTGAAAGGCGCGTGGGTGCAAGTTAAGGAATTCTTTTGACTTAATTGTCTATCAAAATATAGATTCATCAATAATACATGGGAGCACTAAAATACAAAGCAAGTGAGTAAAACAATACAAAGCATTTTTTTGTTTGCTCGATAAAGTAGTTATAGGACCAGAGTTCAAAGCTCAGGCGTCGTCAGGTTTCCGTCCGTGAGGAGGGACAGAGGGATAAAATGGTCTTACGTGCCTCAACTCTCAGTTGTAGATGTAGTTCAGCCTCATTGCCTGATCTCAGATCAGATGCTCAGACTATCCACAACACCAATGTGTCACGTCATAAATGGACTTGTCCTGCTTACCGTGTCGCTTCAGTTTTTCCCGCACAAACATTAAAATTCCTTGTGGGGTATGGCCATCAAGCAAAATTCATGTAAGCTAATTTAAAAAAAAAACAAAAACAAAAGTATCCAACTGATAATTAAAATAAACTGGGATTTAAAATTCATAGTCTTTGTCTGCCATATCAATGGCCCAGGCAAACTTCTCACGCTGGGTTTTGTTGTAGATCTTCTCAATGGGAATGCCCCACTTCTTACACCTATGAGAGCACATCAGAAGGAGGACAAAGTTAAGCGCCACATACATACAAGAGGAAAAAAAACAAAACAAAAGAAAACCACACATTTCAATATCATCTTACCAAGCCACAGAAATGCGTGGGTCCAGATAGTTCAGTTTGGAAGTGCCAAGAGCGATCTGCTTATTCTCCTCACGATCAGTCGCCTGAACTTCCAGTTTCATCAGCTGCTCTTCTATCCTCTGAACTGCCTTCCTCTTGGTCTCAACTGCCCTTTTGAGGACAACAGTAATGCAATTAGGCAACAGTGTGTTGAACAGGATGCCCAGTATGGGAAGTAATTTTTTTTTTTTTAAACAAAGCCAAGAAATACTTACTTCTTAGATTTCTCATCTCTTCGTACTTTGGCATCAGCCTTGGCACTCTTTAGCTCTCTCTTGGCATCAGAAAGCTGGTCCTTTTTAGCATCAATCTAAAAACCAAGAGTGAGTGAGTAAATAAATACCAAGAGGAATAGTAGATATATGACATGTAGACTACATTTCAATACAAGTCTGGAAATTGCATGTAGGTTAGTACAAAATAAGTAGGGGTTTTATGGAGACAAGGAATTAATCAAAACCTACATGCACATACTTGCATCTCCATAAAGGGTATTGGATAACATTTGTACCTTAGCTTGCAGGTTCTGCATAGACTTCTCAAAAGTCTTCGGTGGAGCCCTCTGATGGTTACACAGGATAGCCACAGCCCTGTTGGCCCTGTTGTAGGACAGGATCTTGGCTGGAATGTTTTCATCCACTACAGAAAATAGTAAGCATATTTAGTTTTCTGTGCGCACTAAAACTATCATTACAACAATTTAAATTTGTATTTCAGAATAGATACCACCTGTGTACAGAAAAAAAAAAAAAAAAAAAAAAAAATGCTCTTTTTCAACCAACAAGTGGAAAAACCCTGGTCCCAATTTTCATGATAAAGGTCAAGCTATTTTTTTCAATTAGAGATTTTATGACAAAAGTGCACCTTTTATTTTTTTCGACAGAGACCTGGAAGTAGCAGGAATAGCTGGTTTATTTAAAAACAAAAAAAATCCTTTTACGGTAACCATGGTGATGATAGTGCCCTGGTTGAAACTGATTTTGACACGTGCTCTAGCCCTGGATGAGTAAGTACTGCCACCTTACATGTCACATCCCAGGGTAATTCAGGTAGCCTCTATTCAAAAACATGTCAGAGCAGAAAGAAAACCTTCAAATCTGGGCTAAGCGGAATTAACTTGGTTTGAAACATACCATTTGTGAGTTCCTTTAATTGCTGCTGCAAGGTGATTGAGGCATTGTAAGTACGAAAAACTTTGGCAGTCAGACCGTCCATCAGCTCTTGAAGATGCTTGTTCAGAATGGAAGTCTGGAGTGCAAAAGAAAAAAGAACACACTGTCCTAAGAGACCCAAAAGGGGAACCATTATTCCAAGAAAGTAACTAAGTTTTACTCCTGCTCAAAAGTGTTTCAAGAAGGCAAAGAATATAATGATTTCAACTGAACACCCATTTTGGCTTACATTCAGACGATCAAACAGGTCATCATCAGGTTCTTTGTTCTCCATGAACAATTGAAGATTCTTAAACACCTAGAAAGAGCAGATCACAGATAAATACAGACAAAAATGTAAAAACACTAACACCAATGCAATAAAACAAATGTCCTTACCCTTTTCTCCACAGGGACTTTGTTGTAGTAACGGATTGAGTCTTTACCCAGGAAGTCAAACTCCACCACAAACTCCTGGCCCTCGTTTTCTGGATACAATTTGATGTGTTCAACTCTCAGCGAGCAGCAGCCTACTGTATCCGCAGTCTCCCCTTCTTCCTTCTCATTACCCGCTCTCAAAGCAAGCTAGTAAAAATCAGAACAGGTGGATTACCACCGACTCAAAGACACTGATGTTACAGAAGCCAATATTCAAACACCAGCCAAAACCAGGGTCCCAGCAATTTAGGAGGAGGAAAGGAAAAGAGTTTTTGGACACAGTAAAACCTCCTAAAGATTCTCTCACAAGTTAAAAAAAGGTTTGCACCTTGTCAATGAAATAGAGTGCTACAGCCCTCTGCCTGATTCTCATCTCCTTGGACTTCCAATCTTCACGATATTGTGTTCTGATACGGTCCACACACTTCTTTAGTCGACGAGCCGTTTCATATTTCTGCCAATCCTTCTCTCCCTGCAGAAAAACAGTTGACAAATAAAAAACTATTTCATCCCAGGCCACACCATCACTGTGGTTACCATTAAAGGGCCAGTTATTCTTTAGTTCCTACACCAACGATGTTGCCACAGTTCCTTTTAGTTCACAGACTCCATCGTCCCCAAAAAATTTGTCGTCATAAAAATCACAAATTTCACAAAATGGGACTTTTATCCTAAAAATGAGGCTTTTGTACTTAAACATATAAAAGAAAAAGAAATTTTCATTAAAAAAAAGGAATTTTTTTTTATACTAAAATCCCAATTTTGGTAATTGTATAAATCACAAATTCAATTATATAAACGATTGTCTTTGCACGCTCTTGCGGGTCAGATAAAATGATGTAATTGGCGGGATTTGGCCCGTGGGCCTCAAGTTTGACATATTCAAACACATGCTGAAGCTTAAATCACATAAACTCAGATTAATGGGTACGTGCACTGTATACCAACATGGGGAAATTAGACTCAATTCAAAAATGCTTTAATAGTCACACTACCTTGATTCTTGAGCTTGGGTTTAGCATAATGTATTTGATGGACCCTTGAATGTTCTCTGTCCACGAAACCAGCCATGTCACCTTGTTGTCATGACGTACTTCTTT
>JBAMYA010000020.1:12906424-12930785 GCA_037176975.1 Arrhamphus sclerolepis | reverse complement strand
ATGGTCAAATAGGCACTGATTTCTAAATATCCAAATAAATTTGGACACACACACACACACACACACACACACACACACACCACTATACAGACGTTCAGGGCATATGCCACAATGCCTCATGCTTGTTGCAAACAATCATACCAACACATCTGTTTGGCAATACCACAGCACCTCCTACTGTCCAAATATCATGTCTGCGCATCAAGTGACAAATTAAAACTTTCAAGTAGGCATAAGATGCCTTCATTGATTGGCAGGTAAGAGATCCCGCCCATCAAAAACAACTGTCAAATTTAAAGACCTGACAGCCCTACACTTCCTTCAACAGATTTGAAAACAACTTGTTTTGATAATCGTTAAAGGCTTCATATCCAGGCAGAAACCAGCTCACAGCTAGCAGCTTTGGGTACAAACAAGTTAAAAAGTAGTCCCAAGATGTATACGAGAGCATGCTGAAGACAAATGACACCTACTAAATATTTCAATCTGAAATGTTTGATATCCAAGACCCATTTACTTTTTTGGTATTGCTTTTTCTCAAACGTATAGGTTATTTTAAAAACTTTATTTCATTTTTCCATATCAGTCAAAGATGGAAAAATGACACTTTAATGGAATATGGCTGATTTTTTAAATTTGTGATTTTAGAACAGAGTTGAAATCATAGAAAATTTTAAATTTTACCACTGCTGTAATTTTATGTCAAAATGTTGAAAGAAGTAGACATATAAACATGTTTAAAAAAAAAAAAAAGAAGAAGAAAGAAAGAAAATGCAAAATTTGTGAAAACAGATTTTCTGACAAACAGCTTTTTTCTGACCGAGTCCAGTAACTATCAGAAAATCTGACAACATAGCTGGTTAAGAAAGTAAAGAATAACCTGCCCCTTTGACAGTAACCACAGTGATGAAGAGTCCCTTGATGAAATAGTATGACACCCCCTATTTAAAACGATTCCCAAACATTGCCATCAGTGTATTTTTGACATGAGCTATCTGAATTCTACCCATCATGTTGACTCAAACTTTTAAAGCATGTGTGAGTATTAAAATATTTCAGATCAGCTGCCAAATGTTTCCTTCTTGAAATCTAAATTGTTTTCAAAGTCTGATATTAAAAAGTATTCATCGCTATGATTAACACAAATTATTGAATTATTTAAACAGGGGGCAATACAGCTAAGACTAGGGCTTAGCATTTAATCAAAATCAACATTACACACCAATAATTGCTGTAATCTCATTTATTTCTCTTTTTTAAAAATATTAATTTAATGACCACATGTGGTTAAACTATTTGTCTCTCCTTTCTCTCATTTTAAAATCAAAGTTAGGTACTTTTTTTTAATTTTAGAAAAGTATCCCACTTTCAATAGTTGATTACATTTGCAGAAAAAGCCTTGTCAGTTACCAATGGCGGCAAAAAACCTAAAATAATTACTCATATATAATTACTGAGGTAACTTGTTCAATTAATCATGATATTGATTTGAGTTCACATTGCACTACTCTAGATGAGTTTAAAGTAAAACAAAAATAATATTTAAAAAAAAATGTTATAAACATTTAGTAAGCATGTGGCTGTTGCACTGTGCTGGGACATTGAAGTTATTGGTGTAGTAACCACTGAAATAAGGCTTCAAACTTTGAATAAATTCACTTTTTTTTTAACATTAAGTTTTCAGCCATTGGCATTATTATTAGGGAGGAGAATACAACCTTTAGGAGGGAAAACGGGTCTCTTGATCAGCATTTAGCACCGATCCTGAGTACTTGTGCCCCTCACAGCCTCAATCTCGATTCAGCTCGCAGCAGTCAGGCCGCTACAGCGAAAAATAAAATGGCGCAGAGACTAAGTCCTCAACCCCCAAACCCTCACTTTCAACTAGGAAATGTCCTACTAAAAGCGCACAAATGAGACCCCCTTTCGCGATAAACTGATAAAACACCTCGAGCTCTGCGCCCACATTGCCTCAAATTGAGGAATTAATACACGGAAATGCTTTAACAGGGCCTCGCTTTTGAACAATAGGCGCTTGTGAGTGAGACACAGGACTTAGTCTCTGGACGCCATTTCTGTCCTCTACTGAGAACCAACGTAACGTTTCATTAGATCAGTTAGGGCAGAAGGAATTCAAGACAAATACAACTCATGCTCATGTGTTAACTGAACTGAATTAACTTACCATTGACCCGAGAGCCACAGTCGATCTGAAAAAATGAGAAAAAAGCGAAAAGCAGACGAATGTTAAATGTGGTTGTTGACAGGCCAACTAGCCGGCTGCCTAACTCTGAACTTGCTGAATGGCAAAGCTAGCCGCTAGCCTAGCTGCTAACCTAGCTGCTAGGCTAATTCCTATGGCCGATCGCGTATTGATGGATATTTCAGGAGGCGCTATGGTTAACATGCTATGAGCTAACGCCAAATGAAAAAATATTAAGAAAAAAATAAAATAAAAATAACACAAATGTCATATCACCTGTACTTGCCAACCAAAATGATACGAGAACCTATATTAGGATATTATCACAAACCCCCCAAAAGAAAGTGCAAAAACTTGTAAAGTGGCTGTTAACAACAAGATGAGGTGGTTTACTGTCACTGCCGGCTATAGTGCTAGTTACTATTTAGCCGTGTTACCTTGTTGAACCAAGCAAACACACGACAGCAGAAATTGTAAGCATCAAGAGATAACACTACAAAGCAGAGATAAAGTTTACCTGGTCCTCACTGTGGGAATGGTCCCCACTCATTTCTGGACTGGAAAATAAAAACCTAAAATAAAGTGAAATGAGAACCGCTTAGGTTAGCACACACCAGCGAGGAGATGCACATAGAATGAAGAAAGGACTGAGTTGTGTAAGAGACAAGTCCCGATTGATCACTACAGCGCATGCGTGACAATTTAAATGGTATGGAGCCATGAAGCTCCTCCTCCACAGAAAACGTGTTGCTTAAACAGGCTGAGGCAGTTTCAGGGATTTACTAAACATAATGCGTAAAAGGAGTGTAAAGACCTGTTCATTGCACAACTTATAACAACAATCATGCATGATGTCAGTTCATTAAGTCTCCTGTGACTTAATTCACAGTACTATCAATCAGTTAACTGACTACAGTGTTCTCATTATCCTTTGTTGCAAATATGCTCAACTATGAAAACTGGAATATTTTCCAAATACTAGAGTTTATATCATTGATTTTAAAATAAGTGAAAGGAAGCACACGCTTAAATACTCTCTCCCCTAATGGAAAGTTTTCCCTTGACACTTTTTGGTTAAAGGGTTTTCTTCATAAAGATGCCATTGTTTTTTTCTTGATGTTTCTTTACTTAATATTACTACTCATGATAATACCAATAACAGTAATAAAAACATTACTAATATTTAATATTTGCTCAGGTGTCACCCTTTGGGTGCCTGAATAGCATCTAGATCAGGGAAGTCAAACTGATTTCCACTGAGGGCCACATCAGAATTATGTTGGCCCTCAAAGGGCCAGTTGTGACTGTAAGACTGGATAGACTGGATAAACCTAACTACTCTTGAACACATTGTTAAATAACATGTTTTGTATTGATTATTATTAATTCAAGTAACAAATGTTGTCTGGGTCATGGAGTCATTTTCAGGGACCAGTGCTCAAGCCAACAGGAAAGGGCCCTCTCAGTAACAGACACCTTTTTTTACACCTTTTTTTCTTTTTTTTTCTTAAAGAAGTAAAACTGGCAAGTCTGGCATAAAATACTTTTCAAAATCCCAGTTTATTTGACATAAAATTAAGATTTAATGTCATAAAAATTGTGAGCTTGATTAAAGAAAAAAGAAGAACTTTGACCAAAGAAAGAGACATAAAAAAAAATAAAATTAAAAGAAATGACTGATTTTTCATGATCTTTTAACTTTAACTCGACTTTTTCAAAATTGAAACTTTGGAGTTGAACTTGCAAATGCTGTAGGAGGATGGCAGCCTCCTATACGGGCTGTCTGCTAAAACCATCACCACCAAGCAGCCTGAAAAACCGAAACCTTTTCATTTAAAGTCACAACTTAATGTCCTAAAAGGCCTCTTTTTGTTGTTGTAAAATTGCAGATTTTGCAATATCACAACTTTGCTATAAAAGGCAAATTCTTTGTCAATTTTTAGAATATAATTCCCAACTTTTTATTGTAAATCATCATTTTTGTAGAATTGCATTTTCTGATTGTAAAATGTGGCTTTTTAATTCAATATTCCAGTGTACTACAACAACAAAATTGTGAATTTGAATGTATGCTATGAAGCACCATAACATTTACCTTAAAACAATCATACAGCCTTCATCGACACACAGGGGCCACATTAAATGATGTGGGGTGCTGGGTTTGGCCTGCGGGCCTTGAGTTTGGCACATGTGAGTAGGATACAGAAGGAAGACATGAACCTGCCCTCCCCTTCTCATCCTCAAGAACTCACAGAGAACAACATGGTACTTGAAGACAGAGTATGAAGTTGATATTAAATAGTGACCTGAAAGTAAAAGGACAGTATAATAACTAAGTAGTTGAGAATAATAACTGAGGTAGTTGCTACTCTTCAAAGCAGATCTATTGCGTCATAAACTGACTTTAGCTATCTATAGAACTGGAAAATGACACAGTGCCCCGTTTTCACTGACACAGCCAGATCTGTTGATGGATGACAAGTGGAAATCTAATCTGAATACTTGACCCGGCACCTGAAACACAAGTAGCATATATTGCTTCCATTTAGATCCAAGTATGTACCATACCTGCGGCCATAATATAAATGTCATGTAAATATTTTTTCAAGCTACCAGGTTTTCCCAACATTTACAAGACTATCAACATATTGTCATAACAGCAATGTGCTTTTATGTGTGATGGGCCTGTGTATTAGCTGTCTATATCCCATTTTGTCCACAAGAGGGTGTTGGTAAACCTACTGTCAAACATATAGGACGTTTTTTCAGCCTCAATATACTTTTGTATCACCTGACTGTGAGATTTAGTTTGAAGTTTCACAGCTTTAGAAAATGAAGTTTAAAAAAAAAATCTGTCTCATGATGTATTGTTGTACATTGTAAAAAGCTGCCTAAAAAGTTGTTTTTAAAGGATATTCTTGTAATTAAAACTTGACTGTGTGTATATTAATGTAACAGGCTCTCTGTTGTTCAAAAGAATAGTGCAGTCTATTTTTTACAGCTAAACTGCCCAGTGGCATTATTCAAAATAGATACTACAACCATAAATGTTAATTTTACACGTTCTCCTGTCATGAGATAACCATCAACAAGAATGTTAGTGGAGGTGAGAGGCCATACATTACGCACTGGAACACACATCATTAAGGGTTTGAATGGTCCTAACTTTAATTAGTACAAGTACAAGCAGTGAAAAACAAAAAACAAGGATAACATGATAGCAAACATGCCATGATTTCCCTTAAAATCTTTAATAGTGACAGTGCAAAGACAACAACATTTAAGGTCTCAAAAAAGACAATGAAATCAGAATTTAAAAAAAATCAACATAAGCTTTGAGTATAATAACTTAAAATCAGGTTTATACACAACATATATAAATATATATACACATTTTCTTTTCTGAGCTTACATGCATCCATTTCAGTTCCTGCTGTCTGGACATTATAAAGTGCATAAAAGCTGGTTACCAAAGATGTAATAGTTGTCAAAGGCTCTGTTATGGAACACAGTGTCCTTGTCCTCAGGTCCATTTAGGGTCCTCCGTTGTTTGGCTTTGGCAGAGGTGTAGCTGGGTTCTGGTATAAAAACATATACGAGTCACACAGCAGTCTTCGCACTAGCTCCGGGGCTTGAAAATGGTTCCCCAGGGCCAGCTCCTCCTCTTGCCGGCTCAAGAAGTCACCGACCTCAGGACAAGCCCGGATTTCAGGAATGTTGTAGCCAGTTTGATCATCGCCTACAAGGAAGAGTGGCCTTAAGATTAGACATCAGCTAAAAAGGAAGATAAAGGCTAGTCGTTAGACGTCAGAGTTGCTCTCAACAATTCCTTTATCTATCTCTGTCAAGGGTGCATCATCTAAAACACTGGTGCCAAACTCAAGGCCCGCGAAAGCGTGCAAAGACAATCATGAACATATCTAGAACATTTCTGAGGAGATTTCAATGAGACTGTCCGTTTGATTCAGTACTGACATCACAAAGTGGAATAACAGAGGTGGAGAGCAGCTGGTTTACGTCAAAAAGTCAGGATTTAGCATACATTTGAGAAAAAATATACAAGAAGAAGTTACAAAAGTTTGTCAAAACTCGTAAAGTTAACCTCTTCATTACAAGAATTTTTGCTTTTTAGGGCAAAAAGTTTAAACATACATTTTCAAAAGAAAAGTGTCAAAATGTTGCAAGAAGCTGATATCTTCCAATGACAAAAGTGGAATTTTAAATCTAAAAAGTCCTTCTGACATTTACATGTATGAAAAAAAAACAAAGACAATTTTATGACCGTGATGTTATGCCAGAATGCTAAAAAAAAAAAAAGAAGTTTATATTTTTCAACAAAAAGAAATTTGTATTTTTAAGTTAAAAAGTCACAATTTTGTGACATTTCTGACTGCACTATAAAAAGTCTTTATGGTTGTTGAAACAGAAAAGAAAATTTGCAATTTCACATCAAAATCAGTGATTTTAGTACAAAAGTCTTAATTTTATGATAAAGGGTATCAGTCATGATTTTATGACAGAGAAAAATTGAATTTGTTTATAAAAAAAATTTAATAATTTGCAATTATGTAAGAAAAAAGTTAAGATTTTAGCCTCAATTTCATGATAAAAGTCACAATTTTTGTAAAATTCATGACTGAGTCCAGGAGCTAGTGGGAGATCTGGCAACATAGCTGGTTCAGAAAGAAAAGAAAAAGCAGTCCTTTAACAGTAACCATGGTGATAATGTGGCACAGCATGAAATAGAGTCTGAAATCCCTGATGTAAATTTTTATTTATTTATTTTAAAAGTTCAAATAAATGAAACAAGCAACCTGGAATCTTTCTTACCATATCTGTCTGCCATGCTGTCGAAGAAAAGCCACGAGCGAGGATCAGTGCCATATTTGACAAAGGAAACATAATGGCTGGTTTGGATGCAGAGCACAGCAAACAGCTGCATCGTGTGCCTGGGCACTGGAGCATCAGTGGCTGCATCTGCTGGCACCAGTATTGCACGGGGAGTGTGATGGCACCGCGATGGGTGGATGTGCACCTTCGCAACAAAAACAAAGACAGGAGTGAATTAGTATACTGTAAGTGTGCTAACTGGCGTAAGTGATGTTGCAAATATTCACAAGGCCTACCTGTGTTTTACAGGTACTACAGTACTGTTTGATTGTTCCCGGCTGCAGTTTGCGATCTGGTAGACACTGAAGACACTCAAACTCTGCCAAACGTCCACACACAAAGCATTCTCTGGGAGCTGTTAGAAAGAGTGCGTAATCTTTAAGCATCTATGATAAAAACCATCCAAATTAGCATTAATGTAGTACTGATAAAATCCTCACAGTTGTACAGGAGATCCGTGATGTCCAACTCAGTGCTGGGAATGATGTGGGAAAACATCTTATACTTGTTTCCAAATCTTGGCATCTGAACTATTAGACAGGAAGGCATCTGGTGGAATAATAAAAAGAACGACTTTGTAAACATCTACATAGAAATTAAGCTCCTTGCGTCATTTCCAAGATGGAGGGAGGCTCACCGTTTCAAATTTAAGATCACCAGACAGACAAGACGTGTCTAGCAGCTGCTGCACAGTGGGCATCTGTCCCATCTGCTCTTTTTCCAGAAAGATCTGGAGGGTATAGGTGCTCTGAGAGGTTTCCCCTTCTGACCTAAGGTAAAACAGCTATTCAGTAACTTAAAACAAACTGAGCAAAATAGGGCAAGGTGCTCAATACTGGTTTATTTTAGAAATTCAAGCAGTGTACCTGAGCTTGAGTAGCGGCTCCATGCAAAGCACCTTCTGAAAGAGGACTGTGATCAACTCCTCTGGGTCTGTTGTGTGGATGATCAACAAAAAAAAAAACGGTTAAGACTTTTATTTTGCCATGAAGCCATCAGGAGACGGGACAGTACATGTTACGGCCAGTGGACGCGTACCTTTTTCATCTGTCCTGAAGCTGTCACAGCCGAGTTGTTTACGGAAATTCATCACACATTCCGCAGGCACAAAGCCTTGTCTGCAATCAATACATTAGTTATCAGTCACGTGTCAAACTCCACATCAGGGCCACATCTGCATCCTGGTTGCCCTCAAAGAGCCAGTTTTGACTCTAAAACTTGTTTCTGTATTGATTGGTATTTATTCAAGCTGAAATATTGTTATGGTCATCCACAGACATTTTTGCATTGGGAACACTTAGTAAATTGACACTTATTTTATTAGGTTTTAGTTTGTTTCTTTGAAATCACTATTTTTTTTTCTTAAGGAACCGCAGGTTTGTGGTAAAATTGAGAATTTCACAAGACTAACATTTTTAATGGAGTAAAATAATGACTGATCACTGCATGAAACATACCGTTACAATTTAACATTGTAAAAATGTGAGTTTTGCATTTTTTCCTAAGAACTTTTACTTTTTTTGGCAGTAAAAACAATCAATCCGAAGAAGTTTAACTCAACTGTTTGAAAGAAAAATTCTTTAATTATAACTCTTGCAAAATTGTCACTTTGAGTTAATATTGTAACTTTTTGACATGAAATTATGTGAATTTCAATATGTGGTGTAAAGATGCATACACTTTTATTTTAAGACAATTATAAGCCCTTCAAGCTCTCAGGGGCCACATAAAATAATGTGGCGGGCCTTCAGTTTGACACATGCATTACAGCAAAGAAAACAAAAGTACTCGTTTTCTGGTAGAAATAATGTGGAGTCATTACATTAAAAAAACAAACAAAGATGTGATGATTGCAGTGTTCATACCTGCGTAAACGATTGACTATTGTTCTCAGGGAGCAGGTTAGAGGTCGCTCTGTGTCAGCAGGCTTCTGGCAGATAACATCCACAGTCACAGATGAACTGAACAAACTGAGAAGAGCAAACCATGTTTAACCATCTCTGGGGGGGATTTATTTATGCTCATTTAGTTGTATGCAGTCTAAGAAAAAAGTTATTCAGATATTAAAAGTAAATCTGTGCAGAGTTTGAATCAAATGTCCAGAGAGGGTGGTGTACTGTTTTGTTTTTGTTGTTTTGTTTTTTTTTACCTGAAGAGTGTGGCATCCAGATAGCAAGAATTAATATGACCCTGTATCCCCTTCATTCTTCCCACCAACAGTGACAACACCTCTGATTCAGGGACTGGTGGCGCGTCCTCCTCTGAGTCGTCAAGTGGAGGAACTGAAAAGAGCAAGCAAACACACAGAAACAGATGTTATTACACAATAATCTGAGGCATTTCATCATTTCCATGGACGCTTTGAATTTGAGGAAGTCCTGAGTCCAGCTCAGAGGCATTCTGGTCTTTCAGGATTCAGTTCAATTCAATTTATTTATATAGCGATATATATTTATATAGGATGATGATTAACACACTTTTTAAGTAGGAAATTAAACAGATGGTTAAAAGTGTTCAACGTAAGAAAAACGCGCCTTAAAGAATGGATTGTTTCAGGTGTCACCTTCTGTTCCTAAATCCTGCTAACGGCATAAGGCCACGAAAATACTGTAATCTCAGGACAGGTTATATTAAGAGTAAGCACATACAATATGACAATGCATGTTATTAAATAGCAATTCAAGTCATTTCATCATTTAATTTAAATGCCTTTAATGGCCTGCATGTGTAACGTAAGATGAAGACGCTTACATTCTACAGCAGCGGCGCCAAACTATTTTAATACTATTACTTTCTCGACCAGCTATGATGTCAAGAACAAAACAAAACAAAACAGGGTGATAAAACTTCAAATTTCACAGAATTATTTTAAAGTCTCATAAAATTGAGGCTTTTGTATTAAAATTACTCATATAATCGCAACTTCTTTAAAAAAAAAAGAAGAAAAAAAGGACTTTTCGTTGAAAACTAATTTTGTTGTAAAATGACAAATTTTGCAAGATCACATCTTTTTTCCAGAAAGAAGTTAATTTTTTCTAATAAAATCTCAAATTTTTCAAGAAAATGAAACCATTATCATAAAATTGAGACTTTTGCTTGACTTTTTTTCCAATTGTACAATAAACAAATAAATAAATAATTAAAAGAAAATACACACATATACATTATATGTATATTATATATATATGTATGTATGTAGGAAGATATCAACTTTTTGACACTTTCTGAAGCTCCAACTTTTTGTCCTAAAATCACAAACTTTTAACAAAAAGTACATTCTAAACAAAAATCACGAGTTTTGACAAAAAAAAAGGCAACTTTTTAAAGTAAAACCTTTTTCAATTTGCTAAATCCTGCCTTTTTGACATAAACCAGCTGCTCTCCACCTCAGTTATTCCACTTTTTGATGTCAGGACTGAATCAAAGTGACAGTCGCATTGAAACTTGCTCAGAAATGTTCTTGTTAGAAGTTTATGATCGTCTTTGCACGCTTTCTAGGGCCAAATAAAATGAAGTGATGGGCCAGAGTTCGACACGTGTTATACAGATGGGCTGTGAAATGCTTAGTTATAAGTAACAAACAAACAGGAATTAAACACGTCTAATTGCAGGAGCTCTATATAAAAACGTTTCATAGTGCTGGTACCCTATAAACTGTCCTGCAGTGATAAAAAACTTCAGTGATAGTTTATTTACGTGTGACTGCTCTTGTTTCATTGTCCAAATCTGAAAGATGCTTAAAATGCTAAATTTTTTGCGTACAATGACACAAAAGCAACATTAAATTAATGTAATAATTTCAGAGTTATAACTCACAGGTGTAGCTCTGAGCATTTTCTTTCCTTAATCTAAAAAAGTAGCATTAATATCAAATGTGTCATTATTTGTGCACCACAGTGGTAGTGTCTAACCTGGATGTCTTTCGTTGGACTTGAGCGTTTCCCTTTCTGCAGCGGAGCAGAAAAACCTGCTGTCAGGGCTGCACTTTGTGATGGGAATAAACAGAGCTCTGTTCCCTTTGCAGGTGAAATACCTCTGACCTCCGTACTTCCCATCAGAGCACCTGTTTACCTCATAGTCCTGAAATGACGAGAGCCAACATGAGCGTCAAAGCTAAACCTCACATGCATGCATAAGTGTGCAAAATTCTAGTCAATCACCAATTCAATCCCAGCCCACTCATCCGTCTTCCCTTCTGGGGTTCCCAACCATCGGATGACTCCATAGACTGTCGTCCCTGCGTTGGAAACCACCTCCACCATGGATCCCACCTCCAGAGGAACATGCGATGTGTCCAGCTGTTGCTTCTGAATGACACCCTGCTCTGTACACTTCCCTGTGACTTGGCGTGCAGAAGATCCAATATTTGGCATGGAATGGATTCGTTTCACCGCTTTTCTATCTTGACCTGTGGACAGATATGAGGGTGTATGTAAGGGAGGAGGTGAAGTGGCTTGTGGTTAGAAAGTCATATGATTTTTTTTTTTTTTGTCTCATCACATGTTGCCTCATCAGATCGACCTGACACTAACAAAGCACAGGTGAACAAAAGAGGAACGTACAGTTATGAAGTGCATTATGTGCAAAAATGTTAGGACATGTGATGATTCTGTTGTTAACATTCCACGCCGACAGGCCAGTTTTTCCAGTTGTGTGTCGAATCACTTTTTTCTGCAATACAAACTGTGACCTCCCCGAGTCACAGTTTGTTTGGTTAAACTTTAGTTTTCAGGATTCAGGGGAGAAAAAGGGACTGAATTTCTATTCAGCTAATGTTCTTTTATTTGATATTGTTCATGATTAACTTTTGAAACAAATAAAAAAAAAAAAGAAATCATGGATTCAACATTAAGGACTGTGAACTGTGCTTACCCTCACATTTGCCATCTTGCCAGTGCAGTCCCAGGGGAACATTATAAGACGGGACCACCTGGATAATGTCTGCAGCACTGAAAAGAGGCAGAGGAGCGGGTTTCTTGGGAGACGAATTTTGATCACCTTCCTAGAAAAGGAGAGGGGGACAAGAAACCCAACCAATGAGACAATCAGATTGTCATCTTAACCTTGATAGTTTTGAGATTTTGAAATACTAGGCTACTGCACATGCGCTCGCAGATTCATGCATTTCAACTGCATGTAAAACTCTGTTTAATTTATATTTGACTGACAAGTAGGCTATGCATCACATTAAGTTTAGAGGTCTGATTATGTTAAATCTACGCAAATCAAAATGGTTGGAAATGTTATTTGCAATTGAAATACATAAATCTCAAAATCATATTTCTGTCAGGTGTGTGCAACTGTCATCAATAAGTAGAGAGGAAAACCTACCAGGAACTCCACCTCAAAGCCAAGCATATGCAGGTCATCTTTGTTCTCCTTCCTTCCGATCTGCATCAGGTTCCTGACCAGCCCGGGGACGTGGCCCTTCTTGTGCTTCACGACCACCAGGTCACACCGGGACAGCTCGCAGATGGCAGAGAACAGCTGGGGGTTGCACAGCAGCTCCAGGCGCTTACTGGTGTTGGATACGAACAGCAGGAGCTGCGCCTGGTGGCGCGTCAGCGGGTACGTGTCTTCCCTCCTCACGACGCCTCCGCTCTTGGGGGTCCCGCTGCTCCCCCCGTACAGGAGCCCCACCAGCTCCCCACCGGGAGCTTCCGCCTGGAGGCAACCAATACACCCCCGGCTGAAGCCCTTCCTCGACTTCCCACGAATAACGATGAAAAACCTGTCGCTCGTCTCAGTTTTGGGCTCCATTATGTTTGTCCTGTTGAACCGGACAGGTGTGTTTATGATCTGTGGAAATGAAACAGAGGGTAAAACGCATACTCGGTAGCATTACATATATCTAATAAATGCGGCTTTAATAATAACTTTAAAGAAAAGGAAAAGTTGACTTACTCAGTGTTCATACATAAAGTGAGAATACGACACTTCCTCGGAGTTTCTGAAGAGGAGGGTGAAACTCAACCTATTAAATGCTGACCTGCGTGTGACTGGAAACACCCACATGAAGGCTGTCAAACACTCCGCCCGAAAAAAAAAAAAAAATCTTTCGAGTCGAGCATGATCTCGCATGTGATAAAACTTTGACACAGAGATCACTTGAATGTAGCCTGACAAGGATTTCTTTCCTCATCCCTGCGTCGAAAGTTCCTGGAAGTCTGACTGAACGACATGTTTGAGATGATAAATATCAAACGAACCTTTGCCTTATTTTAACATGACGTCTAGAAAAGATCACTAACAGTCTCTCACTGCAGAGGTGGTCATCAGCACATTAGAACAAATACTCTACAAGTGAGGGTCATTTCATTTAGAAAATATAAAAATTACAAAAGACCTGGACGTTCAGCAACACTTCAGAGGAGATAATCTAAAACATGAGCGTCAAAATCATCTTAACCAAGGGCCACATCAGCATTATAGTGGCCCTTAAATGGCGGGTTGTGACTGTAGTAAAAAATAAACCTAACTACACCTGAACACATTGATAAATAAGCCTCTGTATTAATTATTATTGTCAGGGTCATGCACATGGAACCTGCAGCTTGAGCCAAGAAGAAAGGGCCCACTATTTATATTTTATTTATATTCACTTTTTTTTTTTCTAATCACAACTTTTTTTTTTTTTTTCCTAAGGAAGCAAAGGTTTGTGGTAAACTTTTCAAGATAGAAATTTTATGTTGTAGAAAAAAAACAAATTGCAAAATTTTTAAATATAAAATTACAAATTTATACAATTGTGAGCTTTGCATTTTCTATTAAGAATTTTAGCTTGTAAATCGCAAATTTATGGTGGTTAAGAAAAAAATCCAGAAATTTGGAATTATGTAGTAAATTTCAAATTTTGTATATCTAACTCAAGTTTTTGTTGAAAAATCACAAATTCAAACTGCAATCATGACTTAACTTTACCCCTCCTCCCTATTTTCCTTGGTAGAATATCAAGTTTTTTAATTTAAAATCATGATTTCATGTCCTAAAAAACTATTGTAAAATTGCAGATTTGGCAGTATTACAGCGTTGTCCTTATAAAAAAGAAAAAAAGTACATTTGACAAATTTTTGAATAAAATTCCCAACATTTTCATGTAAATAATGACTTCTGTAGAACTGCATGTTTTTTTTTTTTTTTTGATAAATTATGCCTGAGTAAGTGTAAGATATTGACTTTTGTAAAACTGCAACTTTTACACATAAAACTAAGAGTTTGACACGTGTTCTAAAAGGTCAAACGTTTTTGGCAAGAGCACAAAAGTTAAAAAGCTTAAAAGCTATCACATTTTGAAATAAGCATCATGGTTTGGGGAACTATAAACTGAATACTGTGTGAGCTCTTTCCACAGGAGATTGTCACAAGGGTTCATTAATTCTGAGACAAAGACCCAAGTAAACAATATTATTGTTTAAAAATAAGATGATGTAGATTTTGGGATAGCAAAGTCGTAAACCAGATCTCGAGTCTATAAAAGTCAAAATTTGATAAGCAATTTCCTCGGTGATATTCATTTCAAAGTGCTTGAAAGTTTTTTCTTCTACTTGCAGCTCATTATTGCGCTAATACTGCTGTGCACTCCAACTGCCACCACTTAAAATTTGACTTAACTCAAGGACTGGAATGTAGTCAGCTGATCTTTGCAGAATGGAATAAATGTATGCACACATACTGTATATACACATATATAGCCAAACATCTGACCGTTGTGGTGTTCTTTAACACAATTTGCAGCTTCATTGGGTTTAGCATTATGAAAAGGAAAAAAAAAAAGAAAAGAAAAAAATAACTGCCTCCTGACTGACTTCACATTATGTGATTGTGATAAACACTTCCAGGACTCATTTTGGGAGCCAGTCATATGTGAATGCTGGGGGGAAAAAACAAACAATCATTTGTACATGCAAAAAGTGAGCAACTTGTTTGCAGAGACAAGTGTCTGGAGTACAGCACTGAGTGACATGTTATCCACATACCACATGACTGGCTCTCAGTGACGCAGCCAGCTCGCATGTGTGACAGTATCTGAACTGTACATCAGCATTATATAACAGCCCTCATTTTCTTCAAAGTGAACATAGTGGTCATGTCTCCTCAGCTGGCATAAAACTTAACTTTGCAGTTTGTTTAATGAGAGAGTCACACAATGGAGTTAAGAGTTATCCCTTTAGTATAGAACATGAGTAAACTATTTTCCATATTTCCAAAAATTCTTGAGAAAGTTTTTAAAAATCATCTGAATGATTATCTTTGTAGAAACAATATAAATAATGAGCTTCAGTCAGGTTTTAGATCTCATCGTGGTGCAGAAAGTGCATGGTCAAAGTCACCAGTGACCTTGTCATGACCTCTGACAGTGGATCTGTCTGTTATCTTGGATCTCAGCGCAGCATTTGACACCATCGACCACAAGATTCTTCTAGTTTAGAGCAGGTTGTTGGACTTAGAGGAACAACATTAAAATGGTTCAAAAATCATATTTATCAGACCAATCTCAGTTTGTCTTTGTAAGTAACATTTATTCCAGTCATACTAGGGTCAGCTGTGGAGTACTGCAGGGTTCTGTTGCAGTTCCCCTTATGACCACAAGGTGCTGGCTCCAAAGCACAGCAAATCCCCATTGACGCCCTCACGTTAAAAGAGCCAAGAACTGAAAAAGTAATGAATGTGAAAAAGTATTACACTGTGGACTTATTTCTGTGGCCTCTTTATTCTTCTGGACCTACAGGCAGCAGAGACTGTCCTTCACCTGAAAGACAAGGCATCTCGCAAGCAAAACGTACATCCTCTCCTCAGGAAACTTAGCTGATTGGAGAGAATTGAGAGAAGGGAAAGTTATCAATAACATCTCAGGAAAAAGAAAAGATCAACCACCAAACATGTCATACTTGTTGCTGTCAGCAAGAAGTCTGTTGGGCTCATGTTGGCCACTGAATCTTCTCAAAGAAAGAGTGTCATTTTTATCTTCATGGAGGAATAGCACACTGACCAGCATCTGAAAGCACACAAACACGCATCGTACAGGTGTTATTATCCCCTTAATGAAAAACAACCTTTTCCTCAAATCTGAGTGTTCAGTAAATTTTTCTAGAGGTCAAACCTGTGTGATTTCACTCAGACGATTTTGTCCACCTGAACTGCTTAACGCCATGTAGGTCCCACATTTGTTCCAGACAGGCACCACCATAGTGGGCATGAGAAACGACAGGGGCCTCTTCCCAGGCTGAGCACCACTGAGCTACAGCACAAATGGCAAGTAGATTTAAGTAAATAAACGGCTTTTATGCAACTTAGTTGAGATCTGCAGTGGTGTTGCACCTGGTCAGTGTGAGGCTGCCCTCTGGTTTTATTTGGCCAGAAGAAGTCAAGAACAAGGCTGTTGAGAATGATGCCCGATCGAGTTATGATCCTGCTCCCAAATGGCTTGCTCAGAGAGCTGCGCAATCGTAAACAGATAAGAAAAGAATGTCACGTTGCCCAGCAGCACATACCGCACATATCCTGCTGCCATGATCAACAGATTACAGGCAGAAACATCACCTTGCAACAGACACCATGAGGTTATCTGGTCCCATGACAACAACTTGTCCAGTCAGCAGTTCTGTGGAGTGGGAGGGGGTGGTAGAGTTGAGGTGAAATGTTTGGGAGTTAGTGATCCTCTGGTGCAGCACTCCCGCCTCACTCTTACTGTATGTAGCAAGACGGAGACAATTCTGACACCCACCCAATATCAAATTAAAGAAATTATATAAAAGACAGGTGTAGCTAGTGGATGGGATAAAACATACACACATACCTCAGCATGACGGAGAGAAGCTTGGTCACTGAAGAGTTGTATTTGGGGTCACCCAATCCACTGGCCACTGCCAAAGCAGCTGTGAGAGACTTTGTATGGGGGCAGAATTCATGAGAGTCCATTCTGAAGAAAAGATTTCTACAGAATCGACACCACATGCATCAAACTCGAGGCTCGTGGACCAAATCTGGCCTTCGACTTCATTTTATCTGGCCTGCGAGAGCGCGCAGACAATCATATACTCAGAACTGGAACTTTTCTGAGGAAATATCAGTGTGACAGCTCATTTGATTCAGTCCTGACATCAAAAAGTGGAATAACTGAAAAAAAGTCATTTTTTAAACAAACAAAAAAAACTGTTTTATACAAGAATTGTGATCCAATTTTATGATAAAGGCTGCCATTTTTATGAAAATTGAAAATTTGCTATTTTTTTAACAAAAATCCATTGTTTTATTTGCAATTATACAAGAAAAAAAACTTGTGATTTCAGTACAAAAGCCTCAGTTTTATGATAAAAGTTGCATATTTTGTAAAATTTGAGATTTCCTTCTCCTTTTACTACCATTGAGTCCAGGAACTAGCAGGGAACCTGACAACATAGATGGTTGAGAAAATAAAGAATAACTATCCCCTTTAATGGTAACCATGGTGATGATGAAATAGAGTTTGAGAGCCCTCATGGACACTTGTTAAAGAGACACCACAGTACCTCAGGGATCCGGTGGTACATCTGACTTTCTGTGGCATTTTCCTTAAGATGGAAGCTCTCCAAAAGATTGAGAGCCATTATTAGCGCCGCACCAGCAGATGGGGGAGGTGGAACTTGAATGATATAGTCTAAAAATAAAAGTGACAGACAAGAGAGAGTACAAATGCTATTTTTTGTCAAATTATTGATGTATAAAAACTTAAAGTACCAGCAGTCTTTACCACTGAACCGGCCCTCAAGAGGTTCTTGTATCTCTACGTTATAGTTGCTGATGTCCTGTCTGCTCAGGATCCCTCCGTTTTCTTGGACCTTTGAATGGAAAGAGAAAGCTGTTATTTCCTTCTACAGAAGCAGATACCGTCATGCAGGGTTGTCAAACTCATCTTAAACCAAGGGCCAAATCAGCGTTACAGTGGCCCTCAAAGGGCCAGTTGTGACTGTAAGACTGTATAAATGTAACTACTCCTTAATGCATTAAATAACAGTTTCTGTGTCTGTCTATTCAAGTTACCAATGTTATCAGGATCATGTGCACACATTTGTGGGGTGCTGGTGCTCAAGGCAACAGGAAAGGGCCCTCTCAGTAAATGAAGAATAATTTTAAATCGCCTCTTGTTTTATAAAAAGGAGGCAAAGGTTTGTGGTAAAATTGAAAATTTTGGATGATCCCAATTTTTATGAAGTAAAAAAACGGTCTTCTGCAAGATCCCAGATTTTATTTTTTGATAAAATTAGAATTTAATGTTTTAAAATTGTGAGCCCTTTTTAGATGTTTTTAAAAAAAACAAAAAAAAAACAAAAAAATAACCTGGTCATAAACAAAAATATCTGTCAAAAAAAGTTTCTCAAATTGCAAATTTTGTAGGCTATAGCTAATATATTTTGTATTTGTCATAAAACAAGTATGGCAAAAATCATGACTAACTTAGAAAGAAAAATAAATATTGACTTTTGCAAAATTGCCACTTAAATTAATTTTTAATTAATAGTCAAGATATTTTAAGCATTAAAATCTGAATTTTGCTTCTGCTTTTGCTTTCTAAAAAAACTTCTGTAAAATGGGAACTTTTTAACATTGCAGTTTTGACATTTATGTTGAAAAATGTTAATATCAACGTTTGCTGTAAAGTAGCATACACTTCAAGCTCCACATAAAATGATGTGGTGAGCCAGATTCAGCGTCCAGGCACAGGAGTTTGACATATGCGCCACAACGTGCAGGAATTACTTCATCTTCCATTTCTTGCATTAACTTCGCATGGTAGAAATTCCAGAGACCAGCCTCCAGGACCTTGGCCAGACCAGGCATCCTTACATATGAGCCAGGACTCAGTGCTCGACCGTCTGGGACGAATAGGTTCCTGAAGTTCTTCAGCAGTGGCTCACCTTTCACCTTTGATATCGCAGCAGCTGTAGTCAAAGACAAGGAGGCACATGGTGCTACGTTACTTTAAGGACAAAAAAACAACAACAACAAAAACCTTTGTGATATGAGTGAGTTTTAGAAAATCTAATCTGGTTTACCAAGACTGCGTGACACATTGAAACCTTCCCTGGCAACACCTGCAGCTCTGCTGACGATGTCCTTCCATGACAGTCTATAGCGTATAGAGTTTGTGATCGTAATACTCATTTAAACAAAAGAAAGCAACACAAACACACTTTTCTCTGGACTCCTACCTTCCATAGAGGCCATGAGCTTGGTGCAAACCCATCAGCATACCTGGCACTCCCACAAGTAAACCTGCCTGCATGTAAACACCAGTTATCTACATACAAAACGAAATTTGAAATACAAGTATTCAATGATCCCCTCCCCCCACAAAAAAAAAAAAAAGTGGTTACCTTGACCTCAGGAGCATTTTGCAGCATCTCCTCTCTAAATGTTTTAGGTGCAGCCCCCTGAAAGTTTATCACCTTGGTTTTGTTCCTCTGGATGTCATGAATCAGCATCACGCCTCCTCTGCAGATACACCAGCCGTGATCTGTGATCTGAATCATGTGCTCATACTTTACAGAAACCCTATCCAAAATAAGCGAGTTACTTACCCACCAACACCGGATACATGTGGATGCACGACACCCAGGCAAAGGGCAGCAGCGATGGCTGCATCCACACTGGATCCACGATCACGAAGTACCCTTTCAGCGAGTGCTGTGCAGTGCTCATGATCTGACACCACGCTTTTTATGAAAACCTGCAAAGCAACTTCGATGATGATAAATGATGCCATTGAGCCTGCCTTGCATGTGTTTAACAGAAGGGGAAAAAAAGACATACCAAGCTGGCCTCAAAGTAAATTTGCATGACCAAAGCAATGGTCACGCCAAAAGCTAATATAATGGGTACAGCATATATGTATGCAGGTGTGTCCTGGCTGCAGCAGGCCTCGTTTGTCTCCACAAGTTTGTAGAGACTTTTGGGATCTGTGAGAAATATAAGGAAATTAAATCTTGATTTCAATGAAAATTTGATGGTTACAAGCCTAGTATTTATGTATTTTAGGTTAAGATCCCTAAAACCAAGATTTGTTTTCCCCTCCAATATCAATTTACAAATACATGCAATATAATAAAGGCAATACTACACAATCTGCGTTTGATCATTTTTACTTTTCAGCTGTATCCTCTCACCGTGTTTTTTCAATTCATTTGGTGACGAACCAGAAGCCAACTCTGCTGAACTACCAAAACTCTTGTAGCCACATGTTAACTGCTCATTAAGTTTAGTTTCTGCAGAAACATCCATCCCTACTGTACTGCCATGAACCAAGTTGGCTCAGACACACAGCAGACCTGCTAATTAAACGCAGCAGGTGCAATCATCTCCAAACCAATGAGATCAACACCTGGCTCACCTGTCGTACTGAGAGCAGTTTGGGGTAATGGGATACCAGAATTCCAAAATCAGGCTTTTTTGTTTTTTATTGATTTAATAAAGTTTTGTTTTTTTCCACCCAGTGCATACAAGCATATAAAAGGTACATTGCAAAAACACTCCAAAAGTGTGAGAATACAATTTGCATTTTCCTTCCATCTACATACATACACATAAATAAAAAAAAAGAAAAAAAGAAAACACTGTTGGTTATTTAATGAGGTGAAAAATCTTCATTCCTGATTCAGATATAATACAAAAATGAAGCAAATGTATAGATGCCCATTACCTGATAACAGTCGTCAAGTGTTATGAGTTAAGATTAAGTGTACAAAAAACTGCATAAGAATGAGTTGTGTTTACTTGGATCTAAATTTTAAAAAAAAATAAGGTTATTGGATCTGATTAATTCCTGGTGGTACGAGCAGAGCTTCAGTGGCTGAGGCTACGATGCCCCGGCTGTTGAAGGTGGAAGGAGGATGGTGGGACGCCTTGGCGAACGCGGTTTTGGCGCTGGATGGCGTTGCGGGACACGTGTCTGTCTGTCCAGGTCTTTGTTTTCTTCATGCAGGTTGGCTGTGTCAACTCTGCCAGCGCTTTCGCCTGGAAATAAGAGCCAGACGCCTCTGGACTTGTTGATGCTCTGGCGCTGAGAGCTGTGGGATCTGCATCAGCCGAGCTAGAGAGAAAGCAAACAAAGATAATTGTTCGATGCTGTCAAAACAAAACAAACCCCATCAGATCAAAGAATCGTACTAAAATTGTGTGTCACTTGCAAAATTTGAAATAATCCCTGCTTTAAAATTTTCATGCATCGACATTATTTCATGTCAGAATTAAACAGTGATGAAGATTATCTTCTCTTGCGGCCTCACCTGTCCTTTTCCACATGTGCAACTGCGTCTTCATGAAGAGCAGAGTTGGATTGTTGTGTATCAATAAATGAAACATCCTGCTTTTCACACGAAACTGTTTCTGTGAAAATAAAAATAGTAAGATGTCATCCAACTTGTTAATACTTTCACCAAGTAAAAGTCAAAGTCGAGGTCCACGGACCAAATCCAGCACATGAGGGCCTGCAAAGACCATCGTAAACTTCTAACTAGAACATTACTAGAAATTTCTGAGTTATAATTTAGTAAATGTTTGAAAAAGATTTTACATCAAAAAGTTTTGGGGTTTTTTTTGACAAAAATTAACTTCTTTTTTCCAACAACAAAAATAAAGTTGAAATGATAGAACGATTTGAAATTTTATATGAAAATGTTGCAAATCATTGATATTTTCACATAAAAGAAATTGCAAATTTAAGTTAAAATGTTACAAATTGTGACATTTGTGATTGTAGGATAAAAAGCCTTGGCAGACCTTGCAAAATTTGCAATTTTACATAAAAATATGTTTTACATAAAAAGTCAACTTTTTTTTTTTTTAAATAGGATTTTAGTACAAAACCTCAAATTTCATGATAAAAGTCATGATTTTTTTTTTTAATGTGAACACCTGAAATTTGATTCAAACCCAAAACATGTAAGAAAAAGTTATTTTAATATCTCACTCTTTAATTTAATTTAATTTAATTACCCATCAGCCTAAGTTGTTTTAGCAGTAACTGAGGTCCTCCGTTGTGAGTGCATCACGTCCGTCTCATCTGGCATCACAATGCAGTTTTCATTATGATGTCTAAAGATCCTGTCCAGTTTAAATTTGCAACATGGTATCATTCACACCGAAATGGCTCTACAACCTTTAACATTAGATTCTGCACCTTGATGCGGGACAACAAGCCACCCTTCCTCGACCACTTCTGCAGACTTGACTTCTTCAGGGACCTCCTCTCCTCCACCAAAAAGAAGATGGGCAATCGTTCTGAGCATAACTGTCTGTCACTGCTGTTCCTGTCCTGTTTCCCTTCTTTGTCCAGCAGGAAGCTCGGTGTTTGAACTAAAAAAACAAACAAAACACCTCAGCTGTAGATGACAAGAAAAAACAAAACAAGACCTCAGGAGGACACAATCATCACATCTGATCAGTCCTGCACTAAAACTAATCCCTCTGAATGTTAGATATTGAGTGCTGGGCGCAGGAGCTTTTTTTTTCATATTATTTTTTAAAATTCAAGTAGTCTGAGTCAGCTGACCAGGATGTCCAATGGAAATCCTGGGAGTAGAGTCTCTTGAGACAGGAGGCCAACGCCCCCAGACTGTCATTGTTAACCCCATCTGTTTTTGTTTCACAGACGAAAAACGTTAACACACATACAAACATATACATATATACATATATATATATATGTATGTATACATATATATATATACATATGTACATATATAAGTAAAGGTAAAATCTTAGGTCAAACTACATCTTAGTGAATTATAATAATATATTACACACCCTCTGTAATATCCAGTATTGTATCAACTCTGACTCTAATAATGAACTACAATTACCCAGCTGCCCTGCGAAATACTTACCAGCAGTAACTGAAACAGATCATCAAAGCGTCTCAGGATAATTTTTTTCTGATACCTTACAATATGAATCTACGCTGCACGTCAATAAGGTCCTTTTTTTTTTTTTTTTTAAATTCACCGTCGAAAGCCAACCAATAACCAACCCACGGCAGCCCTGTCGATGGTCCCGCCCATCTTGAGCTAGCCACCAATCAGAGTCCTTGACTCCACCTATTTTTAGCTTGCAACCAATCAGAGGACACAAACTGAGTCCGCCGTTTGATTGAACCAGGTCAGAGTTACAGTTAGTCAAGATGATTCCCTCCGCGTCGTTTGCTTTTGGATGTTGTGTTGACGCCGTAGTTCTCTCTCGGGTGAACTGTCAACGTTTTCTGAAACAAATAAGCCAAAAAAAAAAAAAAAATCTGATTCGATTTTATCTGGGAAGATCATTGATGCATATACATGTTAAGGGGGAAAACGGAGAATGAGGCTATTGTAAATCGCATTGTTCGTGTCTTTGTGCGAGTTCAGCGGCTCTTCGTACGACCACTATTGTGCTGATTCATGGCTACCGCAAAAGATGGGAAATATAAAACTTATTTTGTAAACGCCTAGTGTACATGTGTAAAACTCAAGGTTTTACAACAAAAACTTGGTTATTTTTGTCAAAATATGTGTGTGTGTGTGTATGTATGTATTTTTTTTACAACTAGGTCCAGGAACTACAGGGAAATCCGACAATATAACTGGTTGAGAAAGTAAAGAATAACCTGCCCTTTAACCGTAACCATGGTGATTATGTGTTCTAGGATGAAATAGTTTGACACACCTACCAAACTTTATTATTATCATTGTTATTGCTGAAAGTATCACATCCCTCTGGTGAGGGATGTTTGGATTTAAGATTTTCTTTTTCTGAAACTGTTGTCAATACCCACACATATCTCTCATGTATTTGATCTATTTTGGAATTTGTGCTATGGCCTTTGGAAGTTGCTGAAGCAGCGCTTTGAATGCAGTGAATATAGTTAAATTAATTAAGGTGTGGGGACCATAGCAATTAAAATCAGTCACTAGTGAGTGGGGCTGTACCATATTAGCAAAACCTTGCAATATTTATTTATTTATTTATCTATTTATTGAACAAGGACCCCCATTAGCTACAGCCAAGCTGTAGCTATTCTTCCTGGGGAGTATGTACATAACAGAAGAGTTCAAAAATACAAAAGTGAAAATAAAGAAAATAAAGAAAGATAAATGTAATAATAAAGCAAAAAATAAAAAGAAAAGAAAAAAAAGAAAAGAAAAAAGGACCAAGAGTTGTGACCTTCACAAAATAAGCAACAGAGGTAAATTAGGCACTAGAATATCTTTTAAACAACATAATATTCAAATATATAATATGTAATTCAAACCATAACAGAAA
>JBAMYA010000020.1:12889357-12906324 GCA_037176975.1 Arrhamphus sclerolepis | reverse complement strand
TATTTGTGTATTTGCTGATGTATATATAGTTGAGTCGTCAGCATACATGACAATGTTAGCCTCATCTAAAATATACGGTAGATCATTGGTAGAAATGTTAAATAGTGGACCCAGACAACTGCCTTGGGGCACACCACAAGTGACCTTTCTGACACCCGAGAAACTGCCATTAAAAAAACACCGTCTGCATTCTGTTTGACAGGTAACTGTACATCCATGTGAGTGCTGACTACTCAAAACCATAACACGATAGTTCTCTTAATAGCAATTCGTGATCTATGATGTCATATAAGTTGAAAATTGCATTGATGCAATTATATGACGATATAATCATTTACATGCATGTTGTTAATGTCTTTCTTCTTTTTTTTAATCAAATAAATAGAAAACTGCATATTGCAACACTTGCAGCAATGACAATCATGAAAAATTAAATACATTGGCATCTTGGGATCAACTGTATATATTATTAACATTTGTATGAATGCATGGCCTCTTTGAAAACAATAAACTGCCATCCATTGCTTTTTTATTGTATTGATACTATATATATCAATATTGCAATGATGATATTTTTTCAACATGTTGTGCAGCCTTTAAGTGAGTCTTAGAAATTATTAGTACAATTCCGTGAATGGATGCTAGTGCTTTGATCAATTGTTTTGTTTTGTTTTTTTGTTTGCTTTTTATATTTTACTCAAAAACATTTTATGAAAACATTTCCACCGCCAATTTTTTTTTGTTCAGAATTTTCAAGAAAATAATGACATATTGTAATGTATGGTTTCTATGCAGACAAAGTGTATGGAGATTACAGTCTGGAACAGGGATGTCAAACTCTCCTCATCCTGGCCACATCATCACAATAATTACCATTAAAAGGCTGGTTGTCAGATTTCCTGAAGAAAAAAAAAGTGAATTTTTGTCATAAAATCTCAAATTTCATAAAAATCACTACTTTTATAATTAAATTTGCACTTTTGTAGCTACTAAAATCAAAAAAAGTGTATTTTTTATGTAAACAAAACATATTTTATGTAAAACTGCAAATTTTCCAAGATGGAGACTTTTCGACCAAAACTTTTTAATCATACAATCACAAATGTCACAGTACTGCAACTGTTTAACTTACAATTACGACTTAATATTATTGCACAATATTACGAGAATATTTAGCCTATGTTTTTGCAAAATTTTGATAAAAGATTACAAGTTGTAAAATTGCAAATGTTTCTATAATTTCAACGTTTTGTCCTAAAATCACTAACTGTGACTTTTTTCACCAAATTAAGGCTTTTGTAAAAATATCACAATGTTTCCTCATGAAATCACACATGAGGAAAAAAATTATTTAAAAAATAAAAAATAAATAATTTTCTCGAAAATCGCAAATTTTGAAAATAATTTTTTTTATTGTACAATCACAAATATCACAAAAAAATGACATTTTAACCGATTTTTTTGGTCGGAAAATATCAATTATTTTGTTGTAAAAATAAAATCACACATTTTTGCTATTAAAAAAAAGGTAAATTTTACAAAATGTGAAGAAAGTTTGCCAAAAATTCGCAACTTTTTGTAGTAAAATATTTCAGATTAAATGAAGTGGCCGCGGGTCTTAAGTTTGACACCTCTGGTGTACACAGTGAAAGTGTTAACAAAGTTGTATGACATGGGGCTATTTGTACTTTCACAGACCAGATAAATTAAAACTTGGAATAAAAAGTGAACGCCCCATGTTTCCTCACATGAACTGGACGTGTGTCGCTGCTGTCTTTCTTCCAGAAGGTGGCGCCATCGCGCCACTGCAGCTTTGCTGCCCTCCTGGGATGGACGCACTCTTACGTTAAGGTGTAGTATTTTTTTTTTTCGTAAATGAAGCGTGGCTACAGTCAGGTAACAATCTTACACCAGCAACCAGACTGACAACAGTGTTTTTGAACATTAAAGGAACATTAATCACTTTGAACTTAAACAGAATAGTTAACTCAAGCGGAAGTAGCAGGGGTGTATGTCTCCAGAACCAAATACCTTCAGAACTTCTGCAGGTGTTGCAGGGTATCGTTTTCTATTTGTTAACAGACATTTTTAAGTATAATATATACATAGGCTACAAAAATACATACATGGCTATATGAATCAGCTATATGAATCAGTGCTTTCATAATTGTCTCACACTTGGTGCTGCTGTTTCAGTGTGAAAGCTTCTTGTGAACCACTTGAGCGGTGTTATGTGCGTTGGGGAGGGCCCTCGGGGCGAGCACACCCCTACTGCCTGTGTCAGTATTTCAGAACAGAGGCCAGCATTTAGTCTCTCCACATACAAGCTGTACATATCACTTCGTTGCTGAAGTCCACCCCCAACTTTCTGGACCGCTGGAGGATATTTTTTTCCGTTGTGTGTTTTGGTTTTTTTTTTCTTCTCCAGGACCCGTGGACAACAAAACCACTAGTCGTGATTTCTTTTTCCTTTCCCTTCCTTTTTTTTTTTTTTTTAAATTATTAAAAAAAAAAAAAATCTAAACGTTGTACAGACCGTGCGTCGTGACCGCAGGTTACTTTTACGCACACTTATTTTAGCCTCAAAAGAAGGACAATGCCTCGATCTTTCTTGGTCAAAAAGTACTTCGCTAAACAAAAACCAAACTACAGTGAACTGGAATGCCAAAATGGTGAGTCACGAAGTTATTTTATTACTTGAGTCAAATGTTAAGAGTATCTGTACGAAAAGCGTGGTGAATTTGGACAGAAAAGGCACCTGTTGTCTTGTTTAAAATCAAGCCAGGCAGCATTTCCTAAACCGGGATACTCCCTGGTCAAGTCGGGGCCCGTTAGATGCACGTTCTCCCCTTTCTGCACGCACACACAGAGCTCCATTCATGTTACAAGCCCTTGTGAATACGTGGGAGGAAAAGGCCTTTGGAACTTTCCCATATGGTTCTTATTTTATGCTCAGTTAGTGCTGAGGAAAAGAAGAATTTACATATACTACAACTTAAAACCGTGCAGATTCTGACCCAAGTGTTAGAAGTATGTAAAAATGCATCCCACATATGAATTATAATAATTCTTTATATGTGTTTAATATCTTTTAACTACCCATCCTTTCCTTTTCAGACATGTTGCCAGAGAGGTATCCTGTTGCTGAGCTCTCATCAGCTGATGGGTCCACTGCCACCTGCTTCGCCACAAGTCTGGTGTGGGACCTGAGCGTCATTCCTGCCCTCTACCTGCCCACCTCCCAGTTAGAGCCCTCTGCCGCCTCTGGTCCCCTGGACCTCAGCTCCCCATGCAGCCTCAGCAGCGGCGCCAGCAGTAGCGGAGAGGAAGACGAAGGCCGCACCTCAGACCCCCCCAGCCCCGAACCTGTACAGACTTACGCCCCCCGTCAGCGGATGAAATGCACTGGCGTTATGGCTCATCATATTAGTCCCCAAGAAGAGGACGAGGAGAGAGAAACGCCTGTCTCGGCAGCCAGGCCAGCATTTCTCTGCAAACACTGTCCCAAGGAGTACACCAGCTTGGGCGCTCTGAAGATGCACATCCGCTCACACACCCTGCCCTGTGTCTGCACCACCTGTGGAAAGGCTTTCTCCAGGCCGTGGCTGCTGCGTGGCCACATTCGCACACACACGGGTAAGATTCCTGAACTTATTGCTGAATGGCACAAATCTCATCCTGTTGTTGGTTTGTGATGAGTATAAGAGTTGGTGTGCAAGCGTAGAGCTGTACCTGAGTCAGCAGGTTAAAAATCAGTCTGCTTAACTCAACACCTGACGAGCAGAACATTATCACACAGGGAAGCCCTGAAAACACTGTATTCATTGATCACTCATTGTGTTTAATGTCCCAGCAACAATGCCTGGCCAGTTAATTATCTTATCATACTGGAGAAGACAGGAGAATGGGGACAGAGGAGAGACAAAAGGTTGAAAGAATGCCTGAAGGCTCGCAGCTATCACTGACCACTTAGTACCTGCAGCAACTTGTTAGCGTGCTAATCTCATTTGGCTTTGATTGAATCATGCTAATTCAGTAAGGCTCTGACCCCACCAGCCAGCCATGTGATTCTTCATTATCTTCACAATGTGTGTGTGTGTATGTGTGTGTGTGTGTGTTTGAGAGAGAGAGAGAGGGGTGTTAATGGAAAGCTCAGATTAGCCCACGAGCCAGTCACTGTGTGAGATATTACCGTCACAGTTAAATTTAAAGGCAGTTCCAGTGAAGTCACCCATTTCTTTCCATCCTTCTTCTGTCCAGGTGAGAGGCCGTTCTCGTGCCCCCACTGCAACCGGGCCTTCGCTGACCGCTCCAACCTGCGGGCTCACCTGCAGACCCACGCTGAGGTGAAGAAGTACCAATGTGGTGTTTGCTCTCGAACCTTCAGCCGCATGTCGCTGCTGCAGAAACACAGCTCCTCGGGGTGCTGCTCCACCTCAGCGTGAGGGGGGAGGGGGGGGGACCCCTGAGAGCTCAGAGCAGTTGAGGACTCATGGCTTTTGAGAAGTTGTCTGCATGAACCTGGTTAGCCAATTTAGGACCAGTAAGGCCAAGAAGTGCATGAAATTGCCTTTTTTTGTTGTTGTTTGTTTGTTTTTTAAGAAGAGACCTAGAGGGAATCAAACCTCATTACGGGTCTGACTTTCCAAGCCTCTTAGCTTCTGTGTTCCATTATTTTATAGCTGAGATGCAGATTCCCCCCCTTCCCCCCAATCCTCGCTGAGGTCTGGAGGCTTGACCAAATCTGAACTGAACAATGCAAAAACTCACTCGATATCAGTCCCTTTTGTCGGTTGCTGTTGTGCCCATTCCAAACAACAGGCGTGTTGTGAACTCTTTGGGGTAAGAGGTGTCTTTTCCTGTCTCTGTCCTGGTACCGGTCAGCTCAGGATCACAGTCTAGACACAGCTGCTCAGAAGGTAGGGGTGGGATAAATCTCCTGGCGTGTCTAAAAACACACACACAGAAGCAAATGCACATACAGCTGTCCCTGGTACTGTGGTGTAGATAGACGAGGTGCTAACAGGTGCTGCAGCCATGACCTTCACTGGTTGATAGCAGGTGACATCTACTGCCCTTGGTTTGCTTAAGAAAAAAGAGGAAGCATGTCATCACAGAAGAATGGCACCAGCTTTTTTTTTTTTTTTTTACTCTTTTCACCAGTGGGGATTATTGTAAGTCTATTTTGACTACACTCAAACCTTCTCTTTAATCTGATGAGTTTCAGAGATAGGAAAAGCTGTTCTGCTATTTTCCAAAGAAGATTCACCATGCAGCTCTGCTGCAGCGTGGATGTCGATGAAAGCCATGCACTCAAGGTTACCACAGTGTTAATAATGCCAGCCAAAGCCATATAAACTGAATGAATGTGCCTTGAAATTGTATTACCTTTTCAACCAAAATGTGCCTTTTCTTTACCTCATTTATTAGCTGTGGCTTAAAAAAAAACAAAAAAACAAAACAAAAAACAACTGTTTGCAGTATTAGCAGAAATTAGTGCTATGCAGTTTTGAAATGTGAGAAGGCTGGGACCAAAGATTTATTTTCTCCTTTTTTACAGTTTACACCATAGAAATATGGTTGATTAACATGTGATGAAAGCATTGTAAATGGACAGCACAAAAAAAAAAAAAAAAACCAAAAAGAAAAAAACTTTTAACTTTCCTAAACATTTTATGGCTGTTTTCTAGTGCAATGTGCAGATGATGTTATGTAATTTTTTTGTACCATGCTTGTGTGTTCACATGTACTTCCTATATGTCGTAACCGATCCCCTTTTCATTCAATAAATGTAATTTATGTTTATTAAAAAAATACCGCAGTTATTTACTTTGGTCCTGCGCAGCAGTTTGAGCTCTGCGTTGGTTTGACGTGGTACGGTTGGAATTCTTTATAGGGCAGTTTGATCATTAACTGGGACATGTCCGTTTGGCATCTTGTAATTAGGCGTGGGGAGTGAAGTGGCTATTGTGTTGAGAAACTAAATTGCATATGAGCAGGTGAGCACACGGTGGGATGGAGAACAACAACTGATTGCACCTGCTTCCAGTTTCCACCTGCCATCTACTTCTCACTTGTCACTGTGCAAACATTTGTGGATATGCAAATGTCAGTGTACATTTGAGTTTATATGAATTTATATGGGCCCGAAGGGTTCTAAAATGCTAGTTAGATGTATATACTTTCTCTCCTTGCAGAGCTTTTTCTTACTCCCAGACTGTGAGTCAGAGTCTGTCCAGACTGGAGCTTTAGGTTCCCATGCTCTCAGTCAGTAAGTCAAGCTACTAGTCAGTTTTCCTGAGTTAGTCGGCGTGCGTGGGCTGAGGCCCAGCCAGGCCAGCGCAGGATGAGGTAAGCTGTTCCACAGCACTATTGCTGTTTTCCTTTTGAGTCAGGGAAATGTGCTCACCGTTACCAGCCAGGACAGCTTCTGCAACATTTAGCTGTGACTCACCTCACACGTTCTTCTTTTAAATGAGATAACTCAAAAAAGATTCCTAAACATCTGTACGCAAACCAGGCCCAGACTGGAACTACTGTGGGAGACCCTGACTGGATTTTCCTTCATGTATTTTACCCAAATCATCAATCATTTTATGAAATGTTGGAGGTTAGGTTAGGACTACTTGATGATGTGAGATCTGATCTCCTGAAGTGCGGGTGTTTGCGGGTGCTCTTCTATGTATATCTAAGAGCTTATAAGTATTTTTGTTGGATAGTTTTTGATTTCCTCCACTTTTCCAATATACTCCTGTGTTTTCTCATAAGCTGTGTGTTCATATATTACAGTGCTGAATTGTGATGTGATGCAGGGGAAGAATTATACCTTTTCTGCCTTCTTATATAGGGCTGAAAACACAACTTGCTCACTTTCTTGCTTCTCAGGGGAGAGTAGAGGGCCTGGATCTGAAATCTGAGAGCATTTTCCTGCTGTGTGCTTTACGGTGCCAGAGCACTCACTGTAATTTACCAAAAGTGGCTGCTATTTATGCCATAAAGCATGTGTTTAACATTCCTGAACCCCACTGTGTTTGTGTATTCCTCGCTCACTCGCTTACTCTCTCCCACTCACTCTCTGCCTGCCTCTATGGCTATATTTCTATTTGTGTGTGTGTGTGTGTGGTAAGTGGAAATGGTCCCTAAAGAGTGGCAGCCCTTTCCCTCTTCACAGGAGGATCATCTCTCCCCCTCTGGGACAAGGTCGACAGGAAGTGGGAGTTTACATTGGCCTACTTTACCCAAAAAAGCAGCCCCGGGTTGAAGAACTGCAGAGATCAAGTGCTCATTCTACTGCTGCACTTTGCCACAACCAGCCGCCCCCCCCCACCCGTCCTGCACATCAGCTGTCTCGGCCATGGCTTCTCTCTCGGGGTTGGAGTTGCGTGGCCAGGAACTAAAAAGTGGCCTTTCGGTGCTGCAGCAATCAGAGCTCATGGTCTGTGAGGCCGGAAGGAGCTGTCAGCATCTTGTAAATAGAACTCATCCTGCACTCATGACACACAAGACCTGGAGAGATCTCTCCCAGGAAAAGACTCTAGACACCCACGTTGACTCCAGGCTGTAGTTCAGTCTGATGCTTTCTGCAGCTCAGAATGAACCATAACATTGACGCTTCATAAGCAGAAGCTTCCTGTCACACTTGTGACTACCACCTGAGGGTCACTGCTCTTTTTTTTTTTTTTACTTATGCATTACAGCCTCCTGATAGTGAACTGGTCATCACCAGTGGACAAATCAAATAAATGAGGTTACTTGGGAACTGTGCTTTGTAAAAAAGTATGAGAAAGCAGAAGCAAAGACTTCCTTGTTCTTTGGAGTTAAGATTAGATACATCGTTAAACGTTTTGGTGAGCTTGACCACCTCTTCAAAGAGTAACACCCGTCTGTGTCTAGTGTCATTTTCTTTTTTGTTCCTTTTTTTTTTTTTTTTTTTTTTTCCCCCTGATCAAGTTTTCATACTAGGAAGAGCTTTCTTGGGCGTTGTTGTCTCACTCTGGACACAGTAAACCTCTTAGCACTGAAGTAAATATCAGAATGCAGAGCTAATTCCTCCACACACCAGAGACACAACTGCTGCATCAAGTAAATAAGTCCAGCAACGGTATTACCACAAGTATGCTTAATGATGGATTTGATCAGGCTGTGGAGTTGCCCCAAGGCTGGATTGGAGAAGTGGTTGGGTGAGTGGTGGGGTTAGCGGATGGGGGTAAGGGTGCATATTAAAGAGTAATGAATCACACACTCAGTCACAGGGTCGCCGGCTATGAATGTGCTCTCTGTTGGTTTTCCTGGAGCCTGGAGTTTACTAACTGATGACGCAGGCTGGACTTGATCAGAGACATGTGTTGCTGCAGATTCGATGCCAGTGAGAAGCATGGGGGGGGGGGTGTTGGATGGCGCCTGAGCTCTATGCTTTTCCTGTGTGTCCTTCTGGGCATTGCCTCACACTGAGGCTGATGGGATTGGAGAGGAGATGCGGGGAGAAAATAAACCCAACTTCTACCCTGCGGCAAGAAACCAGAGAGTCTCTGACTTTTTTTTTTCTTTCTTAATATTATTCCCAAATTCTTATGTGGCATTCCAGTAGATTAGATGCTAAAAAAGAGAGCGAGAGAGAGAGAGAGATGGCTCTGATTCAAAGTAATTGCTTCAAGTTTAGAAGATTAGCATGCTACCTCGCATGCAATGGCAATACTAACACGCTTACATGCTGAGAGTGCAGGAACAATCACCTGTTTGCCAATATGGAATGCACCTGAGCAAATTTTCCCAGACAAGGTGCAAGACGTTAGTGAACTGCAGCCTGAGGCCTCGGAGCAGAGTTACGAAAGAGGTGATGCAGATTGTGCTCACTTGTCAGAGCATGTCACTGTGCAACTGTGTGTAAACAGCGTCAGACGGTGTTGCTGGGAAAAAGCACTTGTTTCTTTTTTGTCGAAGATTTTGATTCGTTGTGAATACGAAAGCTGTGTGTGAAAGGGAGCAGCATTTGTTTAGGCGAGCTGAGTCATGTCACAGCTAAATCTGATTCGCATAAGCATTTCACTGACAGGAAGGGGATTATTAATAATGATATTGTTTGTAAGGACGTTATTTCCCATGAACAGCCTCTAAAGTTAACAGTCTTAAAAATCAGACCAAAGGGGGCTTAGGGGAGGTTAGGTGTCAAAGGCTTACCATTTGTTCTAAACGGGATTAAAAAAAAAACAACAACTTGAGGCTGTGCCCCCCCAGGAAACAGATGTGTGGCATTAAAACCCTCCCTGTGATAGTAAACACCAACAAGTTGCTAATCGTATGCAGGCACTTGTGCACAGATTATACACTGCAGCTGTCATGTTATCATTAATCAGTCCTCAATCCTGCCTCTCCACCGTCCTCAGATACAAACACACAGACATAGGTGTACACGAGAAGCAAACGCTGTCGTCTGTGTGGGAGGCCGAAGCAACAGCTGGTTATAGTGGAAAACACCCGACCCCCCGCAGTCGGCCTTGTCATTGTGACACATCAAGCGCTGCTGATTCCCACTTGAAGTCTCAGAGCCTCCAGACATGGTCCAGAGTGATCCAGCTTTCAAACAACTCCAGCAGCCAAACAGAGATGCAGTTGATTCTGCACAGTCGGTTCCCAAACAATAGACACACACAGGCCAGAAAGCAAAGCACAGCACAGCCAGAAATCTGTGCACGCACAGAGACACACGGCCTTGCACATGTTGAAGCCATTATCCTGATGCTTGTTAAGTCATTACTCTATAGCTTGTTATTTTCTCAAGCAAGAGAAAGCAATCTATCCACAAAGGAGTGCTGAGAGATTTGCCACCCGGCTGAGCCATGGGATATGGGAAGTTACCCTGAAATTTGAGGAATGTGGTGAGGTTTGAAACCAAAGGAATACAGAAAATGATCATCTTCTGGAACAGTGAAGCCTCTTTCCCAGAGTCTCTGGGTCTTAGCATCAGCCAAGGCTGTATGAGATGTCCACAGGGAAAGAGTATTACAGACTGCACTGATGACAGCGCAGAAACGTTTCTGTCCACCAATGGGACACTGAGGAACTAACATAGTCTTACAGCTTTGGCATATTCACGGTGGATCTCAGACATCTGGTTTCCATTTCCCTTCTCTCCCAAGACAGTGAAAGCTGGCAGTGGAGCTTTTCATTGAGATCGTCTATTCGACTTCCTGTGCTATCAGTTTAGCATAAATGTGTGCACTACAGAGAGCAGTGGAAATGATGCACAGCACATAGGCAATTATTAAAGTGAGCTGCAATGCCCCCCCATGCTTCCGGGGTTTTATTTTTAGCTCCCTACCTCCAAGCCCTGACACCGACATCAGGGTTTATTAGCAGAAACACCCCGTGAGTCACCATTTTCACAGCATCCTCTCCATTTTGCCCCACAAAACCCGCTAGCCAGCACACTCTCACCATGCTGCTAATGAGTGACGCATACCCCCTAGCTCTGCTGCTGACACTACCAGATCAAAGCCCTGGAAGAGGAGCTTTAAACCCAGGCGCCCACATCCCACACCCACCTCCTCTTTGACACTAACACGATATGTCTGGGAGCCACCAAATGGAGACGCACCTGTCCTTGATGTGTTTAACATACGCAGCAGCATGGCTATCTTTTAATCACAGGGCCAGCGCCATTCAATGTTTATTCCAGCTGTGGATGATAAGAGATCAGAGGATCTTTTTCAGGTATGCATCAGGTCATTGTGACAGACACGCACAGCCAAAATGACTCATTTGATCATCTGAAGTCAGTGGGATGGACAGGTTAAGGGAGGAAATGGAGGCTGATTGCAAAAGTCTGGATCAGCTAAATCTCACGCCTCGTAAATCCTGGGGGCTCTTAAATGAATTCAACTGTTTTCACTCTTCTGGAGCTGAAAATTGTCCAAGCTCTCCCTGACAATATTTGAGCTTTTCGTCTCACTTTTCTATACAGCAAAAATGTGTCAAGAACAGAGCAGGCAGACCGGCGAGGGAGGGAAGAGAGGCGGGGGGGTGGCTAACCAGGGCAAAGACAGGAAATCCCAATGCAGCATGAACTATTTTCCTCCATAGTTCCACCAGAACAGCTCTTTGTAACACCCCCCCAACCCAAACCCCCACCCCAACCTCTATTAGGCCTCTGTTTCTGACAACCATCCACCACCGACACCAGTGTCGCTATGAAAAAAGAAAAAAACAATCCACATCTATACACACATATGCAGTTTACTTGTGGGCTGTTACTCAGCAGTGCTGGGGAAAGGGGGGGGGGGGGGTTGAGAGGCAGGGATCAAAAGCTTGGGGTTCCCCTCCATCTCAGTCCAAAGTCCCACTGTGGTTAGGCTGCAGACAGAAAGGCACCTTGCTTTACACAGAGCCCCTAAATGCCAAAAACACTCGGCTATACAAGTGAAGGAGCACAATAACACAGAAATTGCTTATTTCTTCCAATATAAATATAACTCCGGACAAAAATGATCTCTAGCAATTTGTGGCCTTTTTCTTTCCATTTTCTTCTCATCAAACATTCCTCAGCAATAACTCTCAATCTCCACACAGTATCACTTGATCATCGAGGATGCACATGTTCTTCATGTGACTCCAATGAAGGGAAAGCTCTACTGAGGCATATCTCTACAAAACTCAATTCTGTCTCCCATTTCACAGTGACACATATTTCAGGTCATTAGGAATAAACAGTTGGGGCGATGGAGGAAATTCAGGTCAGTGCCACAGTGAAAAAAACAACAACTAAGAAAGTGCGTATTAACATATAAGTCTGAGCCAGAGGACAATACCAAGTGGATATGGGGAACATCATCAAATCCAGACGCAGTGCTGAATTGCTCAGGACTGTGATTGACTCGGGTTTATTTTATGCAACAGTGAGACCCCATGCAAAGACATAGTGGCCTAGTAAAAAGAAAAAAAACAAAACAAAACACACACACACACACACACACACACACACACACACAGCTGGGGTCTTTTTCTCCCCGAGACTACTGTAATTCAAGGCTGCAGCAGAGGCAAGTGTGAGTATGAAGAGGGTGGGAGTAGGGAAGGCACCTTGCAACAGCTGGTCTGAATTAGCCGTGGGGTCGGGGGTAGGCGGCTGGGGTTGGGGGGTAAAGGGGGGAGCGTGGAGACTCCTGGCGCCAGGATCGGGCCAGCAGGTCAGAGAGGATGACGATTACCAAAATACTAGCAGTCAGCCATGGACCAGCAAAACGGGGGTGTTCCTGGCTCACAAAGCTCACAGCTACAGGATGGGCAGGCAAATGGACGACCATGTAGGGAGTGTGTGTGCGTGTGTGTGTGTGTGTGTGTGTGTGAGAGAGAGAGAGAGAGGGACGCTCCTACCTCCACTTCCTATGAGATAACCGCTTCCTGTCATTGAAAAAACATACAGGAACATCATGTTAATAACTGTTAGTTGAAATGACCCTTATTCTGTTCGGGATTAGAACCACAAAGTCTAACAAAATTCATACTATCCCAACAAAAAACTTCTTAAAGCATATTTGTGAACTTAGGAAGTGTTGTTTTGTAAAACACATTTGTTTTCCTCCTTTGGAATACCAATAACCAGCTGCTTGCAAGGTGCAGTTCACTCATAATGTTCCTCCTGCGTTTCCTCACAGGCTGAAGTGACCATATGTGAAGAAATTCAAAATCCAACATGTTACTGCTCAGATATTGGAGCGTGGCTCCCCCTGGTGGCGGGCAATTACCAATGCATATATATAAAATAATTTACAACAAATAGTGCCTCAATTTTGTCAAAACACGATGTTTGTAAAATATACTTTTTTTTAATAACGAAAATTTGTGATGGTAGGACAAATAGTTGGAATAATGGAAAAATTTACAATTTCACAACTTCAAAATTTAGCAAGAAGTTGATTAAGACCTGTTTTTGAGGTTTCACTTCTAATCTTTTTATTAGTTGTAGTAGTTAGTAGTTTTTTGTAATAGTAGCTGACTACTTTTAAAAGTCCTGATTATTTATTTCATTGTTTTATACAGGTTATTTTAGAAAGATGCAGAGAATAGAATTCTGTTGTATTTCTGTACCACATTCATTGATACAAAGACCTCATTTTCAGCAGTCTATTTTCTATTTGACTGTATTGTCTGCTTAGACATAAACTGAATGGTGCCCGCTGCTACAACAGTAGCTTTTATTTTGCACAACTAGTGAACTGCTGCCAACAGCACCACTTGTTTGTACTAGTCAGTTAGATTATGAAATCCCTAGCCAGTATTGCTAGTCCAAGTTACCCATGACATGAGTTAATATGGGTAACCATATTATAACAAATAAAATGCATAGATTACTCTGAATAGTACAAAGTTTGTGCTGTATGTATAGATATGCTGAAAAAAATGCAGTGCTGTTAGAAATAATGCACAACAACATGAGAACAAAAGGCGGTTGTTGTTGCTATTGATATTGGTGTTGACATTAAATCCAAAATTAATGAGAACAGATGTAATTTATACCTCTCTATCATGTCTCCAAATGCAACACTTTTCAAAATCTCTTTAGAAGTTGTTAAATGCATGTCCATCTAAAATCAGATAACTACTATTTTCCGATACTTTTATTATCCTGGGCCACATCATCACCATGGTTATTAAAGGGCCAGTTATTCTTTATTCTATCAATCATTTTTTCATAACCATAAAAATAAAAAGATTAAAAAACACTAAAAACAAAACAAACAAAGCTTTCTTTGTAAAAAGAACATTTTGTTGTAAAATTTCTAATTTTGCAAGATTAGGACTTTTTCTTTTCTTTTTTTTAAAACAACCTTTTTAAACAAGATTTTTTTTTATCGTACAATCACAAAAATCATGAAATTATAATGTTTTAACCTAAAATAAATCTTAAAAAAAAACATTTTGACCAAAAAACTACAACATTTGTAAAACCTTTTCTCCCAAAATCCAAGCAAAGCAGACTTTATTTTGGCCCGCGACCTCTGAGTTTGACGCATGCGCTGTCGAGGCAGCGATGGCATTTTCAAGATAAAAACTGTCCCTTGTTCACCTTTAATCTACATTCTTCTATCACCGATCTTTGCCTCCGTTTCAGAGATGCTGCATGTGCAACTAAGGCAGCAAGTTCTACTTCTTCTTTTAGTCACAAGATGACTTGAAGGATCTGGACGATGTTGAGGAGCAGCGACTGCTTGAACTTGTGCATCTGCTGGTGTAGCGGACACGCTCTCATCTGAATTCACATCCTCCTGTTGCTGTGGTATCCAGGTTTCAACAAAACTGTTAATTTGTCCTCTTTTTGGTTCGAACCAATACCTATGATTGGTTGCTCTTGCTCCTCCTCCGCCAACAGCAACCATAAATCATCATTTGCATTGAATTAAACTCCTGCAGTGGTTTTCAGCATTTATTCAGATGTTCATCAACAATGTCCGGACTATCATTGTTATTCATTAGTTCTTTAATCTTGTTCGTTTTTGCTGTTAACTGTGACAACTTGAATCATCTTGCATTTAAATATCTGTTCTTTCCTTCATCCAGGCCATATTCAGTGTACTTTGGCGCCCCCTTCTGGTTAATCTTGCTGAAGCAAATCGGTGCTTGTGACTTTACACGTCAATTGACTCCATTTTCTTTTTACACAGCTTCTAGTTCAACAAATGTTCATGATGAATCGTCTATGACACAGATGTCAAACTCAGGGCCCGCGGGCTGAGTAGGGTCAACCGCATCATTTTCTGTGGCCCCTGAGACATCTTGAAGTGTATGATTGTCTTACAATAAAAGTGTATGGTGCTTCATACATTGAAATTCACAATTTAGCAGTTTTGCAAAAGTTTACATTTTACAGCAACAACAAAAAAAATCAATAGTAATTTTAAAAGATGAAAAGATTTAAAAGATTTTTGAAAGAATAACTTTTTTTATAACAAAAATTTGTGATTTTAGGAGAAAAAAAACATTTTCAACTTTATGACTTGTAATTTAATGTCATAAATTTGATATTTTAAAATAAAATAAAAAAATTTAATTTATGAAAAGGACTAAAGCTAGCAACATTTTTAATTTGAGATTTTATGAAAATATTTGCCATTTTGCAACAGAATTTGCTTTTTAAAAAAAGTTAAATTTTTTAAAATGTATGAGTATACAAGAAAAGATTGTGATTTTCTTCAATTTTAGCTTCAATTTTATGATAAAAGTTACTACAGGTCAAAGCACAACTCATTTTGCAGGAAGTGCAAACTTGTGATTCACCTGCTGTGCCAGTAGAGGATAGCATTGTTTAAACTGACAAGAGCATTGGTGGCTGCTGGTTGAGGACTTGGACTGGTGACTGGAGGATAGCTGGTTCAATCTCCAGTTGGTACCATGCATGTGGGGGAGTGCCTGAACAGTGCTTTTCCATGTGCACACCCATGGATGAGGTGCACTTGAGCAAAGCACCTGAATCTCCAGACTGCTGCAGGGTGCCACCCCATCCTGGGGTACTACTCCCTCTGGGTCTTCTAATGGTTAAATGCATAACCTCTGGGTGTAGTGCGCATTTAACCATTAGAATTATTGATCCCATTCTCCCGGATGAAGAATGGGATCAATAAAGTATATAAAAATTAAATTTAAAAAAAGAGCTTGCTCTAAGGGAGAAGTTGGCCTCACGTTTTTGTGGTTTGGTTTAACTGACACCTGTGACAGTCCCTCTGAGATAAAAAACAAACAAAAAAACAAAAAAAAAACCAAAATGTCTTGAGAAATTCAGATTTCTTTCACCTCCTAGACTACAAAACAGAATGCTCAATCAGTGTACTAATGAATATTGTAGTTTAAGAGAAAAAAGACAACCTCAAAACGCTTCATTTATTTTCTCTGCAGATTCAACAACAAATATAGAATCTGCCGTGACAGAATAATTGTGGGTTGAACTATAGGGATCTCAATTCATTAACAGGCTTTTAACAACTGCAAATCCAGACTTGATGTTTATTAGTAATAAAGCGACTCATATTTATAGTGTCAGCAGTTTATGCTCTAATTATCCATCAGATCTGCATTCAAACCCTAAATGTGCCCTATCTTTTAAAAATGTAATAATTTAATTAATTATTTAATTTAAAAGTTGAAGTTGTTACGTATGTCATTTTTCTTACTTTTCTTTTTGTTGTTGGATTGTTCCACCCTCCAAGCTCCGGTCCTCCACCAAAGGCCTGGGAGCCTGAGGGTTCTGCAGGATCTTAGCTGTTCCTGCGACTGCTCACTTCTGGACAGAGATCTCTGATGTTGTTCCCTGGATCTGCTGGAGTCGCTCTCCCAGTTTGGGGGTTACAGCCCTGAGAGCCCCGATCACCACTGGCACTACTGTAGCCTTTACCTTCCAGATCTTCTCTATCTCCTCTTTCAAATCTTGGTACTTCTGGAGCTTCTTGTGTGAATTTGACTTGATGCTGCCGTCACTTGGAACTTCTACGTCTATCACCACTGCCTGTTTCTGGAGCTTGTCCACCACCACAACATTTGGCTGATTGGACGTCACCAGTTCATCAGTCTGGATTTGGAAGTCCCACAGGATTTTAGCTCTTTCATTCTCTACAGCCCTTGGGGTGTCTCCCATTTGGACTTTGGGACCTTCAACCCATTCTTGGCACAGATGTTCCTGTACGCTATTACTTGGTTATGGTGTTCCAAGTATGCTGTACCTGCATGCATCTTACACCCTGTTATTATATGCTGGATGGTCTCAGGGGCTTCTTTGAACAGTCTGCACCTGGGATCCACCCCAGGGGGTGATGTTTTCCAATTAAGCATGGTTTAAATGCCGCGGCCTTCCAGAGTATTGTTGCTGACCACGTCCATCCCTTTATGACCACAGTGAACCCATCTTCTGATGGCTGCTTCCAGCAGGATAATGCACCATGTCACAAAGCTCATATCATCTCAAACTGGTTTCTTGAACATGA
>JBAMYA010000020.1:12874208-12888222 GCA_037176975.1 Arrhamphus sclerolepis | reverse complement strand
TTGCGGCACTTACATTTATTTCCTACGACACAGTTGTATTTATAGCTTAGTTTTGGCCCGAGCTTAACATTAATTACCTTAACATTTAATTTAGGGATCCTCCTCTGCTGCAATAGTTATTTCTTCTGAGCCACCCACAGGTGTTGTCCGCCTGTCGATGAAGCACTAGATTTATTTAATTGGGCAAATTACAATATGGTGTCAATGGGAGTGTCCAGTTTTGCAGGTGAGGTTCTAAAACTGGACTGAAAGTCATATTCTGTCACTGTGCCATCATCCAGTGGACTGAAAGTGTGTTTAACATCCAGGCTATACCAGTTGTGGTGCGTTAAAACAAATCAAGACTAACATGAAATGGAAAACAAACAGGAAGAGCTGCAAAATTAAATAAAATGTGGGCTAATGAATGTGTTTGGATACAGTCTTTAACAGCCATCCCAAGTACATTTATATGCATCTCTTTGCACATGCATCACTTTTTATAGTCTAAAGCTGAATTCAGTCTTGCCTTTGTGTGAGCCTCTGTGTAAAATCAGTCATTTTTGCTCTCTGACTATTCTTTTTACCATTGGGGAAAATACAAAAGCCAGGCCACCAAAGACTATCTTGAAAAAACATAAAATACTTTAGTGTTCTGATGGGATAATGCCTGAACGACTGTGTTTGTAAACTCTCCTTCGATTCTATCGGCTGTGAAGATTTCAAAGGGCTGTTAATGATCCTAATCTGTCAGGCATTTCCTGAGATACTGCCTTGTCTAAACACCCAACAGCTCACCAAGTTCTCCACCTGGTGGCGCACGACGCATCTACTGAAATGGTCAGTTCAAGTTATATTTAAAGGGATTCATACATTTAGTGACATATATGAAATAAATAATTTATACAAATTTGTACCTGGAAAAATCATAATTGCACAGGTATGCCTAAATGTGCCAAAATGATCCATATGGAAGCTTTGTCTCTGTAAATGCTCTCTAAAACAGTTACACAAAAAGAGTCTGTCTTTATACAATAAATGGCGACTTGTTACAGAATGGAAGAGTTTTATGTTTTCACTGCATTTATGCAAAGATATATTCACTCTTTAACTCCTTCAGGTTTCATCTTTTTTTTTTTAATTAAATTTTCTGATCATTTGTTTTCTTTTGCTCTGGCCTGATTATATGTATACTTGATTATTTTCATCTACAGTTATTTTAAACTAGAAATCAGGGAAAGGGTTTGGAAAAAAACTAACAATCTACTTTTAAATAATTTAAATAATAGGCTACTCTCCCCAGGTTTTGCTCTCTTCAACTTCATTTATATTTGAATTTTATTTAACCATTACTAAATCAGGAAACTCCCACTGAGATTCATAAATCTCTTTCATAAAGTCAAAGAATACTGATAGTAAATATGGGCAGTTTTTTGTTTTTTTTATTTTAATGCCAGAACATAATTTGTGCCAGACACAACACAACAGTGAATCTATCCCCAAATGAATTGAGAGAACTCACAATGGGAGGGTGCAATACATGTTCCCACTAGCGACTGGTGACAGTCTTTGGCAGACGTGGTGACGCTGTTGGTGTGCATGCATGAACTTTGATGCAATTTGAATGTCTGCATAAAAGAATATACAAGGCCTGTGTAAACTGTGAACGAGCTGCCATGCAATGCACTGAAATGTTTGTCATTGTGACAGCGGCTCTGTTTAAACAGCAGTTAATGGTCAGAAGCCAAGCACCGCCACCTGCATCCCTAGACGTCTTTCACAGACCTTCTGGTGGGGCTGACAGTAAATTAAGGTGAAGCTCTGACACTGAGATCCTCCAGGTCAGTGACTGAAGGTCTTTCCAAGCTGATGAACAAGGTTCCTCTTCACATCTGTTTAAAGTCAATCAAAGCCACTGTTTAGAAACACTTACACTGGAACATGGATACAAGGAAGTAAAAACGCAGAGTAGTGATCTGAAAAAGAATCATCAGTATAATTCACATTAGTTCAAAATTTAGAAAATGTGTCCATGTTACCTCTTAGTTCAATAAAACTCTGTAACAAAATTAAATAACTAACTGAAACAAAAAAGGTGTGTAATCTGAGTTTGGCTGTAATTGCACTTGACTGCATACAAAATCCAACTTTACTGGATTCCTTAAACTTTTTTTAAGGCAATTTATCCAGCTCATGAGTGATATGTCCAAGTGCCTGCACAGCCTTGTTAACCCTTTCTGTCAATTTAACTTGACAGGAGGGGCTGCAAAGAAGCTTTCACTGGGATGCCGGGGTGCGTCAGATTGTCTGCGGGTCTGTGTTTGGATAAGGCAGCATGCCCATTGTTTCTGATGCCCCAGCTGGGCCGAGGTATGTCTCCATGCTCCTGAAATAGAAGAACAGCTGAAGGCTGCCATGCATACTGAGGGCAGGGCTGGCCAGGCAGGCCACAGTCCACTGACCCTGCAGACCAACAATTTAGCACAATGAGAGATGGGGCATTGTCTGGAGCCAGAGCCTCATAGCAGAGGCTTCAAACCCCTAAACTGATCGCTAAAAGACTGATTAACTCTGCTGCGTTTTACTCTTGCCTTTATGTGGGTAAATGACAAGGGGAGTGCTTGAGTGGGTGTGGTGGGGTTAGCAGGGCTTTAGAGTGTGTTTGTGCCATGCGCCTGCCCGTCTCTACTGAACTGATGGCTAAGACCTGAGCCTGCACAGTTGCCGTTAGGTATTGTGGGCAGGCACGAAGCAATTACAGAAATATCCACCAGCAATGAACGCTTTGATCCAAAAAATTCAGTTTAGTGCTGTAACCCAGAGTGGGGACCTGTCAGAAAGGATGAAAAAAATAAATTAAAACTACATTTTTAACCAAAAGTATTCAAATGATCCACATTTATAAAACAACAGATTCAATTTTTAAAAAAAGCATTGAATCGATATTGGTGGATATATTGAAAGAAAAGTCTTTTTTTTGAATACTAATGTTTGTGCTAATATGCTTTATTGCCTTTCTCATTACATGTGAAAACAACTTTTGGATGGAGGTTAAAAAAAAACTTACATAAGTTAAAAGATAAGAGAAAAGAGAGATGTTTTTCAGAGTAATACATTTAGATTTAAAAGTTTAGTTTAGTTTAACATTTAGTTTGACATTTTAGTACTTATGTTGCTGTTATTGTTTCTGATGAGCAGTTCCAGACCAGACATGGAGAGGGTGACTACACTGTGTGTGACCAAACAGCGCTGAGGACGACTGCAGTCATAACTCTCCATGTCTTTCCATCTCGCTGCCTAACTCGGCAGGCATTTGGTGTATGAGGACTTAAAACAACTGTGACCAAGCCCCCAGATCAAGTCTTGATGCCCAAAATGTCATCTTCTCACTTGTATATCACCAAATTATTAGTGCGCCTGTCCTCCAGTATGAAGCAGTGATACTGAAGTCTGCTGGGAGATGGGTTTTTTTTTGTTGCTTAATTGTTTCATTGGAGATGAAATTCAAAGCTGCACAAATGGTGAGCTATCAAAACATGGGCGATCAAAACATGAGTGGCCTGGATGGTCTCAATGATTTTGAGAAACACTGGGGACGTAAGAAGAGCTGCTGCCTCCGAACACTCAGCTGTTGCAGTGGGCTGCAGTGTATAGCCGTGCAGAGATGTGCTGGTGCTTTGCATGCATTTCCATGTGTGTGTTTGTGTGGCTACGTGTTTACTAGCCAGGGTTTGTGAACTTATTTAAAGCCGGCAGCTCTGGGGACTTTGGGATTCATCTTCTCCTCATGTGTTATCAGCATGCCAGCTTTTCAAATGCTTCACCAAGTGACATAGTACATAAACCAGCCTCCGCCTCTCTGAAGTGACTCTTGTCCCAGAATAGCTCAGGCCCACTCTATCTAACTGATGCCCATGAAAGTTTCAGCCATCGCAGCAACACCTCTTTGCTTGCAACGGCGACAGATAACGGCGTCAACAAAGATGGCTGCTCCTAAAGTTGAGACATCCCTTTAGGAGTTTGTTTTGTTGTGTGTGTGTGTGTGTGTGTGTGAGAGTGTGTGAACCGACAGCTCCCAGTCAATCTCCTATCAGGAATGCTGGACTCTGGCTTTGTCTATTCTGAGAAACTGTGGTCCTCCCCCCTCCTGTGCTGCACTGTCACCCTGCTCCCATACCAGGCACCAACCTCTCCCCTTCCACTGAAGGTCAGATCTGGTGGAGTTAGAGTGTGAGAGTCGCAGCACTTCTGTCAGTAGGTACACAAAATCACAGCAGCCATGGGTGACGATCTCCTTTCAGAGAAGGTACCTCACATTTAGTTCTGAGGACATGTTCTCAAGCCTGCAATGTTTCTGTCCGCAGCCTTGTGCATCACTGAAACAAAGATCCATCAGTGTTTCGCGTCTTTTGGCACAGGTTCAGTGGACTCAAACTCACATATGACTCTTTATTGTGAAGCAGGCGCCACGTTTCTCTCTATTAATAAAATGTTGTGTATTTATAGTAGCATGTTTAATGCCACGCAGCTCCTGAAATAATCTCTTCTAAGGTTGCATCCTCGAAGCCACACACAATAGCAAACATCCCTGGCAGCACTTGACATCACAAAGAATGCTGGGCTGTTACTTAGAGGGCAACATGAGTTCACAGCATCAAAGTCACCCACTGGCTTCATGTTTGTTCAGGATATCAATAATGGTCAGAAATTTTTTAAAAAAGCAGTCTTATTTAGACCACTTTATGTAATAATTCACTGTATCATTTCTTCTAATTTTCTTTGCTTGGCAGAGAAACAATCAAAGCAATGATGGACTGTCCTTCAAAACCCAGAGAGAGAGAGAGAAAAAATCCCCCCAACTGGGATGCTCCTGATACAGTTTTTTCCCACTCCCTTACAGCATGCACTGAGCGCAAAATAAGTGGGATACAAAAATAGCCGGCTTGAGTTTAGCGCTATGACAAAAACGTAGCTTTCCTTTTGTGTCAATTGAGACAGACGCTTAGCAGCCAATGGGCTTCGGAGGAGGTGGCATATGCTAATGAGGGACAAATGTTCACTGACCGTGACCTTGATGGACACACTATAAAGCAAGGCACATCTCAGGGAGGTCCATGTGGTTGTGGTCCTGCCGAGGTCGGTGGACATCTTCCTGCTTTGTGTGGTTAGGTGCGGCTTTATGGGTTTTACGCGGGGGTCTGTTGGCTCTTAAAGAGTCTTACACAATCTTAAATTCCTTCTCAGCTGTAAGGTTACAGGTTTAACCTGTATGTCCTCTGTTATACTTCTGATTTTTTTTTTTTTATACTTATTTGTAGAAAATGGGTCTGTGCTATTATTATTATTTTATCAGAAATACAAAAGAGAGAACTTCTGGCCTGAAGTGCAAAGATTTGGTTGGTTTTTCTTTTTTCTTTCTGGGAATTCCACACCTTGTGTCGGTGGTGCCTCCAGACTCCAGGCCGGTGAGGAGCTGCCACCTGGTCTCACTTTCTCGTGAAAGAGTTTTTGGGGAGGCTGTATGGTTTTTATGCAAATGTGTCTCGGAGCGGCTGGTGGTGCATTTTGGAGGTAGGCCTGATTATAAGAAGCACCATGTCTGTGTGAACTCTGTGAACATTTCTTGTTGAAACTTATATAATTTGTGACTGTTTTAAATCTGTGTAAAGTTTGAAGTGCTGCATGCTGAAAACATAACAGATATGAGATTTGTTGTGAGATTTACACATTGGGATTAAGTACAATGAAGAAAAATGGATATAATGTTTATAAATAGTATCATTTTATGGGATATAATTCTGATTGAAGCAAATCACCTAATTTGAGTTCAGTTTCATTATATAGTGTTTATTTTTTTATTGATATATCAGTAGCTATAAGTATAATTTATTAACAGAAATTGATGTAAAAGAGTTTTGCTGTCTTTTCTAAAACTGCCTTGCAAATTCACAGCCATCTGGAGTATTATTTGGAGGACAGCGAGTCTGGATCAATGATGAAAAGGAGGCTCACATTCAGACTGAGAAAAAGGAGCTGAGCCTTGTAGACACCAAAGATGGAAAGGTAAGGACTCATCTTCCAGCAGACTGCATTTATCCCTTCTTAACATCTTGGCCTTCACTATATGTGATCCCTTTCTCTTTGCCCATCAGTTCAGACCCTGACTAAGATACGGCCATGCTGATGCACCTCAGTGAGGCCTCTGTGATTTTACAATCTGCACAGACACTACTCCATCTGGATAAGCTGTAAGATGGTAAAATTCCCCCGTCAGTGCTTCCATGTTTCTTTCAAAAGTAAAATGAAATGGCAAAGTTCAGTGGTGAGCTACAAACAACCTACAAGAGGGTTTTTTGGCCATGATGATGATCTCATGTTATGTCCTCCTAACTACTCAGACAAACACTGAGCTCTTCTGTGCAATGGTGAAGCCACACGAAAGGCTGCCTGCAATCACGCTGCCACTTTATTGCAGACAGTTCCTACAGAGGCAGCGACTGCTGTTGTTTAAGAACAGCATAATCTACATGAAAGCAGTTATACACTGACAGATTTGCTAGATATAAGCAGATAATTGTGTTGTCTTCAATAGATGAAGAGAATCAGTTCATACTCATTGACTTAATACGTCATCAACTTCAAATCAATACCTTGTTTCAGGTCACAAATTAGAAAAGATACAGCTTGTATGTCTATAAAAGCAGCTGTATAACACAAGTACTCTGCCGTATGTTGATTTGGCTTCGACTAAAATAAATTCCTCTCTATTTTCTTTTGCCTCTCTTGGGACTATTTTACTGGTACTGGAACTGATGAACTCTCATCACAGAACAAATCATTTTGCTACTGTGGCAACTCTTGGAGAAACATGGCAAAAAAAAGAAAAGAAAAGAAATAGAAAAGGATAAGGCTGATGCGTCCTGTCGTATTTTTGTCCCTCACCTCTTGATTTTAATTTTCTTCATACAATTTATTTCTTCTTTTTTGAGCTGCCAGGAATCGTTCAGTGTATTCTATATTTACAACGCCTCTGCTTTTTCCTCCTGCTAAAATGGAGAATGTGACGTCTGATTACATTCATGTCTGAGTCTTTACCCTCATTTGTTGTTGTCAGTTCCACCTACTATACTTTTTTATCTCCTTTTTTTCCTTACACTTGTTTTAGTTTATATTTTCCATTATTTCTTCCTGGACTTTGAATTTGTTTGTTTTAATGTTAATTAACTTAGCACACTTTCACACCCAGTTTCTAATTTTTCTAGTCGTGATGTTGGGATTTGATTAAAAGAAAAAAAAAGGAAAGAAAAAAAGCTTCTAGACTTCTAGCAGTGGTTTTTTCTTGTTTTTTTTTTGTTTTGTTTTTTTGCGATGGGATGAAACCACAACTCTCAGACTGAGTCATTCCAATTGCAAAGATTTATTCAAATAATGCAAACTACACAAGTGCGTAAAGCCCCACATGCTGCTGGCATCCCCTAAATTCTATAAATATCACTTCTGACTGTGACCTCTTTTAAGAACTTTAATGATGGAAAGTCAGAGTTTTTTTTTAATATTTGGTGACCCAGCCAGGACTTTCTTTCTGTCTGCTGGGAGTCAGCTGATCTCCACCCAAGAATTAAAGTAGGAATAAGCATATGTGTTTAAGATTAGGTATGTCTGTTTTTGTTCTGTTTTGTTTTGTTTTTGTTTTTACATTACATTTGCCTCTCCACGCTGTAAAATGTAAGCAAAATGGGCTCCCATATCTAAATGACAGCCATATTTCTTCTCTGTGTGTATTTTTGTGCAGGTGCTAAAGGTTACCTATGCTGTCGGCGCGCTGGCCAAAGCCACATATGACTGCATGTTCAAATGGGTGGTGGGATGATGCATTGACAGGGCACAGTTCACCTCCCTGAAGACACACATTCAAGGGACGTGTGTCTCCAAAGGCCACAGATAGCAACTTTAAAGACGTACGACACAGACCTTGACAAGCCACCTAATTTACTGAAACCGCGGTCAGACAAGAAGCACAAATAACATTTTGAGCTGGTGCACAATTATGCCAGTGGTGAGTTCTACAATTATATTGCATCTAACATAGAAGCTGCTGTATATTTAAAAGTTTGGATGTTAACAATGTTTTTCCCCCAGGTAGCATACAATGTCTATGACTGATTTTTAAAAAAAAGAAAGAAAAACATGAATGAACTGTGGTGGTATATTTCCAGAAATCTTTCAATGAGCTGCTGTCTTCTCTGTAGGGGAACTGCAGTGTATCACACTCTGGTACAAAGTTAATGAATCTGAGAGAAGACTATAAAATAAATATTTTTTTTTAAAAATGCTTTAAGTTGATCAAATGATTCCTTCCTCCAACTCCCTCACAGCATTCAACTCAAAGACTGGTGACGGGGGAAAAAAAGGCAGCATCTGTGTGTCCTCTTACTAATAAGAGGCTGACTGGTTACTTTTCTGAATGTGATGACAGGATATAACCTTCAGTGTCTTTGGACTTTCTGAATAACTTGTAGGGATTGAACAGCTGGGATGGAGGCAGTTAAGACTTGCAGTGATGTTTAGGGCAATGATCACATGAACATCACTTTAAGTCTGTGCTGGCTCTTCTCTCCTCTACGTCTAGGATTTTACTTGCATCCAAAGCAAAAAAAAACAAAAGACAACTTTGTAATTCAAAAGCAAACTGTGTTTTAATGCAGTAAAGAAGTTTTTGTTGTCGTTGTTGTTTTCATTTGTGTCATTTCTCCTTTCAGGAAACTCTGATTAAGCCCAGGACTGACTTTTGCAGCCTCTTTTAATGAGACCAAGACACCAGGTGAAACATGGCAAAAACATCACATGTCACCAGGCCACCCACAAAAAACGAACCCCTCTGAACAGTGATAACGAACCCGTTAATGGAGCTGAGGTGGTGGAAGAAAGGCCTCACTCGAGCTGTGGTGAGACAGGCTTCGCTTACACTCAAACCATTTCTGGATTATTACTGCTTTTATGTTCACTCACCTATTTATTCATTAATTGATTCAGGAACTGCATCTTGAATCCACATGTCAACCTTGACAATGTGCTTGTGGAAGCAGCCGTTCACCTCTGAATATCGACCAAGACCAGTAGAGATGTGGACCAGTAGAGATGTGGACCCACAAAGGTGAAGGATTTTATTCAGAACTACTTTTAAAAAAGAGAGAAAGAGAACAAGGGCACTGATGTTAATAGATATATTTTTGAAGGAGATATTTAAATGCCATTTTATTACACTGATATCAATATGCACTTTTTATTACTGTAAGACCAATTTTTGTGTGTGCATCCCAATAGAGCCACTTGCTAATCGTATCTCCACGTCCGTACAAAGGGTGAACCTGAGCATTCTCCATTAACACTATCTGCTTAATCTTGCTCCTGCGCTGCACTCAGACACCTCCGTCACATGTGGTGTATTAGATCCATTTTCAGAAGCAGAATTTTGGGGTTGGGGTGTAAAATAAAAACAGAAAGTCTGAAATTTAGATATCATGAAGTCAGAATTATCAAGTAACAGTGAATAATCATGTTTGAACAGATATTATATTTTTAACATAGGCTAATTATTTCAGATCTTTTTAAGGTTATCTTTTAGTTATGTTTTAATCAATACTTTGTTGAAGAATATAAGCCTAGATATACATAAATAAAACAGCTCATTAGATCACATGCGCGGCACCAAGTTAAAGTCTAAACCATTCAGGTATAACGCAAATATATTTTATTCAGCCTAAAAATATCAGAATAGGATATTTTGTCTGTAAATCACTGTCCTTGTACAGTTCTCATGCAGCCAGCCCAGGCTGGAGTTCTGGCCTGTGGCCCTGTGTTGCATGACCCCTAGTTCCTCTGCAGTTACCATTAATAAAGGGGACAAGAGCCACAAATCTTAATAAAATAAAATAAAACAAAACTAATAGCATCTACTTAGTTATTTGTACAGTTTGGCATTGATATCGGTTTTGGAACATCTCTGTTATATAAATCTACGATGCAGTTTGAGACTCAAAATATAAAATAAAAAGTTTGCATTTGCACTTATTACTATACATGTATAAGTTCATCTCAAGCAATTACTTCATGTCGTCTGCTGGATGTAGGCTTTCTTCAGAGTCAGCCTACTGGATGATGGTGTCACGGCAAAGTTCCTGAGGATGGAGCTGCTGAAGATGATGAGAAAGGAGGTAACTCCCTCTTTCCACGTCACTAAAAGAATTTTTAAAAAATGTGTTCTCAAGCACTGGAAAGTCCTTGAGAAGGACCTCCAACACCAGTTGCTTCTCTGAACAGGTTTAATAACAACACGGTCAGCCACGGGCCTCCCGTCCTGTGATACACTACACCTTCGCATTCACTCCTTGCTCAAGTATGAATGGCATGCAAGGGCAATGTTATCGGCGTGTGTTAGGCGTGTGCGTGCCCTTATATGGTTACCAGGCATGTGTGTGGCCCTGCCGTTAATAAGGGCTCCGTCCTTCTCGCACACAAAACGCACAAACACACATCACGTTCGCAGGTTGCTGGCCATTCTCTCCCTCCACTCTCTCTAATTTAAACAATGCAGACGGTGTCCTCGGAGCCAGGCGGCGACATGTGTCAAGTGGCAGCTGCTCAGGCCTTCCCTAAAAATACAACCCCAGGCCCCCTCCCTGGATGCCCGATGGCCCCTGGCCCCTTTTGTCCGCGGCGCCTGTACTTCTAAGAGATTGCATTGATGGGATATGTGGCGGGTGACAGAGGATTAAAGCCAGCCGACCGACAGAGAGCTTTAGTTCCTAAATAAACACAAATGCTCACCTTTGAGGGGCACCCGGCACAGAGCCATGTCAAAAATGCAATCAGTTCCACCACCACCCTTGCTCACCCAACTCCCAACCCACACAAACCAACCAAACACAGATGAGAAGTCCTTGAACAATCTGCTCTGGGTCAAAATTTACAGCTGCGAGACACCATCCCGCTGAGACCCAATCAGTCTGACAAGCGTGTTTGGCCACAGTCGCCAAACATCAAAAGCAGCATTAGGTGTATGATTTCATGTGCGTATGATTAAATATAATGGAGTAGCTGGCTGAAGGATATGTGCCAAAAACACCAAGGAGAAGTCAATAAATAAACGGGGAAGTCCCAGATAAATCTTTGCGACCTACTTTCTCTGAAAGTTTAAACTGTCACTTTAACGAGATGAGTCAATAATTGTACAATTTCTACTGATTTTTACATCGGCAATGTCTGTATCTGTAACACTCACGCCAAAGCAACTTTTAGTCAGCTCACCAACTTTCCATTTGGTATGTAATAATTCCAGTTGCTTGTTACTTTTAATTACTATTTTCAAATAAGTGTTAGGCCGAATGCTCATCAACACGTTAAAGCCAAGCTGGAAAACAAAACTGGGAAAGATATACAAATATACAAATTGCATGTAACAGAAACGAAACATGTCCCCCTAGCATTATTAGTTGCCACTTAAGTAAACGTGTTTGATTTCGATAAAAACAACTATGATATCATATCCAGTCCCTAGGTAAAGAATATTTAAATATTTCAGTGTCTCTATTCTTGATTATGTCTTTTTTATTTTATTTTTTATTTCACCGTCTTTAGGGGGGCACACTTGGAAGATTCGAGCGGCGTCATGCTCCTGAGAAAGAGTTGGGTGAAGGAGGCTGAAACAGGTAAACCTGAGCTAAGACAAAAATGACCTCGCCTTAAAATTGCAAACGCATTGTGTTACTCCTTAGAGTTCACATGATCAGCTTTTGCACAGGCTGCAGGAGTGCAGCATTTTTTCCTTTTTTAATTTTATTTAACACATTGCATGATTGCTTTCGCCTTTGGGAGCAGGACAACCCGGTGGTTGCTATGGACATCTGCGACATGCTCACCGAGATCAAGCTGGAGGCCAGGGTCAAGGAAATCATGGAGAGTTTGGAGGACAGGGAGGAGACCAGTGCCACCACAGCTCTGGGGAAGAGGGTGCTTATGGGAAGATCAGCCTGACTAAACTGGAAAATAAGACGCCTCTGAGGACAAGGTGAACGAAAGTGGAACAACAGCCTCCACTGAGAGGCGAAGAGAGCAAAACTTTCCAGATCAAGCTACAGCTTGAACAGACTCATACTGATGGGAAGCTGGTGAAAAACAATGTCTGAACTCCCAGCTACCACATCATGTACATACTTTAACTGCCATACTGCCAAAATACAACAAAGAGCTTCATCATTTTTGTGGCTGAAACCACAAAAGAATACTGGGGTTCATGTGGGCCACCATGGATGCTGTGGTTGAAGTCTCACAACAAGACAGTGTGCCTGCAGAAGATGATGTATGGTGACAGACGTGGAGCTGAACGGTGCTCATAAGCGAGCCTCACAGGCTTGGAAACACCTAACAAAGTTCCATGCCCAGATAAATGATTATTTAGGATTATTACTGTCAGAAAAACAAGAACTCCCCTTCCAGGTAAACACTACTTTGGGACCTGTAGGACCTGTAGGACCTGTTCATCTGCAGGCCAAAGTGGGGAGTTCCGAGCAGTTAAATCCTCTGTGACATGGTGTCCTTTAGACATCTAGGACGTGTAAGTGGAACTTTTTGGTTCAGTTTACAAACGCTTGAAAATTAAATACACTGTTAACGCAATATTAAAGAAATAGCATGTTACACTATGTCATTTTTTATTGAATAGAAACTAAGGCAAATAAATAATCAGCATGTTGAAAAAATAAAGCTTTCTTTCTTGAAAAATGAACGTGGCAGCGCGGCAACTAAACTTCTGGACCGCTGGAGGTAAATCTGGGGAATTAGTTTTGTTATTAAAACTTGTAGATGGAAAAACTAGAATTTCAAACTGAAAGTTGAAGCTTTGACATTAAATTTTGTAAAATATAATACATCCAAGCAAAAACAAATAAAGGAAAAGCTTTTGTCAATTTAATTATGAATTTAATTCTATTCTAAAATTCTTTCAATAATTAATTCAGCTTTCACTGTAATATACATTTCGAAATTTTGAGCTTTTTTTTTTTTTTTGACACATCATGACTGACGACGCTGAGAACCTTCAATGCTGATGCCTTCAGGGAATGTAGGTACTGCGAGATACAGACTGTAAAAACAAATTTCAGAAACCAAATGCCAGAGTTTCTGATTGCAACATACAAAAGAAAATGATTAGTTCAAGCTGGCATTTCAAGAAAATAATGATTGGGTGTTCCTCTTTCACATACTTTTTGCATAGTGGTATGGTGCAATGCTTATTGTTCACCAGCAATAGTTGTTTCGTTGTTTTTTTTTTCTCTCTCTTTACAAGGAACTAGAGCCAACGCGAACCTGCCTCAGTAAGACAAAGCTCCAGCGATTAGACAGCGTAAAGATGAAGGCTGGTACGACTGAAATCAGGTCAACAAGCTACTGGTATGCAGCCAAGAACAAGTGAGCAAACTGTCTAGAACACAATTCATATCACTGCAGGCCACAAAACAGAACTGTATGACCTTTGGAGATATTTGTTAAAATTAGCCAGCAGACCTCATAGCTCGAACTAAAATTAGAGCAGACTGGATGTAATCCTCTGAAGATGAACTCACAGAGCCATCTCATGTGATCGCTCATATGGTTATGAGCAACACGGACATTGTGTATGCTGTTGCTAATAAACATCCCTATATTTTGCATTTCACCTTTCTGAATGATGATACTCAAATAAAAGACTTTCAGCCCCTTAAATATCACTGCATTTTTTTGGTGTGTGTGTGTTACAAGGAAATTCAATCCAAGAAAGAGTCTAGATAAGACTTTATTATAATTTTGGCAAAACAACTGTTAAATGAGGAAATTTCAATTCAAAACCAGCAATGAAGACATGGCCATGAATGGTGAAAGTTCATTGAAGATTTGGTCGCAGAAGGTAAAATGAGCTTCCGTTAAGACTGACTAGTGCAGATGAAGGATAAATGTAATTTCATCACACTACCTGCATTAATCGTCTGGTAATTCTTGC
>JBAMYA010000020.1:12855526-12874108 GCA_037176975.1 Arrhamphus sclerolepis | reverse complement strand
CCAGACGAACCAACTCTTTTCTTTTTTTTTTTTTTTTTTTTTTTTTACTCTGCAGCTTTCAGGGATGCCAAGATACTTGGATGAATACGCTAAACAGAACATTTTATATATATATGTATATATCAGTTCCCAGGCGTTTTTTTTTTAAGTCAAATTATTGATATTTTGCAGAAGAATGCTTCGTGCTCACAGTTTGAAGGACAAGTGATTTGACCAATCAGTGTAATCAGAGAATTTAATGATGCAGGACTGCCGTGAGGTAAAATCTAAAATGTTTTCGTAACTTTTTAGCTGTGTGAATAAAACTAAGCCTCTTTTGCACCAACAGTGACTTAGAAAATCCCATTTATTAATTTTTAACAGTCTGTTTGAGAGGTACTTAAATCATTGATTAACCAAATTATGTGCAGCTTACATCACAAATTAGTCATTGAAGTTTAATAAATGAGGGAATGGCTTCATTGACTCTCGCAGTAAGTTAAGCTAAAGACAAGCGTCTCTGAGGGGGATTTGAGAGTTATTTATGAGTCATTTAACATTGAGCACATTAAGCAAGGAGAAATCCACATTCACTTTTCTGACACAGAAAATTAAAAAACATCTTTTTCCTCGTCGTTCTTCACACTCAAACATTTTCAACCGACAGAGGTGTTCGTTATCATTCTTATTATGTTGTTTAAAACAGGTCAATGAGAAATAAAATAAATTCATGTTTTAAAAGGAATACACTCAGATAAAAGTCAAGGTTGAAGCTAAGAAACAGAAAAATTTACAACCTGCAGAATAATTGGTCCAAGGTGAGGGTGAATTACCTATTAACTGCTATGAATGACCTATAAACCAGTACTTGCTCCAAATTAATATTGATTTATCTACACCACAGCACACAAGCACTACCTGCTTCATCGTACTACACACAGCACACTATGTTGTGTCTCTGTCCATCCTTAGGTGATTTAAGCCGCCTTTCACAGTATTAGAGTTTCAGGTGTTCATAAAATATGTCAGATCAGACTGTCAAAGAAAGGATACGCTCACAGTTGTTAAAAGGAGAGAAAACACCATTCCACTGTGATCAATACAGCCACGTAGGTGCAGGAATACCTTGTAAAAACCACTTTGACTCAACGTGCTCTGCTGCGACCATGAAAGCTGAAACTGTGTTACACAAGGAGGAAGCCATATATGAGCTCTGTACAGGAACACGGATGAGTCGTGTGGGCACAAGCTCATCTCAGATGAACAAAAGAACACAGTCTGTGTTTGAAACAATACCAGTCTTCATTCTGCACAACTTCCAACAGCATGGTGTCATACAGAGTGTGCATGTTTGACGGCCCTGCCTGCAGTCCCCAATGTTGGCACATCATTAAGAGGAAAATCAGATAACCACTGTGGTAGGGATATATTTTTTTTATATAATATGTGGTTTTAATAATCACTTGTGGTCTTCATAAGTAAACAGAACTGCATGCATGGAGAAAAAAAAACACCTCCCTGCTCAGGAGCTGCAAGGACTCTCAATATGTAAAGCAACAGCAACCCTTGACACCATTTTCTTTTTTGTATTCTGCTATCTACGTGTCGCTTTCTCACTCGCTTAAATCCAGTATATGTTGTTGTTGTTGTTTTTTTCTGTCCCATTCACCGTGATCTGCAGATTGCTGTCTGACCTTTTTCATGGAACAGAATTCAACCTTATGAAAATGTAGAAAGCATCAAGTCTTTCCTTCCAGTCTTATAGAGATATATGAAAAAATGTAAAGAACACACTTTTTCCACAACAACCCCCATAAACTGTTATAGAGTCAACAAGAATATTCATCTGATGAACCTGCAGCAGGTAGCATCCATCCATCCATCCATCCATCCAGTTTATGAGGGGTGAGTTAGATTTCCGATGTTTCATCGTATTTCCTTTCCCTATTGCCCCTCCCCCCTCATCAATACAGGTTTGGAGGACTATATGAGACGTTATGGGGTCGGCATAACAAGGGTCCTGAATTCTTTTGGGCCTGTACCTGACTTCTTCAGCGAGGAGGCCAAGAGCATCATGACCGTAAGAAATCGTGCTTTGACTGAAACTTTACTGAACAAAGTTGGCAGCGTGCTGAGGCCTCCAAGCTTATTTGTGGGAAAACCAGATGACGCATTAACGTAAAATTTAACAGCTTTTATGTGTTAGGATCAAAGTGATTTGATATATTTTATCATTACAACGTTATCCAGATTTGTTATTACTTCCCTTTGAAGACTGTTGGTGGTGTCTTCAGTTCTGCGTGGCTGGAAGTCAAGACTTCTTTCTCACTTCAGCGCCACACGGCTCTCCAGGCATGACACAGTCACATGCCTTCACAGCCTGTTAAAAACGTTAGTCACAGAAGGTCACCGTGCAGGGACACCCTGGGCTAGAGCATTAAATAGTTTAAGCCGAACTAGTTTAAAGGGAACAATAGCAGTTCATCTTGTTTTCTCGTGCCTTTGGTCTCTGTTAGAAATCCTCTGTTCACACTGAGAATGCTAATATAACCTGTTGCGTTTATGCCATTCAGATAAATCTGAAATGCATTTTTCTAAGCATAAGGAGCACTGCGCAAAAGAGTTAAACAAAGTCAGACTGCTTTTTTTTTTTTTTTTTTTTTACTCTTGTGGCTGTTGATTTCAGGAGATGAGTGAGCTGATTCCCAGTGACCAGCAGCACCTGTCGGCCAGGAAGGAGAGAAGAGACCAGCTCCTCATGCATCTCTCCAAGCTAAAGAAGGACCACTGAGTTCATCAAGACCCTGCTGACTGAAGATATATGTTTTTAAACGTATTCTGTCAGAACAAAATTTAGAAACAGTTCTGCCTATAGTTGGGTAGAGATTGGATTCAAGCCATAAATAAGAATTTTGACATTAACAATGATCATTTTATGAAGAGATTTCAACACTTGTGCTCTCAGAGTGCTTTTTAAAGACCATTATTAGGAAAGAATTACAGATTTCTTTTTCTAAATTGTCATTTGTGGGGAAACAATCAAGTCCTTCAGACTGTACACCATTATCAATGTAAACATGATCAAAAACAAAAGTGAAATGTTCTTTTGAGTAATAAAAATGATACAATTAAATTCTGGTCCCTTATTCATATAATAGAACAGTTTTATATGATCTTAATCATAAAAAAAATGAAGATTTAGTATTCTCAGGCTGAATACTGCAGTATTGGGTTGGTAAAAACAATAAAACATTTTGATAATGTGCCTTACATCATACCAGAGGTGTAGGAAACAATGAGTGAAAGCACCTCGTGTCTTCTGATCACAGTTCAGGCTTGTTGGAGCATTTCTGCTATGTTTGTGTGGAAGATTTCATTTCATGGAGATGTCTGGCCAGAGTGACCATCATGTGATAGAAGTCACATGTTACCGCCCACCTCATGGGTTATGTAGTCCGTATGCAAATTATAAATAAGAATGGGGAAGAAAAAAAGGTGTCCATTAATAGGACACGTGTAAATTGTGTTGCACAGACAGCAAATGTAGGCCCTATTTTACATATAAGATAGTGTACTGCATGTGTGAGAGAAGGAGCAGAAAATTCAAATGCTGAATTTAAAGTCAAATTTATAATTTATTGGACTTTAAAAAGTCTGTAAATGCTTCTCAAAATACTGATGCTATTTGGCTATTTGGTTCTCAGGGCTTTATTTCATGACTTAAAAATCTAGATCTGTAGCCTGTATATTTTGAAATTGCTTTTGATGATGATGTTAACGCTGCATTAAATCACATTGTTGTGTAAGTTTAAAAAAGAAATTTAGTTCATGAGATCTTTCAAATTATCAGAGAATTTAGCTTCAAGAAAATTAAACTCCTGATGATGTTAATTAGTTAATAATTGCTCAGGGTTTTTTTTGTAAGTTATTAATTTGTTTGTTATAAAACCTTCAGCAACAAAAATGTAGGGGTACATATTACCTAGAGGCTTTGTTTTTATTTATTTAATAACATTCATCCTGGTAAAAGTTGCATCTGTAAGTTGTGAACATTACAAAACAAGAAACCCCCCGCTATCCACCCCCATGCTTCTCTGGCCCCGCCCGCGTCTTGGCCCCGCCCAGTTCCTGGCCCCGCCCCCCTCGTGAGCTGTAGGGATGCTGGAAACCTCGGACGGCTCAGGTGCGTGTCCCACTCCCTGCCGCTCAGAAGCGACTGTTCCTGTTTCCTCATCAAAGCTCCGACACTTACAGCACTCCTGCTTCGACGCGCAGAAAGCGAGCAGACAGATTGTTTGTCCTCCTTCATGGAAACTTATCAAGTTTTACTTGTTTAGGAAAAACTAAGAGGCAGGTGAGTTTTGTGTTAAATCCTCTTTTTTTTCCAACTCCTCTTTTTTTCCTCTTCGGTGGATATTGATCATTTTAAATTAGGCTTTTCGTTTAACAAGCAGTTGTTCAAAATTTAATACGAAAGTTCATTAAAATATTTAATAAAAGTAGAAAGAAACACTCAGTGTTTTCAGACTTCTATCATAACTCTTTATAAGTTGTTTATTGCTTCAGGACAATTCTTCTCATTGATTATGTCCAAAATAAACATATATAAACAACATAAGTTATATTGTTTTGAAAGTATGGCATCGATTTTTACTTTCCAAAATAGTAATTTTGCTTAGAATTGAATTATTAGTGAGGAACTTTCCAAAAGTATGACAGAATGGAGCTCAATAATTTTACATTTCTGTGTTATGATAGAAAAATATCACTGATGATGTCTAAAACTGCTGTCAGAGTGGCTTGATTTTCAGGCTGAAATGCAAAAATCCATCATAGAGACGTTCCTCTGTGTCCAAGAATTTAGGTTTGATAGTCTTCCCCTCCCTTTGAAAGTGATTTAAAGTTACTCCTGTCATGCAGGTGTCCAAAATAGTTTTTTCTACGCATTGTTCATCGAGATGAAAGTGTTTAAAGTTCTCTAGAAACGTGAGGGCAGCAGCAGGTATAACTGAACTAACCATCTGCTGGATCCTACAGGTTGTCTAAGCCGCTGGTGACCTCTTCTCCAGGATGAGCTGGGGGGCGCTCTACGCTCAACTGGGCGGTGTCAACAAACACTCCACCAGTCTTGGGAAGATCTGGCTGTCTGTTCTTTTCATCTTCCGCATCACCATACTGGTTCTGGCAGCAGAGAGCGTCTGGGGGGACGAGCAGTCAGACTTCACGTGCAACACGCAGCAGCCTGGGTGCAAAAATGTCTGCTATGACCACTTCTTCCCCGTTTCTCACATCCGCCTGTGGTGCCTGCAGCTCATCTTTGTGTCCACACCAGCCCTGCTGGTGGCCATGCATGTTGCCTACAGAAAACGTGGGGATAAGAGGACGATGCTGGCCTCCAATGGCACCGAAAAGATGTCAGATACTGACCTGGAGACGCTGAAGAGGAGGCGCCTGCCCATCACTGGTCCGCTATGGTGGACCTACACCTGCAGCTTGTTCTTCCGGCTTATCTTTGAGGGTGGCTTCATGTACGCACTCTATTTTGTCTACGATGGCTTCCAGATGCCCCGGCTTGTGAAGTGCGAGCAGTGGCCTTGCCCCAACAAGGTCGACTGTTTCATCTCCAGGCCGACAGAGAAGACAGTCTTCACCATCTTCATGGTGGCCTCATCAGCCACCTGCATGGTGCTAAACGTGGCTGAGCTGTGCTACCTAATCGTCAAGGCGCTCTTGAGGTGCGCAAACAGGTCAAACCAGAGGAAACTCCCTTTCAATGAGAGTGGGGCACGGGAAAACAAGAAGAACGAGATGCTCCTCTCGTCCTCCACAGATTCGTCCAGCAACAAAACCATGTGCTAAGGAATAAATGGAGGGAAAACAACAAGAAAAAAAAACACTTTAAATCCATTTATTGTAGTATGTCTGCAGTTTGATACTGAGGCCTTAAGTCTGAGCATCCATCAGAATTATCTCAAGGGATGCTGAAGCCGAATATGAGTTTGTAGGAACTTAGATAAAGAAAAAATACTGTGGTGACACAGTATGCAAAAGTATGCATATTTTGCTCAAGGGAAGTTAACTGGGACCTTGACTGGCCTTGCAACTTAGAGCAGTCCCATGTAATCATAACACTATGGTTGGTTTCCTGTAAGCGATATTGGTTAACCCCAACACTGAATGAGTTCCATCCATTCAGACAAGCCGAACCAAAAGTAAATAGTTCAGAATCTTGTTAAAGTCAGTTCAAGAAATAACCTAAAAGTGGAACAAGATACATTCTGCTGGTAGGGAAGAAAGTTTATGCAGTGACCTATATATTTATAAATATATCCTCTATACTGGATAACTTCATTTGATTGCGGCTATCCAGACTGATGCAAATTCAAATGTGAGTAAATGACCAAGTAGATCCATAAAGGAATGGTCCTACACTGACATCTAGTGGTGACATTGAAACCTGCACAAGGCTGAAACGGCTTTTTCACAGCCTCTATGATTAATTTAGTTAGAAGAAACAAACATGAGTCATGAAAAGTGAAGATGAGAAAGTATGTGTGTAGTGTCTAGTCTGCAAAAGGTTGACACGTGATTATAAATGCCATAAATAAATGTTATGCTGTAATCAATCAAAGCAGATGAGTTTTATGATCCTGCTGTATTGAATCAAGAGTTTCTAGTTTGTTTTTTTCTAGTCTATAATTTTATGTGTTGAGACTTAATTCAGAGAAATTGTGAATTTAACATGGAAATATTATCTACTACACCACACTGGTCAGATAAATCAAATAGCCTTTGCAGTTCAACCAAATCTGAAAGTCTTTGTTAAAAATATTTAATATTTTTGTATACGCATGACATTTGATGCATATGCAAAAAAGGGTGTGTACTGTAGCCCCAAGATGTTTTTATTCTTTTAGAAACCTCCTTAAAAGATCACACTGCAAATGTTTGAATTATTTTCTGTGAAAACAATTTTGCAAAGTAGTTTAAACAAAAAGAAATAGGTGAACACTGAATGCTGAATGTTTGCTTAGGTCTGTCCGGTGTGCTTGAAGTTTTGTTTGTTGTTGTTTTGTTTTTGTTTTGTTTTTTGTTTTTTTAGATGTATGAGACTAGTATTTCTTAACATCCTTTAATTGTTGTTTTGCTGAATAAAGATGATGCTTCTATTTAAGACTTTATTCCCAAGATTTCAGATTGGCTTTCATGGACAGATTCGTTTTTCTTCTCTCATCATGTGACCACCCTTCTTATTCCTGTGTTGTGAGACGGAGGTGGTGCAGATCTGCACGGGCGTGCTCTTGTGTTTCTGTAGTTCTGTGGTGTGTACTGACCCCAGCTGGCTGTATCAGTTTTCGGCATGTGCCTCATTTTAGCTGCTGTATTAATCACCGCTCGGCCTCTTGATGTGCCTCGATCTCAAAGTGACAACTCTTTGTCCTCCGTCCATCCAGGAATAGCAGAGATGGATTAGTCACATCTATGTTTGTGTTCTGCTTTGTTTTTTTTGTTTTTTTTTTCAGAAACACTGTGTGAACACTGACTTGTGATTCTGGGAATGGAAAGTAACTACTAAGTGGTGTGTATGAGACGTGTTGGATCATCAATTAAATGTTTGCATTCCAACTTCTAAAAGAGAAAAGCCGGATGAGCCCCAGTGTATATTTATGTTGTGTAGCTGATGGAATCGTGTTGATCTTCTCGGCATGAGAGGAAAGTTTTGACCGAATGTCAATGCCAAAATGCCAAAAAAAAAACAAAAAAAAAAAAAAAAAAACAGCAAGTCCCTGGGTGAAGCTTATGGAGCTACAACTGAACGGGATGTTTTAAGTCTAGAGGGACACCATGTGATATGTTAAACATGTCAGCTGGCCCTGCAGTTAACTAAATGTGCCAAGTAGAGCTAGAAAGCTCAACCAACTACAGTCACCTAATAAAACAGAGCCTCAAAAAAGTTAAACGAACATGTGCTTTTTAGTATTCCCCTGCAATCACTCCAGTATTAATAATTTTGCCCATATATCAGGAAGTGGTGGAGTAAGCTGAGAGCACAAAGGTAGTGTAAGACTGAGGCTGGTGACACCAGGCAGCCCTGTGACATACCACCACTCTGCACATCTAGGTTCAATCTGTAGTCATTTCCAAATCAAACCCATTTGAAACACATTTCTTTATACATATACATTGTTGAATTATACACATTTTCATAGAATTGTGTACAGGTTATTTAAAATGCTCTATTTGAACACCCAAAGCAAACAACCGATGCAGTTGTCTGCCCCCCCGCCCCCCCAAGTTATCGCAACTGTTGCACCATTTGACCAATCTCAACTTGGTATACAAGTTCCTTCCTTTTTTTTTTTTTTTTTTAGAAAGAAAGAAAAAAAAAAAAAGAGGATGTAATTTTGTGGAAAAATGACAGCTAGGCAAATTCCAAGTCCGCTCACTATTGTGATGATGGCCTCCATGCGAAGGTGCAGCAAAAAAGGTGAGTCTTTACATCCACAATGCAGTCACAAAGTGCCTGGACAACTCAGCTCAGTGGAGTCGTCACCAGTTTCAGGTGTCCATGCTCCCTGTGACCCCATCCCACCCCTAGCACACCGAGTTCACACACAGGAAGTCAATGTTCCAGCAGGTCTCTGTCCAAATCCATGAAGGGCTCATCAATGTAGCTCACTATGGCACACAGAGAAGTCCTGTCTGAGCCCAGCAGTACTGACACTGTCTCCTTCCAGTAGCTAAAGGGGATACAGGAGCTCTGTGGAAAGAAACCAGATGACATTTACAAGAGAGAAACTTTCACAGATTCCCTTACTACTGTACATTATCTAATCAGTCTCTTAATTAAATGACCAGACGGAGAAGTTTCACTGGCTTGCTTATTCAACACTTAACCCAGCATTGTGGTCTTAATTGGCATCTACTGGACCTGTCAAAAGAATACATAAAATTGACAGTCTAATCCATGAATAACAATAAAGGATCAAAACGTTTTGTTGAAACCATTACTCATCATGCCACTTGGGGGCAGCAGGAAACACACAAACAGCAGAGACGAATGCCATGGCTGCCACACTGTGCATTAAGCTGTTATATGCACCACTAAGATACGGATTATGGGGCTGCTGTTTGGTGCTGAGCAAATGAGCTGCAGTATATTTAACGGTGACTGACTGACATGGAGCTACCTTTTGCAGAGCTGACATAACAGTCATTTTAGTCATCATTTACACTCGAGTCCAAAAATATTCAGACCACTGTCAAATACAAGGAATTTCTTAATTTTCTCATTTACAGATTATCATTTATATAGATATCAATAGAAATCCATGAATCCATGACTAATTTATTTTCAATTAAGTGTAAAGAAACATCTGTCACAGGGTGAAAACAAAAAATCTCAGGGTCTAAAATTATTGATACACTCTCAATCAATTGCAAACCCTTGTGTCTCATCACAGTCTCCAAACAAATTTTGCAACTGTGCAAAGCTTGCAAAGTTTCTTTCAAGTATCTGCAGGGATTTTGGACCATTACATCCTTGGGGGGTTTTCGTGCTGTCACCAGTTTCTTGAGCTCCTTTCAGGTTCTCAGTGGGGTTTAAATCAGGACTCTGATTTTTTGAGGGTTCTGGTACTTTGAACTGCTGACGCTGGAAACTGAAATTATTTGGAAGTTTTTTGTCTCCTTTTTTCTTCCTTCTTGGCATTTACGATGCATGCTTTTAAGTCCTCTCTGAGTTCTTTGGTCTTTGCCACGGAAAGTTTTGACTTCAAAATGACTGAAATGTCACAAAAAAGTCAACTTTTACAGTCAGGAAACTGGTTAAAGAAATTCAAACTTCAACTTTTCAGAGAACTAAACACTTAAAGAGAATGGTTTGTTTCAACATCCTATGGCCATTTGTCTTGGTATTTTTTACAGAGGGATGAATAATTTTGAACATGGTGATTTTTTTTTTGCTTAAATAAACACCTTTAACAGTGTAACTTCGCTTAAATAAATTAGTCATGGCTCCAGACTTAGACTTTCTTGCGTGTCCTAATTATATCAGATCTGAGGTGATATAATAATCTGTAATAGAGAAAATGAAGAAATTCTTTGTATTTGACAGGGTTATGAATAATTTTGGGCTTGAGTGCATGCTTTCCAAAATTAAAAAAAAGAAAAAAGAAAAAAAGGGGATTCATTGCAGAATTAAAAAGTGCAAGTCATGAAAGTGCATGTTTAAATTTAGCGTAGTCTTCTTAATTCCCGTTAATATATGATATTAAGTTGTATTATGTAAAAGCTGTGTGCAGCAAGATGAAAAACACAACATACTAACAGATATAAGAGAAGTAAATGTGAGTGTGACTGTTACAACATCTGGTTATGAATGTACAGAGTAAAAAATGCACACGCCATATTACAAATAAATTACAGCTGATGTCCAGACTATCAAATGTACACATTACATTCTACATATGAATAACAAACCAAAAATCAAATGTAAAGAAATTGGAGAACTCATTAGTGAATACATGTGTGTTCAATTGTATAATTATTTTCAAATTATACATGCATGTTTTTTCTATGCAAGGCTACTTTTTCCACCATGCAAACTGACTCTAGTTGCTGCTGAGTAACAAACATATGCAGTAACTAAGACATTGGCACATGTCATCATGACTGTACAGCAGAACAAGATGCAATGAACCAAAAGTTCAAGGACTTTTCCCCACCAAGTGATACTGAGAAAGAAAGGAAAGTAAAACTATGAACTTTCAGTAATGCAGCCTAAGCAGAAAAATGTGACTGAATTCTGATACTTTTCTTTTGCATGTTTGTTTTCATGCTTACACTGCCCAAGGATTTCCACTTTCCCTCGTGCTTAAGAACAGCATTTCTTCAACTAAAAATGTGGAATCGACAGTAATTCTTCGCCTTTGACCCTGGTTTCACATTTTTCAAAGCAGTTAAGCATGGTTAGCACCAAAGCACCACTATGAAACGTATGAAGCTTGAGTCGTTTTAGAAGGCAAAGTTTTTGGTTCTCCATGTCCTTCATTCTGAGCAGCCATTAGCCTAGATCCCATCAGACTTCTTCAAAACTGAGAGGACTGTGACTTCTGCTTGCTGCTGGTAAAATGCTATCTACTTATAACGACTTCACACAACAATATTTCCCCAAGGAAATTGTGACGAAGCGAGAGAGAAGGCTAAACACACGACAAGGCAATAAAACGGGAGAAAGAACGTCTGACGTCAGGCATAAGATTAACGGGTGCACATGTTGTCCGTGCTGTAAGGTTAAGACGCCACTTATCCCTTTTTTATTTCCGTGTGTTGCTGCGTCCGCCGGCCAACCCGAGCGGCTAAATGACAGGCCTTAAGAGCGGTGACGTCATGGTCACGGGTCCTGCAAAAGTTCCCGCCAAACATTTATTTTTGTTTATTGTATTTATTTTGGGAGATATATAGATCTATATATATTGTAATTGCACGATAATGATGTATGTAATTTATGTGATTTTTTTCATATGAATGAAACTGTATGGTTGATCGTGTCGTAAGAGCTAATACAGTTTATTGATTAATATTTGCCAAAGGGGAGGGGCTTCTCCTATATAACAGGCTGCCAGAAGACACTCTAGGAGGGAGTTGAGAGTGGAGTTTGTAGCGAGTGGAGTTATTGAGTATTGTATTGATTGTGGAGTATTAGATTATTGGACCATCTGATTATTGGATAGTGGATTACTGGACTATCGGACTATTGAATTTCCCCTCGGGAATTATTATTATTGGATTACGGGTCACAGATTGGATTACGGATTGGACTATTGGATTACGAATCACGGATTGGATTACGGATTGACAAACTATGAACTGCCACCTGTACATATGTAAATAGTGTGTGTGTTTGTCTCATTTATTCTTCATTTGCACTGCTGAACACGAGCGTGGGGTTCACAATAAAAGCCCACCAACAACAACAACCCGACTTGCCATCGTTTCTTTATTACACTACCTGAACCCCGTCACAGAAACAAAAACATGTTTGTTTGTTTTTTGCTTTTGGAATGGTTTGAATGCGTGAGTCAAAAGCCACCAAATATAAACCGTTTATACTTTGGGAAGAGATACTTGCAAGTGGTAATAATTTTTTTTAAGTAAGATATTGGCCTACAATTCAACTGTGTGCAAAAAACAAGGAAAAAAACTAACAGCTACTCACATTTTCCAGACAGGTGCTATCTTTGTCCTTGTTGAGGTAGTGGCGCTGCCAGAAGCGCAGTAGGTTGTGAAAGTTATTGAGCAGGCAACCCGGATACTTCTCAGTGTACTCCTTCTCCCGCAGGGCGTTGAGGTAAAAGGGCAGTTTGGCTTTCCTTCTGGCGAGCATCAAGATCACCAAACTGGTGTTTAAACAACTCACATTCTCCTGCAGAACAAAAAGATGAGAAAGATAATGTGTGATTTTAGTGATCAACTAGCCTGCTTGAGAAGCTACCAACAAAAATATAAAAACACTACCCATTATTTTCCCTGCGACTGGCCAGGTAGATGACTGAGTGAACCATTCAGATCTGCAAGGTTCAGTCACATCACTGAGTCAGATCTCCAGGGTTTCCACATTTATCTCAACCCAACTTCAAGCCATGATGCATTCCTGCTGTGTATCTGTTCAAACTCTTTTGCTATTGCCATTTTTTCTTTTTTTTGAATAAGAAATTCAAATCAGCAGATACATGGTTTGCCTAACCTGAGGGAGAAATCTAGTTATGATATATTTCTTTTAACTTTTCCTTCTTGGAAAGAACATTTCAACTCCCCACTTTCTAAGTGAATGCACCGAATAAGCACTACAAAAACTAATTAAAAAAATGGATAAAACAGCCCATCAAAATAAAAGGTCTTGATGTTGGCCTCTAAAAACTTGAGAGGAATGCACAATGAAACCCAGGGCTTTTAGAGCTTAGGGAGTTACATGACTCTGATCTGTATTTGCAGTGTGTTTTAAAGTCCTGAGCCAGTTCAATGCATCTCTCCAAACAAAATTGTGTCAAAAGACTGATCACATTCTACTGCTGAGCTGGCAAACAAGGCAACACACTAAGCATGTGAGAATGAAGTACACGTCAAGTATTTTTCTCTCTTTGTTAACACGTGCGAAAAGGAAAATGAAACCAGACCTGCGTGAGTGTCTGTACGTTGATGATGTTGATGAGTCGGAAGAGGAAGGACAGCCTGTTCTCAACTCTGGCCATGTAGGACAACAAAGAGCACTCAGAAAGCACCTCCACCACTGGATAAAAAGGATGAAAACACATTATGATTAATTTATACAAATCATGCACCAAGATTTCATTTTAGCTTTTATCACGCTAATCATTTCATACAAGTCCAAATGCCTTAATCCAACTAGCAAAACAAGTGATCAGAGAAGAACTGATCTAAGTAACTTCTCCCGTAAAGGAATTAAGATTTAACAAGTCAAAATGCAGTTCCAAGACCATTTACCTTTGACATCCTCAGTCTGGCTCTCAAAGCGGTCCAAAGAAAGTACAATGCAACGCACCAGCATGTTCGAGTCCACCAGCGAGCTGTTGATCTGCGTCAGAAAGGCCTGAAACTTTATTTGGGGGGAAAAGAAAAGAAAGACATATTAAATCATTATCTACAATTACAAAACTAATAGGAATTTAATTCTATTAATCTAATTTGCACAATACATTTCTAAAAGGACACAAGAGGCAGGTTTGTGCAATGCTGATGCAAAGTTTTCTTGCTGTGCAATATAAACTTAAGAAGGTTCTCAAGTATCATGAAAAAGGCAGCACAGTAGTGATACTGCACAGCAAGAAGGTTCAGCTGATTCAGTTTCTGTGTGGAGTTTGTATGTTCTCCCTTTGTCTGTGTGGGGTTTCCCGGGGACTCTAGTTTCTTCCTACCCTTAAAGACATGCTGTTCAGGCTAGTTAGTAGCACAAAATTCTGTTTACTCTTGTTTACTATAAATCTATAATGCATCTATACAGCTATAATGTAATTAGTTGTACAGGAATAATTATAGAAATAGTTATATGGACTGAAAGGGTGACATAACCATTTAAGCTACAAGCTACAGATGAGCCTCCAGCTGACATACTGTACACAGACTGATACTTTTAACATGCAATTCATAATGTAAATAGAATCTGCCACAAAAGTAGGGAAAAAATAAACTATACGTGTATATTTTTCCAATACTGTGATTTATATAGCAGAAAAGGAAAATAATAATTTTCTACCAATTATCATGCAGCCCTACTAAGAAGTATACTGATACCTTCTCAGGAGTGTTGACATAGCTGTTGAACCTTTTGAAAGCATCAATGTTAAACTTCATGAGCTCTCCAAGCAGATCAAAGTAGCTCTGAAGGACATCTCGAGATGTACAACCACTGTCGATGATGCAGAACAGGATGTGCTGTTCAAGGATGGGTGAAGAAAATTAGATGATATTCACTCAACTCCAACAGAAATCTATACAATCATCTTCACAGTTGATGAGAAAAACACATTTGCTTCTGCAGTATCCAGTTTTACCTCCAACAGTCCCCTCTTCAGGAGGAACATTTGGTCTGCATAAGATGTGGCTCCTCTAAGAAAACTTTCCACTGCTCGTGCCTGCCAGAACCTAATTTCACAAAGACAGACCATGAGAGTTTCAGAATGTAGATGCTTAAGTTAAAATGAATACTGATAATTTTATCATTGATGCCAACCTAAAAGATGAGTCTGGAGGCTCCCGTTTCATGACAGTGAGGAGTCGTGTGAGGAGACCCTTCTTCCCATCACAAACTAGACTCCTATCTGTGTTGACCAGAGCTTCCACCTCTGGGATGTTGGCTTTCATGGATATGGCACTCAGTTCATTCAGCTCCTGGCTATTAAGGAGGAGATATTTGTTCCTGAAAAACAGACATTAGAAAAATTTAAAAACACTGGGGTGGTGGTGGGGGGACTAAAACTAAGTAATGGATACTTACTCATGGTGATCACTAAAACTCTGAAGTAGTCGCAAGAATTGGATTTTGAAGGATATTTCCTGCATGATCAAAATAAATAAGAGTTAATGGTTATCTTGAACAGGTCATTTTAATTACTACTACAAAAAAAAAAAAAAAGATCATGTGTTTGACATAGATCACTTATTTAACAGCTCATACTGGACTACAGTCGCAGTTTTCGTTCTGGCCGTGCACTACGTGGTTTGAAGCTGTGTATTTTCTCCAGATGAGTTTGTCAAACAGGTTATTTAGCCCCGGGATCAGACGGAATTCAGCCAGCATTTTGTGAACCTTTCAAGACAAATGAAACAGAGTTAAGAAAGTTCAGCTATGCTTCGATCCAAAACTCATTTTCAACACTGCATCAGAGAGACAATTACCTGGTTCCTTTGTCGGCCCATAAGAAGGACACAAAGAACATAGAGCACCTCCACTTTATACATGATCTCATGAACAATCTTCATAGACTGTGGCAATCTATGTCTTAGGGGGCTGGTGGCCAGAGAACTTTCATCTGATGACTCTGAAAGTGATGGGAAAAAAAAAAAAAACATCCTCACACATAGGATTCAAGCAATGAGAAGAGGCAGCACGACAAGAAACCGTACCCACCAGTACTACTTTGTTCAGCCTCCTCAGTTGCCATTTGCATGAGGGCGTCTAACACCAGAGCATTGTCCAGCCATGTGTACCAGTCCTCCAGCTCCTGTAGAAAATTAGCTCCTGTAGCTTCAGACACCTTTCTAGTGGCTAGCTTACAAAGCCGCTCAATGAAACCAGGGATGTTCAGAAGGGTTACTGTAAGAAAAGTGGTAAGACTGCTGAGTTACACATCCATTCCATGATATGGCCCAAAATATCTCAGGCTGTCCATTCCGATCCCTGTACTCTTTAAAACAACCTACCCTGGTTGACCTCAGCTCGTGAGGGGCTAGCATTGCGCTTCTGTTGTGCATTTTTGGCCAACAGAGTGTGCTTGTCATCATTGCCCACGTCGGGTTCTGAGATAGTGACAGACAGAATGCGACAAAAGTTGGCCAGCTGTTGCTGGTCAAAGCTCTGCACCAGGCCTGAAAGGTTGGGGATGCCTTCTAACTGGATCATCTCCTTAAAAAGGCAAACAGATAAACCATTTACAAATGACATTAACAAGCAATGTTTTTCATTGATAACTGATTTAATTTAGAATATATTCTGAATTTAAAATTAAAAATAAATCCCAAAAACTTTTTTGTTCTCTTCACTCAAAATACAGGGCAGGTATTTTTTTCCCAAGTGCACCAGAGAATTGTACAGTAAAATAAATTTAACATACCAAGTCTATATTTTGTTATTTGGTTTCACTAAACTGCTATCATGTTAAGTGGTGCCCCTTATATTGACTTGCATATCAGCTTTGTAAACCAAACCCTGTATCTGGTCTACATGTAAGAGCATATTTACATATTGTGCAGTGACGGCAACAGAAGACCATTTTACACATGATACATATTTCTTAAATGAAGGAAAATCGTCAACAAATTAGTAACAACAAAAAAAGTATCAAAAATATCTCTCATTAAAGGACTTATAATTAGCATTGTAATTAAAAGGACAGATATAGACAACTGAAAAAGAAATAAATTATTACCTACTACCAAAGTTTTCCAGTTCATTATTGTAATTAAATCAAATTCACAACTGACCTTTTTTACTCCCAGAATATCTTCAATTAAGGTAGCCGTCTGCAGGAAGGTTTTCTTATTTGTCATCAGGGTGAAGAGAAATAAAACAAAGTCATCTCTTGCTGCCAGGCTCTTTGTCACTCCCTCTGTCTATAAAATTAAAGAGGGAATTTAGCGTGATAATTAAATACCATTTCACAGCACAAATGAACTGTAAGGTAAATATGCTGATGATGGAATACATGTCATAACTGTAGGAAGGTATGATGCATCTCTGACACTCTGGAAACTAAAAAGATGCAATAAGATACTTACACATATACAACAGTTGTACAGAACACTAAGGCAGTCTTTGACCAAATCATCATTCACTGTTGTAAAACAAACATAAACGTTAGTCTGAAAATCATGAAAAGTATAAAAATGTAAAATTTTCTAAACTTCCAAGAAGACAAAGGCACAGATGTGATGCATAGCCTAATTACTTTTGGGCTTTTTCTTCTGCATAGTTAAGGTGGGTCTCATCAAGATCTCCACAAGCAGCTTCAAGGAAACAGAAATATTTCAAAGTTAGCAATCAATGCTTACATTTGGTGACTCCATACAAATCATACCTCACATGATAAGATTCTTCATAGCACCAGACACCAACTGTCAAACTTACATCAACCCCACCAAAAAGGTCAAAGGTGTATGTGCTGGGGAAGGTGGATTCCTGAGCTGTCTTTCTGTCCTCTGTGACAAAGGTCATGGCTTCCATGGAGAGCTGGGATGATAAAACCTGACAAATTTCATGTGAAACTTCCATTACTCAGGTTTCAGAAAGAAAATTTACCATGAAGAGACTAAAGCCACAAAATTAACAGCTTCGGTGTTAGTTGCGTGGTATGTGTCTACCTTGAGAGAACTGTGGGCATGAGAGAGGTCACTGTTGGGGTGGCTGCTCTCATAGAGTTTCTGAAGCAAAACAGGGATGCCATGCCACTTTGCACGTTTATCTCTCTCCTGGAGAAGGCCTCCTGGGAGCTACAATACACAAAAAGACAACTTAACAGTGATAGTGAAAACAAGAACATAGAAGATTTACGAGTTCAGTGCTTCACTTAAGGTGTGAAGAAAGAAAGACAGACAAGCACCTTAATTGAAAGTGAAATAGAGCATTAGAGATGAAACATGTGGTCAAACAGAGATAATATTTAAAAAAAAAAAACAAAAAAAAAAAAAACTTGACATACTGCAATATGCAAAAGAAAATGTGAGTTGATCCCTTTTCCATACAGCAGTTTTCACAATTACAATAAACTATTAATAAGATGCAGACTGTGTCTTTAAGTCTCTCTACAACATGCTGCAAGAAGTACACAGATGCAGCTCATGTTTATAGTTAATGTTTCTTTTACAGTCTGCTTAGACACAATCAGAAGATGCAGGAACCCAAATGGAATCTTATTCAATATGACTACAAACATCCCTGTAGGACAGTCATCTGAAACTGTTATATCTGTGCTCACACTAAATACTAAATTCAGCCCGTCTTTTAGTACTGAACAATGTGTTGTTTTATTTTGTGTACACATTAAATAGACATAAATAGAATTATGGGCCTGACTGTGTGAATGGACCAGAGAAAAGTCAAATTCTGTGATCAACTGTGCAGTAAATTATATACAGGCAGTTGCACGTTTTATTATGCCGTGCCTCTCTTTCTCTTTATTATGAGATATGTAACATTAAAAAATGTGTTTAAATATGATCATAAATCTGGGTAACGTTTAATCAATAATCAGATTAACTGTATTGTCAAATACCACTATGATAACTTCTCAACTTAGCACCTAATATATGACACATGTTCAAGGTGTGTTCACTAACACACACACACACACACACATATGCACACAC
>JBAMYA010000020.1:12813926-12855426 GCA_037176975.1 Arrhamphus sclerolepis | reverse complement strand
TTAAGTATCTCGGGGTCTTGTTCACGAGTGAGGGAAGGATGGAGCGTGAGATTGACAGGCGGATCGGTGCAGCGGCCAGAGTAATGCAGTCGTTGTATCGGTCTGTCGTGGTGAAGAAGGAGCTGAGCCAAAAGGCAAAGCTCTCGATTTACTGGTCAATCTAAATTCCTACCATCACCTATGGTCATGACTGAAAGAACAAGGTCCTGGATACAAGCAGCAGAGATGAGCTTTGTCATCTGGATGCACCCTCAGAGATAGGGTGAGGAGCTCGGAGTAGAGCCTCTACATTGAGAGGAGCCAACTAGCTGAGGTGGCTTGGGCATCTGAATCGGACGCCCCCTGGACACCTCCCTCGGGAGGTGTTCCAGGCATGTCCCAACGGGAGGAGACCCAGAGGAGGACCCAGGACACGCTGGGAGTGACTATGTTGCTCGGCTGGCCTGGGAACGCCTTGGGATCCTCCCAGAAGAACTAAAGGAGGTGTCTGGGGAGAGGGTTGTCTGGGCGTCCCTGCTCAGACTGCTGCCCCCGTGACCCGGTATTGGATGAGTGGAAGAAGATGGATGGAGGGATGGATGGATGGATTAATTGAATTGAATTGAAATGAATTGAATTCCAGAGTATTAGATTGGAAAAAGGTATGGTCAATATTTTTTATCACCAACATGGTGCCAGAAGTCTCTAAAAGTCTCTCAGTGTCTCTCAGTGTTGGGATTTCACATCCCTCCGGGATCTTTTAATGAGAAGAACTCAGGAACTAAGGAACAACGACTTTATAGTAAAATGGTTATTTATTAATAACAAAAGGTAAAAGATTACATGAGCAATGTAGCACAGATATATCTGGAGACTCTGCAGTTCTGCCTACCTGTTAGTTAATCTAACCTCGAGTCTGCGCTTCTTCTGGCTCGTTGTTCGTTATAAGCTTCACCTACCCCTGCTCTGCAAGCCCAAACTAATTACCGTACCTTCAGCCTGTGTTCTCATAACCTTGGTCCTCAGTTGCTTGCCTCCTACACCGTACTGCAGGCCGCTATCTGAATTCTGTTCCTGTTTGAACTTTCACACACAAACACCCTGTCCTTAACCCCATTCGCATATACTTTAAGCACGGTGAACTTTTGCAAAGTTATATGAATATAATATAATGGCTAAGGCCCCATTCCCACACCAGTCAAAGTGTTTCTAGCAGAGTTTCAAGTTGATGTGGAGCATCTTTGTTCATGCAGTTCGTATCACTGTCAAATTATCACTTTACTCTATAACAAAAGCAAAAGACAGATCTTTTATATTGTTTCTATATACAACATGTATTTTATATGATTTGTGTCTATGGACATAATTCTAAAGAACAGCTTTGTGGTTATTTACCTGTTACAATAAAAGAAAAAATGAGGAGGAATGCTAAGGCATTAAAAACCCTTACCTGTAATACTGACCTGTTTATAAGACAATGACTGTTACACTGGTGTGGATTTATTAAACCAGTATGACTACTTGAATCTTTAAAGGTTTCAAGGATGCTCTCTAAAGAGGCAGGGACAGCAGCAGGAGGAAAGAGGAGCATACTGTTTTATTTTTCAAATAATTAGCCACCCAGTAAAAGAGCCTTGACAGAAGAGAGAGAGTCAGGAAGGACAGAACAGCAGCAGGGGGAAGAGCAGCAGAGGGAACAAGAGCAGAGAGGAACACCCCGAGAACAACAGAGGCCTGAGAACAGTAAAGCCATGTGTGGAGCTGCAACTTATGCATGTGTCTTTAAAAATGAGTGGACTGTAACATGGCCGTTCATCACTAAAGGAAGCCTCAGCACATATTACTGGTGCAGTCATGTGGAAAACAATGTTGCCACCAGGGGGTTACAGATGTTGTGCGACACATAAAGAGCAAGAGCCACCAGGGAAAACAAAAGGCCCTACAATCTATGATGACATTAGACAGGTTTTCTGTATGCACACCCTCTGTTGGAGGGATGTCAGATCAAGAGGCTAAGGTATGCTATGTGTTATGGTCCTTTCAAGGTTAAATAGTGTGGTGTAATGTACTGTACTGCCATAGTTGATAGTTATGACTAAATTACTGTCTTGTCTAGGTTTTTTATTTCCGTGTTGTGTTTCCCAGTGTAGTTTCCTTAGTTCTGTGTATGACTTATTTACATGCCACACGTAAAATTATGTGAACTTTCTTTGGGGAGTCAATATCTTTTGTTTTCTTCCAGACAAGAAGGGCTGAGGTCAAAATGGCAGCAACATTGGTGCAGCACCATGTGCCAGGTGTGCCAGAACCAAGACTACGTATATAGTTAAGTGCTGGCGCCACATTTCATGAAGGAGTTGGTGGTGCAATTAAGGGAAGGACCATAAACCCTCATCACAGATGGATCCAATTACACAGGTAAACCACTGAACATGATGTTTTTCTTCTCCACAATTATCTGACATGATTTAGTTTTCAACAATCTATATATAAAGCATGAGAGGCTAGAGAAGATGAACCCCCTGACTGTCCGGATCTTTGTGAAAGATCATGTTGTCCACTGCTTCCTGGGGATGTGCACTACAAGCAGAACAAGTGTGGGACAGCAGAGGCCATCTTCAGCAGTTTTTGGACGTGAGTAAAGGCCTAATTGTACTGTGTGATTTATATGTGTGTAGTGATTACATTCAGGAACTCAGTGGTTACAGTCAGATTCATGTATTACAGGTGTCTAAATCTGGAGGACCTGGTAGTTGATGTTGGCTATTGGTTCAAGAGCAGCAGAAACCGGAGGGTGTATTTGACAGATATGTATATTGAATGTTAATTATAATATTGAAATACACTGTTTCGAGTACATGTAATTTATAACTAATGCCTGTAACAGAATTTTGTGAGCTGCATGAGGCAGAGTATATGGAGATCCTCCAGCATGTCTCTGTTCGTTGGTTAAGCCTTGAGCGTTGTGTGACCCGGCTTCTGAGACTATATGACCCTCTGGCTAGCTACTTCAAATCTGCTGGTAAGTTCCCCCATTTCATTTTCACTATACAGCTCCTACAAATTTGCATCCAAAATTGTGTACACTAATGGTATGTGATATTGCCAATCATATTTTGTTTTTTAAGATAACAATCAAGTGAGGTTCAGGAGACTTCTGGAGGCATTTTCTGACCCCATGACAGAGGTGTACCTCATGTTCTTCCACCATACCAACATTCACCTCATTCAACCTGCTCCAGAGAGAGCAGTCATCAATATTTTTATTGCATGATGAGGTGCCTTTATCTGTTTATTTGTTTGTGAGCTTGTGCAAGTGTCCCTCACTGCTTTACACCTGTAAATGTCTGTGTTGTAGATGACAAGCATGATTCGCAAGCTTTGTGCAAAGTTCGTGGTGCCTTCAGCTCTACAGGGCGACAAACAGCTCCATGAAATTCCTTATGAGGAGAAGGCAAACCATTTAATAGGTCAGTAATCCCATGTCTTGTTTAGCCTTGTTCCCAGCCTTTGCTTCTCTCAATGTTTAGGTTTTTGGTGTAACGTGAAGCTCAGTGATAAAAGAAGTCACATTGAACTCTGTCTTCCATTCAGTTGAGTTGAATTCCAGTAGATCATGGCTAGCCCAAAACCATTGGACTTCATGTCCAGTTTGTCATGCTGATTTTATATATCAACATTACACATCATTTCTGTTAACTTGATTTGTTGTGTATTTGATAGGAAAAGAGCATTGGCTTCACCACCAGGGCTCAGCTCAACAGGCTCCTGGATGATGGAAACATCACACCACATCAGATGGTGACATTCCATGAAGCTGCTTTGGCATTTTTCATCAACGCCATCGACTATGCTTTGAAGAAGCTGCCCCTACAAGAGCCACTGCTCAAGCATGCTAAATTTGTAGATGTTCGGCAGAGGTTGGAATGTGGTGTTGAAGATGCCCTTTACTTTGTTGAGAGGTTAGAATGTTTTTCAGCAATTTCTGTTTTTAAATACTCACCCTTTTTCGACTTCTTTTTTAAGTCCTTACTCCTTTGGGTTGATGACCATCAAAACACATCAAAAGCAAATAACTTGTAACTGTGCTTTCTTAAATTAGGTTTTCCCACCTGCTCCCCTTCCATGGGCCACATGAGCATGACCTACTGGGCAACAAGTTCCTGGAATATCAGACTATGCCAATGCCACCCCTGCAGGACACAGAGGAAATTGAGATGGAGAGCTTCTGGGCTGAAATGGCAACTCGAAAACACAAGGTAAGAATTATTCCTACACACCAAGATCTCAATGGAAATAACCTTTCAAGCATTATTGTTTAGTTTTTTTACCCTTCTCTTTTCCCTTTAACAGTTGTTCTGGCTGTCCTATTAACAGATGAGCTGTCAGACAAATGAATTCCCCTCTGGGATCAATAAACTTATAATTTTTATTCTTATGTAAAACTGAAGGGTGATGAATAGTTAATTTTCTTTAAGATATGATCATAGATCTATATGCTGCTTTAAATTTCTATACCCTTTTAAAGTAGAATATGGATGCATGATTTTGTCTTAATAGACAAAATTAATTATGCATAAACATACTTATCTCTAATAAGAGGGGAAAAAAGAAAACAAATAATACTCTTGAGAGCTTACTTCCACTTGGTTCATTCCTCACAGGTGACAGGAGTAAAACTGTTTGAGAGGCTTGCTACAGTTGCAAAGCTGGTCCTGGTGCTGCCCCCACTCCAATGTGGATGCAAAGCCGGTGTTTTCTATGGTGGGGCTTAACAAGACCAAGACCAGGAACAGCTTGGCTCTGGACGAAACCCTGTCATCTATAATAACCATCAAGATGGCAGGCCTCGAGCCCTGATTCAAGAGGGAGCCTTCATCAGAAATCCTCAAGGCCTCAAAAAAAAGCCACAAGCCAGTACAACAAGGCACACAGACCCAAGGGAATTATTGTTTTATTTTGAAGTTGTTGGTACTTTGTTTCTGTTGCACTTTTAAGACCTATTTATTTACCTTTTCTCGTTTACATTTAGTTACTTTTGAGTGCTATATTTTACAATTAAACCTGCACAAAATGAGACATGTTGTATCTTATGTCTTTCTGCCGTGAATGACGAAAAAATTTTGGTTGACACCACCAAATCTCACTCAAGTTGGCAGCCCTGGCCCAACAGAGAGAGAAAGAGACAGTTTGCGAAGTGTTGATGAGTGAAATAATGGATTCATACACTTTTTTTTAAGAATAACATTGTGGTGGCAGAGTGTGATTATGTTCAGCTGCAGAAGGGAGGTGTTGCAGCAGCTCAGGAAGCAGCTCCAATGACGGACAATAAAGCCACACCTGTGCTGCATGAGCAATCTTGGTCCCTCTATTATATGCAGCAACACACTGGCTCCAGGAAAGAAGAGGGACTGGGATCGCCAAGAGAGCATCCTCACAATCCTGTATGTTACTAGTAAACACTTCAGAGTGAACCTGTACACACCTTGTCGAGTCTAAAGTCATTAAAATTAATGACTTGAGTCCATGCCTCTGGTAATATTAACAAATTACATTAAAAGTATATTTTTACATATTATAAATTAAGAGAAACGTGCAAAGTTTACAATCAAAGGAACACAGAAGTCTCTTTGACACTTAGTTTTGAATTTGCACATCCACCTGCCTCGTAAAATAAGTCAACATGTTGACACATTTCTGAGCAGTGTAGCGTCTTTCCCTTCTTCTCCTTCAGGACAGTTCACAGCCACCACATTTGGGTGTGCCTCCTCCAGTTGTCTGCCCATGCTGCAGCTGACACAGGACAGTATTTCAGTCCACTCTGTCTGGCTTCATTCTCTCAGGCTGACTTGTTGTCTTTCCTCAAGTATCCCAGCTGTGATTGTTGCCTTCTGTCATTTGGAGGTAGGAGCTGATGGCCTCCCTCAGACCCTCACTCACCAGAGAGTTGTCTGACTCTGTTCTCTTCCTCCTGAGGATCACCGACCTGGAGGTGACAAAAAAGGTTCCAAGATCTGAATGACATCGATGTTTCAGAATTTGCTGTGCGAAATTTAACAATTTAATGTAATATCCAAAACATGCGTGCATTGTCAAGGAAGATTTTAAACTGGTCTATAGGCATGAAAAAGCTGAACATCCTGCTCTTTTGTTTGTGGGTTATACACCCACCCATAACCCTATACTTACAGAGTACAGTCATGTCTACACTGTTCGCACACCCCTCTTGGGTTTTTTCATCACTGAATTTGAAATAACACCTTCTAAGGCAGCATCGACTAAAACTGAAAATAATAATCTTGACTATGATAGGGTTGCTAAAAGGTTCTCATAGATCACTGCAAACCAAGAAACAGCACAGTACCCTTCAGCAGCAGCAACGACAGCAGAGCAAGTTTTCCTCACCTAGTAATGTCCTTCCAGTTAATGGTAGGCCTCCTTATGGTTGTGGGAACAGGCCTGACCTCTCTGTTATCGTCTATACCCTGGATGAAGCAAGGCATGGTCAACCGACAGCACAGTCCATTTGCAGACTCTGTAGGAAGTTAGGAAGAGGCATACTTGTATCATCAGTCTTTTAGAGTTTGGAGAGCTCGGGGGAAAAAAAAAAACATCATAAGTACTAACCTGAATAGTGTTCCACTAGGTGGTGAAGGCAGCGAAATGTGAGTCCTGGAGATATGTAGATCCAGCCGTTCTGGAGACGAGAAATGCGGTAGTGCTTCACAGGGTTCAGGTCTGAAGAGCTGGTTCTCCTCAGGATGGAAAGTGAATAGCAATCTAAAGACAGAAGTAGCATACAGACCCAGTAGTTTAAAATGTGATCCATTTGATTGCTAACTTGTTGGTTTGTAAATTATAGCAATACTGTCATTTCTGATCATACATTAACAATAGTTCTTTTGTTTTTATACTAAACTAAACCATTGCATTGATATTCATCATTCCTTTTTTTTTTTTTTTTTTTTTATTTTATTTTATTTCTTTTGAGACAATATCAACCCAGGATCTTATTCCCAGGAAAAGAAACTTGGCACAGTAAAGCTTTTATCACACTAGAAAGTGTCCAGTCCTTCTCGCAACACTTTTCTTCGTTTCTGCATTCTGGCATTGCGGATACCAAGCAATCAAGAGTTTGTGTCCAACTGCATAAGGTGGTCATTTTTATATTTTTGCTGTCAAAATTGTTCATAGATCCTGTGACATGAGAACCAGAGCCATCTTCTTCAGCCATGCCTTTGTAATGTTGTTGTTGCTGAATGTGGTTTCGACCCTGGGTGTCCCTAGAAGGGAAGTCATCTTAGAAGCAGCATATGTTAACCTAAAATCTAATATTTTCTTCATAAATGCTGATCTCACATAACTGTATATGACCATGGCCAAAGTAACTAAGACAACCCCAGATACAGAGCCTGGCTGTTAGCCTTCTTGCTGATTACAGCAGAATGGTCCGTTTTGTTTTTGGTCCAGAGATCAACATGATAGCACTGATTGATGCTTTAATCGCATCATACACAAATGTGTGTATCAATCAGTGAGTAAATAAACAGTTGGATGTGCTGGCATTCCTGAAGGATTAATGGATCAGGATGGAGAGGAGTTTTAGGGACCAGCAGGATTATCCTGGCCCCTGATGATGACTGGCTAATAGATCAGTGCTCTTGGATCTATGTGCTGAACTGGGTCCAGTGTTAAACAGACCGACCCACTGGAACTGAGCCATCCTGGAGCGTGTTGACTATTCTTGGGTTACTGTCAAAAACAGCTCTTTCCAGCAGGAATTAAGCTGCAGGTATGTGTTTAATATGATTAACAACATATAATGTTCAGTTGGCATTTTTAACATGACCAGTCGGCACATCCTTTCCTTACAGTGTGGGAGAACAACAACATCAGAAGACAGTTGCCACCTGTTTGTCTGTATGTACTGTATAAAATGTAAAATTGTTGGTTTTATGCAAATGCATGATGTGTGCTGTCTTGAGAACAGTTATATCAAATTACTGATTTATAGAATCAAATGTTACTTTACACCACAGGTTAGTCCTGGACTGAATGTCTGTATCATAAAATATACCCTGAAAATAAGAAATGAGCAATAACCTCTGTTTGTCTCCGACTCGCGGATTAAGAAGGCTCCACTCTGGTTGTTAGAATGCCTGAGCAGCTCCTCCGCTTTGTATCGGCTTATGCCTGTGAACAGCCATCTGAATGAAAAGAGAACATTTACACTTTTAGTCTAGTGAGGAGACATACTGATACCCACAGTCACACATTTATTATTGCTTTCATGTTTGGAAAAATCCACTGGAACAACATCAGAGTAGGTTCATCACCGGAGGAGGACTGAAACTGCAGGAGGCAAAGGTTGATCATGTCACTGGAGAGAATAAAAGTCTTGTTCCAGACATATACTGAGGTACTGTTCACCTACACAGAGTCTGCTCCCACCTCTCAGGAAACCCCCCTCCTCAAATTCTTTCTCTACCTCTTTACAGTTTCTTTGATTTGTCAGGCACACGTTATTGAACTAGATGTTACTCACCGGTTTGTCAGTTTAGCCGTGTAGTTGGTGGGAATGTATACCTCACGGCCTGTGGTTGTGGATCTCACCATCATAAAATCACCATCACTTTTTATTAAAAAGAAGAAGAAGTTGTCACCATATTTAAATTGTTTAGAGTATAGGTAAAAGTAAAACATGAAATAAATTAATAAATTGGACTCACTCTGATATAATGATTAGTCTTTCCCCAGTGTACATGCTCAGTTCTGTGTCTTTAAATGATGGGTAGTCACAGAGTGATACAATCACACAATCCTGGAGGTCTTGACAGAAAAAGAGGAGGGATCGACATTCATGCATTTTTTCCCCCCTTAGTATTGTTTTGGACATTCATGTTTTAGGATAGACCTTACCTGATGACTCAGATTCAGGTGGATTCTCAAGGACTGTGATGTTGGATTGACATGTGGTGAAGCAGGTGCCCATGTTCTTGCTAAGTTGAAATGTTGAAGCTTGAAGAGAAAAACCAGTGTTAAGGGCTGAGACAAACCTAGTTCAGACAGAGATTCGATTCCCTAATTATCACATTATGAGTATGCCACCGGAGTAAGAATATATTGGTGCATTGCATTTATTGTAATCAGGAAACAAAAGCGAGGTGATACAGGAAAGTGCCTAGCCACAATAAGAGGCTGATATCCTGTGTCAAGTTTCCATGCAACACATAGGCCTATATATATATACGAATATGCCTGGAATAACATCTACTTTCACAGAATCAAAAACCTAAGAATTTTTCTTATGACACAGAATACTTCACTGACAACAGAAAGGTAATAAAATGTCTTCAATAAGCTTTATTTTAATTGAATTCCAGTTCTGTTTTCATTCATAGTAAAAAAAAATTAATATTAAACAAGTCATCAAGAGACACATATACTAGAGGTTAAAGTCAAGTCAATGGGGAAGAAAATGGATGAAAATAAAGAAAAGCATGCAACTCACCTCACTAAATACTTGTATAATTATCCTTTTCAAATGTATATTTTCTCCCCAAATTCAACAGTAAACTCCACGTCTTCTTGATGATAAATGCTCATCTGCCTTCAACACACACGCACATTGGATCAAAATGAGTGTGCTCCCTCCTCTGCTCTGTTTCCAACGACTGTTGTGTTTTCGCAGCTGTTTATGATGTGGGTTGACTGAAGAGAGGTCTCCCGCTTTGCATTTATGTATGTCACCCTGCTGAAGCTTCCTCTGACATGGGAGACTTTGACATTCTGACTCACAACACCCCAAGCTGATCTCTCCGATGCAGATGGTTGAGCTAATAGTGCATCAGTTGTTTATGGAATGAACTGTGTACATACGTAAGCAGCATTTACATGCACATGCACTTTGTGGTATGCATTGACAAATTTGACATACGTGTTGAGTTCACCATCTGGCTCATCACATCGTACTCAGAAAACAGCCATATTAAAATAAGAGCATCAGATAAGAGTCAAAGCTACAGAATTATACTCCTTGATCTAATCTTTTCCTCTTAAGAGTCACCACCAGTGTCAGGTTCATCATGTTGCTGACATTTCAGAATGAGACAAGTGATGAAGCACTAGACTGGTAATAATAAATACAGGCCATTTAAATAGTTTTAACATGAAATGCAAATTGACATATAGTTGACAACCATACTGCCATGACGCAAGTATTTCTTTAGGTAAATTGGAGGTGGGTGAAAATAAAATAAAGTTTTGGCTTTGCTCAGAAAAAATGTTCACAAGATCATTCTGCTTTTAATCAGATTAAGTGTGAGCATCTTGAGAGAAAAAAGAGCAATACGAACGGCAACAACAAACAAAAGCTGATGACATTTGTGCTAAAACAGCTGAGTGGAGTTTTGGCGCTCATGGAAATTTGTTTGTTGTCAAGAATGACATTTTTCCATGCCACTGTGGTTCATCCAACTTTCTGACGTGCTTCAACACCTCAGACTTCCTCACTGTGATGTTGTAAAACTCCACTTTGCACATTGTTAAAACATGCAGTTATGAATTTAGATTTTAGTACCCAAGAATCCTGGTCACAGATTTTAGGTTAATCCTCCAGCTATGGCCAGTCAAAAAACAAAACTGTGCAGAAATTACTGTAACTGCCCCTCTAAAAGGCAAAGTTCATAGAAAAGTAAGGATGGTACTGTACAAACTGTCTCAGTAGGCTATGATTACCGTATGAACACTTTATTATTGTTCCATTTTGTACATTTCCTTAGTTTGAAGATCATCTCATTTGCAAAAAAGCCGATCATTGTCTTTTGACTATGTACTAAAAATAGTCTCCATCGTCTCTGAGAAAAGCAGTTATCACTCAGCAAGGAAATAAGAGCAAGTGTGGTTGGAAACAATTTCACCACAGTCACCTCAGTTTTCCACTAACAAAAGAGGTAAAGCACTCCTGCCTCAGAGCAGTGAGAGGAACTTGCTGTCTTGAGATGTACTTTCACTTTTTCTCATTGAGAGAATATCTCAAACACTTGTTGCTTGCGCATGATTAATTCTGATAAAAAAACAAAAAAACAAAACAACAACAAAAAAAACTGCTAATGTACAAATAAAGAAGCACACTAGGCATGGTCTTGTCTTGGAGCTTTATTTGATTGTAATATAAATGAGCTGAATCAACAGAGGGTGAGAAGCACCACGAGGCCCCAAGTGATGGGACATTTATACTTTTCACATCAGATCTCTCTTGTTGAACGTTGTTAAAAGATCACTGAATATTCTATCCAGCTGAACACATACATCAACACAATGCAGGAAGAAAAACAAGATGGTGAGTTCAATTTTTTTTAAAAAGTGAGGTGACACAAGAGTGAATGCATGTTTAAAAAAAAAAAAAGAAGCTCTCTACAAGGACTTTACTTAGTTTCATTTACAGTGTGCTATATGTAATGGTACTTTTTGTATATTTTGTTTTATTTCACCTAAAATCAAGGTTGTATACATGTACTGGAGACATCTGTAGCTATTATAGATGTAGTGATCCCTCTTTTTATTCTGACCAAAATGCATTGGTTTTTTAAAAAACTAATAAAAGAAGTTGCAATGAGTCACAATTAGTGAAGACTACATGTTAATAGTAAAACCAAAAAAAAAAATCTTCTTTTGGAACATTTTTACAGTGCGAAAAAATTTTTTAAAACAAAGACAAAGTGAAAAAAATAAATACGAGGTTAGACAGCTGAGTTAAGCAGTCAAATACGTGGTTTAACCATTTGCATATACAACACACAATAGTTATGCTTCGACAGTATATTTAATATATTGTATAATATGCATCTGTTAATATATTCATTAGAGCTTTCTTTCTAATCACATAGGTCCCCCAGTATTAAGTTGCGTAGGAGCAAGATGAGAGACAAGAGAGGAAGAGGGCACATAAGTTACTACAAGAGAGTGCAGGGATAGGTTGGGGTTTAACACGAGACCTCCATGGTCTGGGGCCCAGCTTGGCTGTCAAGGGCCCCAGTAGTACTGCCCTCCAGCAGGCTGTTGAGGTTGTTGCGGCTGCGACTGCTGTCCATGGAGGTGATGCTGGAAGAGGAGGTGGTGCGTGAGCGAGCCAGGCGAGTCATTCCTGCTGACGGCACTGAAACAGGGAAATGGGTATTAATATTCCACTCACACATCACACAGACACAGAGTGGGGGTGTGAATACAGACATTCTCTCACCACAACAACAACAACAAAAAAAAAAAACAAGAGCTTACCATGCAATCAGTTCTGAAGTATGGAAACCAATCAAGTTAAAAGAAATGTGTGACATAATACCTGAATGTGTCCTCTGAAGAAAATGACAAAAGCAACACAACCGAGGAAAACAGCATTTGCAACACCAGTAGTTCATGCAGCAAAATAAGACACCGACATGTTTGACATGCTTACAGAATTAAAAAAAAAAAAAAAATCCTACAGGGAGATGAATGTATGCAAAATTGATCTCACTGTGTATAATACCAACTTTATATACCAAGACTGAGCAGCTGTTAAAAAAAACAAGCAGTGCTCTCTGGAGAACTTTCTGCATAAATTAACATTCATCCCCCGTTTCGTGCTAAGAGGCCATTTTCGTTTAAAGCCTCTTGGTCTGGCAGCTGCTCAGAAATCCGGTACCTGATTCGGTGCTCAGGTGACTGAGAAGAACATAGGGTACTGTAGCCGATGGTTAAAACAGGAAAGACAAGGGAAAGGGAGACATGTTGAAAAGGCAGAACTTTCTTTTTGCATCCCATCTTAGTGCACTTTGATGTTGCTAAAGACAAAAACTGTTTGGTAGCAAAAAAGAGGTAAAATAAATAAAATTATTGCCTTTGTACAGACTACTGTTTATTTTCTTTACTCTTTGGCTATCCTCCCTTTAAATTTCACACTGTAGCAGTGTGTTAATGAGGGAAAAGCTGCTTTCAGTAACATGCTGAAGTGTTAGGTTTTATTTTCCACACTTTCTCAGCATGAAAACATTCTTTTTAATCTGCTCTAATCCTGCAGTGGCATTTACTCAATAGGGAACCCACTGGCCTTTAAAGCAACACTGAGGCACTGACAAGCCAGCTCCACCCGAGAGTGCCTCCCACAGCGAGGTGTTTGGGAACAACAGAGAGTAAAAAGAGAAATCCACACATAAACAGATATCTAAAGGAAAGCAAAGCTAAATTCATCGTGTCATCCATCCACGGATCACAGAATGATCAGACAGAGATGTTTGTTTTTTTGTTCTTTTTCTCTCAAATGGATGACTGTAAAATCTGGAGGAATGTTTAATGATGCAGTCTCTTTTAAGGGAGACTTGATGTGCATAGTTAAACAGTTCTGCATAGAGAAGAAAAGCACACAGGGCACAAAAAAAGGGGTCATTTTTGACGTCTACTCTGAACTGAACAGGAAGCAAATTGCTGTTCAGCACATCGGATTCATTTCAGTCATGCTAGAAGCACTTACGCCTCACCTACTGAGAATTGTGAGAGCCACACACTGCAAAGAGCAGAGAGGAAATGGCGTTAGCATTAATTGAACACCACAGACTACCTCCCTGTGACTAGTTTGACACAAAGAAAAATAAAAACAAAAACAAGTCTCTTTTCATGCACTGTTGGCAACAGTCCAAACCCCACCAGCAGGGTTGTTTTGCAAGAGATTTCAGCAAAAGACAGACCTGGTTTAAATATCTTTTATCATCACACTCACGTCAACAGGAAATTCAGCGAACAACAGCCCGGACCACAAAAACGTCATCCCAGGTTTTTAAGTTTTAGGCACTGACCGTTTGCTCACCAGTCTGAACCAGTTTTAGTCCACAAATGTTTTCACACTTCAGCCAGTGAAAAAGATGACAGATTTATAGTTACTTACTGTAGCCCATGCCCTGAACAAAATACTTGAAAGCCTCTGCAAGTTTCCCTGGCTGTGAAGAGACAAGTCATATAAATTAAAATCATTTTGACAAGAAAAAAAAAAAAAGAGGGAGGGGAAAAAAGTTTCAGGAAGTACCAACTGACCTGCACAACTTGTGGCAAACCTCCACAATCAGCCATCTAAGAGAATATTATCAGTGTCATTAATGCATCTTTTTCTTTTCCAGTCAAATTATGATTCATTGTTCATTCGACACAATGAAGAAGTGTCACCTTTAGCAATGTAGTCTTGGTGGGATTTAACCTGGAATTGCACTCCACCTGAAATATTAAAAATAAAATAAATAGTGAGGAAAAAAATAAAAGTAGGAGGGAGATTTCAATAACTGTTGTCACTCTTCGTTATCACAAAGCTTTCTAGGAACATCTTTGATGAGTGATGGACCATAACTCACCACAGCCTCCACAGCAGGTGACGTGTCACCAACCACCAGCAGGGCTGGGCACCTGGAGCAGAAGTGGAAAAATGTGCTCAGCCACACCAAACAGGCCAGACACACATGAATATGCTCTTGCTTCTCACACCTACGTTAGTGTGTTGACTGTGTCCTCGTTCAGACCGACGATGGGTCTCTCTATGCCAAGGTCTTGACGGCTGGTGACAAATTAGGATTGGTTAGCTGAGATGAAACAAAGTGATCTGGACAAAAAGTCAGTTACAGAAAAACCTGAGTTCATGGTTTGGCTTTCTACAAGTATTTAACACACCTTAATGGTAAAAAATACAAATGACCAAAAGGCAATAAAGGAGGAGAGATTCTACTAACTTCTTTCAAAGTAATAATTTACTGTATCATACTATTGGTAGGAGCCATAGAAGAGGGCCAGGTTGTCCTGGTTGATGTCTTGTGCAATGTGGAGGCGGTAGGTCTGAATCAGCTCCTGGTTCTCCGTCAGCTCATCCTGGAGATTCAAGGTTATTTTCATTCTACTAAAATATTCCATACAGAGGGCATGTACAGTAGTTATCATGTATTTAACAAATATGAAATGGTACAGAATGATCAGTTATACTGTCTGAGGAGCCTGCGATCTGCATGGTGCAGTTTACCAGTCCAAGTATGCACAAGGACAGAGACATAATTAGCAAGTCTGTTACAAGAATGAGATGAGGCTGAGGTATTGAAATACAGAAATTAAAAAAAGGTTCAGTTACTATCTGACACCATCAATGATAAAGGTCAGATGCGCCAATAAAAAAGAGCAGATGGTGAATACTCACAGTGCTGAAGTGATGAGCCATGATGATGTCCACCAAGTTACTGGCCCATCCAGACAGCTGCATGCAGGACAAAGACGAAAGATGATGACTTTTACCTCATGTTTATAGTCATCACTACGTGGCTACTTTTGTGATTACTTGATGTTTATGCTAAGGAAGGTTCAGTGGCTCATTATGATAGCCATAAAACAAATACATAGAGAAGCCAGGTTTAACTTCTGAACATTATGAAGGATATGCCATCACGAGTGCCTAATGCCTAAGATGCAATCCCAGTTCACAGTTCTTTTGGCAGAGGAACTGATGCCACATATACACACACACACACACACACACACACACACACACACACACACACACACACACACACACGCGTGCGCACGCACACACACACACATATATATATCTGGAGGGGGAGAGAGAGAGAGAATACAGGAAGAATATTAATTTTTACTGTGGCAATTGTTCCTTCTATTGTGAGATGAAGTGGCCAATTCTGCAAGTCATTTTTAATCTTATCAAATATCGATGCATAATTCTAGATTACAATATGTTGAAATGACATAGCCTTCCTGCCTTCCTAAATAAGAGAATTCAGAGACAACAGGTATGTTAGGTGACTTACAAGTTGTCCTGCCTGTGTCATTAAGCAGCATTAGGACAGATTTAGACCAGTTTATTTTATATCTACTTCACTTACTGAAGTCAACCAAGATCTGGAGGCACCTTAGAACTGATTCTGTTAAATTTGAAATATAGAGTGCAATTTTACTTGCATACAGAGAGATTATGAGTTATACCATTTTTAAAAATTGGGAAAGAGTGGTATCCAGCCTGATGGTCTGGGCTAAAGGCTCAAGAAATAAAGCAAAAAGCAGTGGGGACAGAGGTGCAACCTTGTTGCGTGCATACCTGAAGTCTGAAGGAACACTGTAGTCCTGTAGAGACTGTAGCAGTGGATTCATTATATAATACTTGTATCATGTGTATGAGCTGGTTACGGAACCTAAATTGTTCCTGCTCTATGCAGTCAAAAGCTTTTTTTCCCCACTTAGCTAGAATTTTTAAAATGAGATATAGGTTTTTAAACTAAGACCATTTTTCTTGAAACAAGGCTATTTGAACACTTTCTTAAAAAAAAAATCCCTTTTTAAGTGAACATGTAGTCATGCCAGAAACAGCAAGCAAAATTAAATTATGTGAGGATTAGAGCCCTTCCAGAGCCTTTAATGCTATTAAATTGAACCTTAAAAAGCTAGACAGAGGAAGAATTCTGCTTTTCCTTTTACAACAACATTCTGTTGATTTAAGGCAGATAAAGCAGAACAGCATATTTTTTTTTGACTCAAACCTGCAGGTCCTTATTATTTTTCCTCATTAGTTTTTATTTTATTGAGCTGCTATCTTTAGGCAGTGGGCTCCATTTAAAAATACACTTATGAGTATAAATTGCTGCTGCTCCAGTTTCCACTTGCTTGTCGGGCTGGAGACGTGGAGCCACATTTCAATGTTGCGTTTATGAACAACAACCAAAAAGTAGTTTGTTATGCCTTTTGGATTTCCTGTTAAGTGCAAATGTAAATTATACACATTCAAAGAGATAAAAATTAATTCCTGACCTAATAACAAGTTTGCAGTCATCTTACGTGATGTTGAACAGTTAGGACGGCATTGCAGATACATTAAATAAAGCAGCATCTTGTATTTTTGAAATGACAGATCACATATTACATATTCATATACTCTTGATTTTACAAGGAGAGATATGAGACGGGATGTTATTAAAGAGGACGTTATTTTCATGGTGATGCATGCCTGGAGAGAATATTCATGTACTAGCCCTCTGCTGCTGAGTTTAATGCCATCTCTACAGGATTATGTTAAAGATGTACTGCTGACCTTTGAAGCAGCCCAGTCAATCCAGCCCTCAGCACATGGGTCAACGTTGATCAGAACCAGTCCCTCCACGAGGGTTGGGTTATTCAGCTGGGAAGGGTAAGATGTATGTCAGTAGTATGGACAACAGGCAGCTGAATATATTAATAAAATTAAAAAAACAGGTGTGACTGGAACCTTTGCTTAGTTCTTAAACCTATAACTTATATATGCAGTGAAGGAATATAAATTTATTTTCACCAGTCTAACAGCCACCAGCTGGATAATACACCCCTTCAGTGTTAAATCTGCAGTGCAAACGCAAAAAATAAATGAAAAGAAGTTGTTCTTTGAACGATATGGGGACTGGGGAACTCTGCAGAGACAAAAACCAGAATGGTTTGATTCAAATGCACATATTATGCTGTGGTGGTTCCTTGTTGAAAGAAAATACATTAATTTTTAATCCTTTTAAAAACGACTTTGTGGCTTGGTCTGCACAGCTTAACAAGGAATGGTGACTATGCAGAGCTGCATCTTCAAAAGTATGTGCCCTTTTTCTCTGTGATTTTACATCATCTTTTGACAGTGCAGTTAAGGGATAAAAATATTGATAAAACATATCTTTTTTTCACCAATTAAAACCTCACAGATTGACGATGGAGTCCTGAGCGTCGGCTTGGGCATTGTTTAAAGACAGAAAGCTCAGGATATATGTAGCGTCCATCTCTTCCAATGCTGGTGGACATTGCTTTCAATCTCGATGAAAATCCTGAGCTGCAACAGATGCTGTAAGACCATCACATTTTGTTCTAAACTATTAGATCAAATTTATTTCAGAAACAAATAAATTTTCCACAGCATTTCTCACAAATCCAGACTGTCCTCAGAGAGCCCTCTTTTTCATCTCCACACCTTCCCATATTACCATCCTCTCTATTCATTATTCATCTCTCACTGCTTCTTTGCTCCTCCCTGTCACATCTAGACTTTCTGTTAAACTGTGCTTATTTTAGATTGACCAAGCTGAAAAAGGGAAGAAAAAAAAGAGAAAAAGACAGAAGCACCAAAGATGAGGGAATCGCCAAGGTGATTCATCATCTGGCGAATAGCTGCATAGCAGCAGACTACGGTGAAACCTGATGCCCTGTATGGGCTTCATGGGAGGTTATAATGTTCTGATTAACAAGCTATGTGGTCTAATAACATATTACTGCATGGGAGGTGGGGTGCTGGGGGAAAAAAAGCAGAGAAAGAAAAAAAATAGATGTTGGTGAGTACAGATGAGTGTAGATGCTTTGCTGCTTGATACTCACTGCAAAACGGGTGAGAATGTACGCTCCTGCCCCCACCCCAATGCCAATAACGCTGTTGACCCTATAGAAAAGCCATTGGTTACCGTGACACTAGAAATATAAACTCAAAGCATTTTTCCATTACTTTACGGGCATCAATAGGGTGCCACTCACTTCAGCTGAGTCATCACAGAGGGGAGCATTTCAGCCAGCTCGTCCATGGTTGGGTAACGATACCTGGAGACAGATGTAGACAGATGTGAGCCTGTGCAGTGAGGACAGCTTCAATATCTTTAGTTGGTCAGAAAAAAAAAAAAAATCTAAATACTAAGAGACTGGGCTGTCAATGTTTCTCCATTAGCAAATTTACTTGCCACTCATGCACCAGCTCTGAAGTAAATGTGGTCTAATTTGTCAACAAATGTAAAACCATTCTGAGAACTACCCGCTGGGAAAGGGAGGGGCACCCTCCTGCTGGCCAGGGGCATCCACGTGAACCACGGCAAAGTGCTGAGTGATCTCCTGCATGTCTTCATAGTTGAACAGGGTGTTGAAGCAAGACTTGTCTAAAAAGGGAGCAAACACAGGATGGATGCATACTGTAATGAACAACCTGTTGAGCATTCAAGTGGGTGCGTAAGATACAGAGCTAACAACAAAACCATCTCTAAACCAGAGCGTTTTATACTGATGAGCAAAGTTTAGGCTGACTCACGGTTGAGGCCGATGTCATGATAGGTGAGGATGACGGGTCTGTTGCCCTTGGGAACACCTCTCATCGTCACATGGAGAACACCATGTGGAGTCTCAATGTCATGCTCCTGCACACAAGGAGATGCCAAAAAAAGAAGAAGGATTCGAATCAATACAACAGTGCTTGGAACATGAGAAGAGAGGGGAGAAAAAACATAAGCAGCCTTAGTTTTTCCCCCAGAATCGCTCAGAAACAATCAAAAACATTTAAGATTGATAGTTCAGCCTGTGGGTGACAATCGATTAATCCGGGAATTGTAGTTTATCTGTCTGACAAACAGCTGCAAACAGGGAACCACATCATTAAGCATGGCATAGTTTAACTGCTTTTAAACTAAGAAATGTCACACAGTAGCTGTACGGTGTAGGGGTGCAATGGTCGAGCGATACTTTGATTTAATAATGAACGATAGCATCAGTACAAAATAAACATTGATCAAACATCAATACATATAATCCAGAGGCCTTTAATAGTCTATTTTTTTATTAAATTAAAGGAGCTTTCCTCTGTCTAGTTAGCCCACAAATAAACATGTGAAATCATATTTTAGTTTCTCACTGCCATTGGATTTTAAAGGAAGTGAAAATCAACATATGGAATCGACTCATATTGATTGCTAGTTCCAGAATTGAATCAAATCAAAATTATATTGCGACACTCGTGATATTGACAAAAGACAAAAAAAATTGAACAGCGATCCAGTTAATTGATGTAATATCATATCGTGATAAAACTTGTGGTTCACACCCCTAGTAAGAGGCAATTTTGTGGAAAATCCAAAAACACTGCTCAAAATATTTTCTCAGCAATAATAGTTTGACTTTGGGCCTTTTGTCTGAGTGATTTATTTATGTATTTATTTTGAATTCTTTCTGATCCTCAACAGAAAGTTATTTTCCATTTGACTGTGATAATCAATCTTAAACAGATTTATTTGATTTTTTAGCAATGATAAAATTTATATTGAGACATAGTTGTTTTTTTAATCTAAACAACAAAATTTCAAATAAAGTTTTCAGAATTTGACATAAATCACTATACATCAACCATTTTGGCAGCCTTGTTTTGATTCTGTACATACACTTGTAGTGTCTCTAATATCTAGAAATGATTTAGACTTTTCAATTGATCTTGCTAAACAGAGTTTTAGAGTACAAAAACGTACTTCTTTTTTTTCTTATAGGTATTTTAACTAATTTGTCGACGATGGGTTTTCCATTTCATAAAGGTGTCAATAATGTACATTTTTGTTGATGTATAAATTAGGGGTCTACTTGATGTTTTTTAAAAATAGATTTAATGTCATGACTTGAATGTACATTTTTACGTGCAAAGTATCCAGTGGATTGCAAAAACACACTGATTTCCAAAAAGTAAGATTTTATAGATTGGACCAAACGACTTCTAAACATGAAATTACTAATACTCACTGACGTATAAACTAGTGGACATGCACATTTTTTGAAAATGAAAGATTCAATTTTGGCGGTCAGGCGGTCAAACCAAAAAATTTGTACTAAGACAATAAGTGGAGAAGACATGAGGCAACTAAAAATGAGAACAGAAATGGTAAAATGTTAATGAGTTAGAAGTTGTGCACAGATTTTTCAAGAATAGAAATGATCTCAATAGAAACTATTTCAATAAAAGCATGGAATGATCCAGGAGCACTACCTACCAATATACTTTGGTAGATTCTAAGGCATAAATTATTTTTTTTATTTTCTTTTATCACTTCCTGACTTTAGATTTTTAATTTTCCAGAAAACAAACACATCAGCTAAATGCAAAATCTTTAAGAACAATCCATCTATCTTGTGTACCTCCTTCATCCTGCCGGTGCTTTAAGCAAGCTATTATGTGTGACTCTGCAAAAATCCCACCTCCATTTGTTTCCGCCAAATGTGTTTACAGAAAGACACATTGAAATTCAAAGCGCTTACCCCAGCAGCATTCTCTCCATCACTTTAGAAAAACAACTTCTCTGTTCTCATTGAGAAAGCCCACATTACAACTTCTCGTACAGTGTTTCGACAAAGGCAAAAACTTAAATGATGCAGTGGTGGTTTCAAATGGCAATTTATCTGGAGGATGCAAAAATTTGATAAAATGAGACAAAAATGAGATAAGCTGCTTAAAAGATGCAAAAACAACCAAGTCTTCATTAAATTTTACAACAGTACATCTGGAAAGTATTCACAGTGTTTCACTTTGTCCACAATTTTTTATTCTACAGCCTTAAATTACCCCCAAACAAACTTATTCACACAAGTATTCATTCAAAACTACATGGTACTGCCTGTCGAGATTTGAGGCAATAAATTAATTTAATCCATTTTTAAATAAGGCTGTAACATAACAAAATGCGGACAAAGTGAAGCGCTGTGAATACTTTCCGGATGCAGTGAAAAGCCAATTTCCAAACCTTCCCATCAATCAAAGAATCAATTCATAACAAACATACATATTTCTCAAGGTCAGGAAGATTTTGATGCTGCAAAACCACTGTGCATGATGTAGCTACATATATACGGGAGTGTGTGAACTGCACAGAGCAGCGGGTGGGGCCCATCAGCTTGCCTAGTCTCCCACTGGTCATCAATAATAAAGAGAGTGAGGCAGAGCGGACAAGAGACCAACATTACAACTGTCAGACTGCAAAGGATTGTGATTATGTCTGCACAACTCTGTTTCTTGATGGATAAGTGTCATGTGTAGGAGATGAAAGCTAATCATCACAGACGCGACTCCAGTAATTTGCATCGGATGTATATAATGGATTCAGCAGCATAAGGGGTAGGCTGCTCCTCCTGAAGGCTACAGAATTAAATATTTTCACTTGAGTGGGTGTTCAACAGAGTTGTACAGCCTGTCACACAAAACATGAGAACCACATTCTAGCAAGAGTGTGCAACAATTACAACTGAATAATATTTTTTCTCCTGAGAAGGAATAAACCCTGAAGGACTTCTCCTGAAGTCATGTGCTCCTATAGGCCTTTACACAATAAAGCAATGCTGCAACCTCAGTCCTGTTAGGTGGCAGAGCAACCTTTTATAGATGACCGTGTTGCAGCAGAGTTTTCATTTTTAGACAAGGACAGCGTCAAGGACACTCTCAAAATAAGGTTAATGTACTTTGTTAAAATGACTGATCTGAATGTAATAAGCACATGGACCCTAACTGTGTTATTAAAGATGCTCATGGGGGAAACACCGAAAGAAGATTGAGTTGACAGAACAAGAGAATCTGGAAGTGGATGGCAGGAAACAGAGCGTGAAAGTAATAGCACTGATGAGACAGGAGGAGTCCTCTATGACTAACAGAGCTGTGCCCCTTAAAGGAGAAGGGACACATCACTTTAATTTCTCAAGCCTTTCCAGCTATACCTTGGCACAAACAATTTCAGAATAATGAAGGAAGGCCCATAGGGAATGAATATGTCTTTTAACTGCCCAGTTTGCTCTTGACATGGTGTATTGATCCGTGAGCGCTGCCTGTCACCACATCTTTTGAGACATATACACACGTTTGGGTATTTATACACAGACTAAGGCATGAAAAGAAAACAAACACGGGTGGGGCTGCTAGACTGCTTGTGTGGAGAAGAAGGGGAGCAGTGCACTGGCATCCACTCTTTCTCCTCAGTGCATTCATGGTGCCTTGTGCTTGGGGGAAAAAGTGTTGGCTGGGGTTTGTGGGTTGGACTAATAATGAGTAGAGGTTTGTGCTTTAAGAGAGGTGGTGCCATAGCATTGGTTGCAACTCTTTTTTTCGTAAATAGAATAAATGTGAATGGAGTGGGGTGGAAAAAAAAAAAAAAAAAGCCTAACACAATGTTATGATAATCCTCTTCCCGCAACACAGTTGCTGTTCTCCCTGCCAGGAAAGGCGTCCGTCTCAAGGCACAAACACCAGGCAGCCAGTAAATGACTCACAAGTGCACACAAGCACAAATGCACACAGACACATAGAAGCATTTTCTTTGGCTGGATCATTCCGGGTGATAGATACCACTTGAATATATATATATATTATATGTGTGTATATACATATATGTATATACATATATATATACACACACATATGTATATAGTCTGTGTGTGTGTGTCATTGAAGCAGTGAGTGAAGACTACAAACTCAGGTTTCTGCAGAGAGGATAGTAACTGGTTCCACGGTGTGCACTACGACAAGCGACCACCCTTCCTGCTCTAGTGTTAAGAGAATAAAGAACACAACGCAGGAAGGCATCACGCACAGACAAAAATGAGGTACATGCAGACAGATGTACTCTCTAACAACCACTTCAGACACGTGAGCACAGCATGCATGCATCTTTCATATAATCATGACAAAATGCACCACCACACCCCAAGCATGTTTAGGTCTGTGCAGACTGCACACATGGTCACTGTGCCACCAGTATGTTGCATGCACACACATACACAAACACAAAGATACACACACATATGCATGGAACAAAAGTCCCTCCACACCCCTGTACCACCAACTGCCCAAAGAGGAAAAAACCCCAACAAGAAAGCCAGTGGCGACTGCACCAGCTATTCCAATGCTACAGCCAGCTCTTAACGCCCTTATTTTTTAGAAACTGCACAACAGTGCTAATCTGCACCAGAACCTCTCTGTTGCAAGGATCCAGTCAGGTGTGTCAAGTCAAGCAAGACACATTTGTCACTCACCACTCCATTTCCAGCGCATGCAATCTGGTCCAGGTCCAGAACAGCTGACATGTTTTACCAATACAGCAAAGGAGTGTGTTCTGTGATGTGCAAGTGTGTGCTGGGGAGCTTTGAAGACCTCTAAAAAGAGGGGGAGAATGAAGAGGAAGGAGCAAGCTTTGGTAGGAAGGGAGGGATGTGGGGTGAGGTAGCAAGAGCAGCAGCAGCGACAAGGGAGGAAGAGAGGAAGCAACAGAGGAGAGATGGAGCAGAAGGAAAGAGGAGATATGTGAATAACTTGAATGAAAGGAGAAGGCGGGTGGGCGGGTAGATGAGATGCAGAAAGAGCGAGAGAGAGACAGAGACAAAAGGTGGGAAAGAGAGTAGGAAAGGAGACTGAGGAAGAGGAGAGTGAAGAGTGAGACTGCAGTTTGTGCTTGGTACTCGCAGCGCGTCTGTGTATCCAGCCACTGGTGCATCTAATTGGATTGCGGAGGGTCAGGTGGGTAGAGGGAGGAGGTGGGGCTTTGAGGGGAATGAAGAGAAGGAGGGTGGTGGTGATGGGGGAGTGCTTGAAAGAGGGGTGATGGGGTACAAAGGATGCAGAGGCAGTCCAGGAAAATGGGCAGCTTGCTGACGTCACACTGAGTTATTGCTGAGGAGGTGAGAGAGGAAAGGAGGCAGACTTTCACAGCTTACTCTGGACTGTTTTCTGCATCAGCAAAATGGCTGCTCATCCCAAAGATTTAAGCAGCGCTGTCTGAAAGTTCACCTTTCTGAAGGAGATGAATGTGAATGCCCTTAGTTTTCAAAATAAGAAATGTCTTGGTGGGAACGAATGTAATCAGACCTCAGACCTCTTCAGAAGAAGAGGGTGTGGTACTGAGCAGGACATTTGTTACAAATGTTACCATTCCACAAACAATACTGAAAGTCAGTGCTAGGATTTCATTACTGGATTTACATTTAACAGAACAACCTTCTTTTTCTAACAACGAGAAAAAAGAAAAACAAAAAACTACTTATTTTTTAACCAACAGCAACAACCAAACATTATCAAGACCTGTGTCCTCTAAACTTCCTGCAGAGTCATTTGATCCACATAGTTTATTGATCTCTACTTTTTTACTCCTCTCCGTCATGTGCCCAGCTCCTTGCCTGGCAGGGTGTCACGCCTTTGTCTGAGCCAGGCTGCTTCGTGCAGCCAATGGCACACTATTGCTAGGAGAGCTGGTGGGATTACAAGGGCAAAGGGGGAAGGGGGTGTTGGATGCTGGATTGTAAACTTCCATTTATCCACATTTTTTCCTGTCCTGACCCACAGAGGGTGCTAGTCATACTCATATGAACAATGTTAGGGAAATAAACAGTTCTAAGTCTACAAGAAGCACAGACTGCTGAATTTTGTATTTTTAAGCAATATGCAGGTACAGGAAATTAGCATGTGAAACATTTTATTTGTATATACCAAAAGCAATTTTTGGTAGCCATCTTATTCAGCTTGTTAACATTATAACAAACTATGCTATACTTGTATTTTATGGATTTGAATGTTATGGAAAGGATCAAAAAACTTGTACCGCTTTTGCTCAACAGAACAGGCGTGTCATACAGTGAGTCACCAGGTCTCAGTGCGCCTCTACAGCATGTCGAGTCATAAAGGCCCGCAGTGACCTCTAGTCTACATAGATCTGTGTTTTCAGTGAATAGCTGTGATCCAACACATTCAGAATTGAAAGCTGCACTGCAGCATGTTACTGCTTTTTAATCTTCGCTTTTTGTTAAAATGTCTGTCTCATGACAGGACACAGTCATTATTATGCTCCCTTGAGATTATAGCCATGCATTGATGGCATAATCTGTTTTCATGATGCTGTAGACTCAATCAAGGACACTTCTCAACATGAAATGCTCAGTGGACAATAGACAAACCATGAACATCACACAAAAGCAGGATGTTCTAGCTACAAATTGAATGAGCTCATGGCGCCCTCTGCTGATACAACTGTGACAATGAAGCAGTGAAGTGAATTTACAGCAGTCTGAATAATGATCCAATTTTAAAGTGGTCCTGTAATGGACTGGTAATATCCAGTCTCTCACTCCATAACAAAACCAAAACGGCATGAAGCAGGTATCAGAAACTAATGTATAGATTAACTGACAAATACATTCACACATACTAAAAAAACAGGTAAGCAAATAATGACCATGAGTCTATAATTTACAGTTGGTAGTTTCAGCCATGTTCATGTCCATGAGGTCACCCAGTGTCTTCAAATTTGCATTTTTATAACAAAGTGGTCCCATGGGTTGCAGGAGGCTGACTCAGAATTCCATCCCCTATGTTTCTAACATTGCCACAAACATCACTGGAGGACACAAAACTGCAGCAGATCTTCCTGAGATGCTTCCAGCTCCCCGTCACCACCCTCATCACTGCCCACCTCATGCAGGTACAGCAGCTCTAGCATGAATATACCTGGGATGTCTGTGGGCTGCATGTAGGGGGAGCTATAACAGCTGGTGGAGAGCAGCTGGATTGTCCTCCAGATGGAATGTCACAGCTCAGAGTGATGATTCAGCACTGACGACGGCTTACTATCTGAATATATGCATGAAAAGACATGTTGTACGACATGTGGACTCCATCTGTCCTTTTTTAAATTAAATTAATTCATTTTCTTTTCATTAGGAGCAGTAATAAACACCTAAATTTCAACCACAAAGAGATATTAAATGTTTACTTCACACAAAATCTGGGAAAGCAGCAATTTAGACCTTTATGTGGTCTACATTTACATCTGCATCTTACTGCTAGAATGAAGCAGATGAAGTGCATTTGTGTTTGTATTTCTGAGCATGCTCTCCAGCTCCACAGTAATAAACTATTCCAGAATCCGCTTATGTTCTTACACTGCTGCAATAATATTCATGACAATAAAACTCCCAAATGGAGTTAAAAGAATAATTAAAATAAAATAAATAGAAAGAATGGTCAAATGGTCAAATATACACAAGTGTGCCTTAATACCAGGAAGACCAGTTCTGGTTCAATTCCTTCTGTAACATATAACTGTGTGAATCGCATGAATGAAATATAGTTACTGAAAAATGAGTTGCTGATTGAATGCAGCATTGTGTGCATGTGAATGATGTTACACAATGCTTCCCAGCATCCATTCCTGTCTGCAGTAACAGCTGTTCCAAGTAACATGCTTACTCTTTTCCCCTGCCTGCAGCAGCTATATTTAGCTCTGGTACGATGCTGGAAGAAGGCTTGGCTGCAGCAAGTACGAGAGGTCTGGTTTAACCCTTTTCAGCCTTGATACCCATTAAAAGATGCCAGAGAGATTTGTCTGGAGGAAATTATCACTTGAAAGAGAGCCAAATTGCTCAAGAGGCCAATGCTGGCAAACCTACTCATCATGCAAATAAATGTATGTGGAACCATACCCACTTAAGGCTAACAGGCTTTTTTTTTCTTCAGTGTTAACTACCCCAGTTTTATCAATAAATTTTACTCTACTTGATGTTTTTAGGCCATATATCAATTATGATCCAAGATAAAAAAGAAGAAAAAAAAAGAATGCTGCCTTTCAATCAATTTCTTACAAAATATATAATCCTGCAATGTCAACATCCAAGATTAATTTCAAAGCATTATGCTTTGACTCTGATTTGACTTTAGACTGAAGCAAAGAGATTGAAACAGGACTGACATGCAATGATAGTTTTCAGACAGAATCATGTTGAGGATTAGTAGATGCAAGTCCTTTTCATATAATCTCGTGGCTGCATAATCAGCTTGTTCTGATAACTTTATACATGAAAAGGCATCCATTTGTTCTCCAACAACACTTTTGTGTTTTAACAGCGATGCAAATAAGCTTGTATCATATATTCTTCCAGTTGTATTTTTTGGTCCCAAACTGCCTTACCACCAATAAAGAAGTTGCTAATGTTAATGTACCGGGTTGCTGGTGATTATGTGCATCCATGGCCCTCAGATATGATGGTAAATTCATATAAATGTATTCATACCAATTTAATCTGTTAACCACATTAAACTTAATATTCATTTGGATTATTTTGTACACAGATGCAGATAATATTTTTGCTTTCTCACTTGCTGGACTGAGACATTTAAAATGATAGATGATCTGTGGAGTGACCTTTGTTCTTCCCCCCACAGAACCGTAGATGAGCATAAGCAAAAGTAAAGAAAGTTAATCAGCAGAAGCTGTATTTTTTTACAGAACAACTGCTTTGTACATCTGTTCCCAGTCAGCATGAGCAAGGGAACAAGCTGGGTAAATCAACTTTGAGCCCACGGATTTTTCCAGTAAAGAAAAACAAAGCATACTTTTGCTGCGTGTGAGCAGTGAAATACAATATCATTAGAGAGGCACAACAGACAGATGTGGGGCAAGAAAACAAAAGTATCAGCAACAAGGTAATAAGAATCAGGCTCTAACCTCCTTCTACAAGAAAAACAGCATCTTGTCAAAGTGAAGTGCAACGACAGCAGAAGTCAACGCTTACCTGGCAGTCGAAATCCTGAAAGTTGCGTGCATTCTGAAAAAAAGCAAAAGAGATTAATTCAAATGTATCTTATTTAGTTCAGCATACCGTGTAACAGCTCTCAAGACTTTTGTGTAATTCTCACAGAGGTTGTACATAAATGACACTGCAGCGAACGTGATGGAGTATACACAAAAGAATTCTTTCTATACGTTTCACAACTGTTGGTGAATATGGTTTTAAATCTTTGATTGTTTCAGTGTCACTAATCACATCTGGTGCCTAGTATTTAATCAGTGTTCAACAATGAAATCCAAATGGAAGACTGACTGAAGAGTATGAAAAAAGTTTAATATGCAAAGAAAAAAGAAGAAAAAAAAGTGTGTGTTTTTGAATAGACTATATGTGAAAGTAAAACCTTTTTTGTCCTGTTTGATCTGTCCCTGATGTCTGCTTAATGACATAATGAAATCAATGGGGGTCTATGCAAAACAATGCTATTCAAAATCTGAACAATTCAGAGACTGAAAACGATGATATTCTTGAACTGATATGAGTGGGCAGGAAAAAGAAAGTGCTTGCTCTAATTTCATAATAAGTAGAATCAAACACCTCCACAGGGGCCTTTCTGTGTGGAGTTTGCATGTTCTCCCTGTGCTTGCTTGGGTTCTCACCGGACACTCCGGTTTCCTCCCACAGTTTCAAAGACATGCTCCTTAGGTTGATTGGTGCTCATAAATTGTCCCTAGGTGTGAGTGTGAATGGTCGTATGTCAACATGTGGCCCTGCGATGGACTGGCAGGGTGTAACCCTGCCTTTCACCCGGAGAGAGCTGGGATAGGCTCCAGCGGACCCCCGTGACCCTGTACGGAATTGGCGGGTATAGATGATGGATGGATGGATGGATGGATGGTAGAATCAAACACATTTTGATATTACCAACAAAGCTCATGGTCTAAGAGTGCAATTATGAAAAATGATCTGTTTATTATTTTAAGGTTTATTTTTTTCAATAATTGAGAAGCTTTTCCAAATGTCATGTTAGAAAAGTTGTGAAACTGCTCTTTTTACACTTATTCAAGTCTAGCCATTTCATTGTCATCAAACTAACTGACACGCAATCCTGGTACATGAACTGTGGTGAACTATAGGTGGCTCGAAAAGAAAAAAATGATAGGAGGACCCTCTTTAATCAAGTCTTTCGTCCCCTTCTCCAGGTCTGTCTCTGATGAGCTGGCCACTAGGTGGAGTGAGAGGTCGGTGCCAGGCCACTTCGTCAGCATGATCTTATGAAGCATTTTCTCCAACCTGTGACTTATCACACAGGCTGACGCCAAGGAGGCACTCACCTACTTATTCTTAAAAGCCATGACTGACCCTCACATCGCAGGGGTCATTATCTTACTCCTCCTCAGAGGTGCTACAGTCTCCTGCCTGCTTGTGTTGCTTGGGGAAAGAACACAATGTTCGTGCGTATCTCTAGACATAACCTGTCTAATCAGTTCCTCAAGTGCTGAGATGAAGCTTTGAAAAAGAGGAAGCCAGAAGAGAGGAGTTTTCACCTGCCGTTTGGATGTTTTTTTCATTTCTATAAGTCTGTGTGGCTGCTCCCTTGCTAGAACATTTTGAGCAATGAGATGTAAGAAAAGATGAGTTTCTTCCAGCTTCTCCTTTGATCTCTCTCTGCTCTTGCTGGAGTCTGACTGACTCTTTTACATTACATGTCTCATTCTCTTCCGTTGCCTCCGTCCATGTAAAACCTTTTTTTCTATGAAAAGACTTCATCATCCCCCTCTTTTTTTTCCCCCTTTTCCTCTAGTCAGTTGAGCATATATGAATAATTCACTTTGATGAATAGTACTGCAGAGTGTGCATGCGTGCAGTATTAGTGCATATATTTGCCTGGGAGTTACACAGTGATTGCTTACACATTTGTGCTGTAGGTGCACAGCAGTGACCTTTGCAGCCTGTCCCTGTCTTGCTCTTCCCACAACTCACCTTACTGGTCAGCAGAGGCTTGATCTCTGTCAGCTGTACATCTTGCAGCTCATCCATCTTCCTGTCGTCTCACTGTAAACTTTTCTGTTGAGGCAAAAATAAGAGTATTAAACCCACTTATAAGGACACACTGAGGTAAGCAAAATTATACACAGTAAGAGGACTACGTTCTCAAGCAAGTGTATGGACCTGTCAGAGCTATTACATGATCACCTGGTTTCGATAATGCACAGAGAAACGACGTCCCCTCTTCTTAAGGAATATGCATATTATTAAACTTATTATCAATAATGGGGATTATACTAATTAATGCCGTAAATCATCAGAAAAAGACTAATTGCAATGCAAATTGAAGTAATTTGTGAAATAGTTGCGACATAATGACAGACAACCCAAGCAAAAAACAGCAAAAACATGACAATCATGACAAAGAAAATCTTTTTTTTTCTTTTGTTCCCTTCAAGGGTCGCCACAGAAAATCATTCATCTCCATCTAAACCTATCCTCTGCATCATCTTTTCTCACACCAGCTAATTTTGTGTCCTCTTTCACTACATCCATAAATCTTCTCTTTGGTCTTCACACTGCGGCTAACATTTATTCCTCACCTTTCCAGTGCATACCTCCACCTACAGCATTCCTCCACCTGCTCACTGGTCTCTACTACGGATCACAATGTCATCTGCAAACATCATAGTCCATGGAAATTCCTGTCTAACCTCATTTGTCAGCCTGTCCATCACCGCAACAACAAGAAAGGGCTCAGAGCTGATCCTTGATGCAGTCTCACCTCCACCTTGAACTCCACTGTAACACCTACAGCAAATGTCACTACTGTCTTACAGTTCCCATACATGTCCGTACAACTCTTACATATTTCTCTGCAACTCTAGACTTCCTCATACAACTTCCCCACCCTGGCATATGCTTTCTTTAGTAGTTCACCTGTGTGCTCCAACCTCCACTCTTATAAGTTACCTTATGTTCCTGCCTATTCTGGAAGAAAGTATTCTACAACCATTTCCATCCTTTTTGCAAAGTCTACCACCATTTGTCTTTCTTTGTTCCTATCCTGCCCATCACATCGTCATCACTGCTGTTACTTTCTTCAAAAAGTCCACTGAAGTCTGCACCAATCACCACTCTTTCATCTCTGGGAATGCACTCAATCACTTCATCTATCTCACCCACTCCAGAATTTCTCCTTCTCTTCTAATTCACATCCCACTTGTGGGGCATAAAAAATTACGTTGAACATCACATGTTTAATTTCTCGCTTCAGACTCATCACTCTATCTGAAACTCTTTTCCCCTCTAGAACATTCCTAACAAACTCCTTCTTCAAGATAACCCCTACTCCATTTTTCTTCAATCCACACCATGATAAAACAACTTGAACCCTGCTCCTAAGCTTATAGCCATGCTGCCTTTCCATCTGGTCTCCTGAATGCACAGAATATCCACCTTCCTTGTCTGTATCATATCAACCATCTGTCTAGCTTTTCCTGTTATAGTTCCAGTATTCAAAAGTCCCTACTCTCAGTCTTAGTCTTTTGTGTTTCTTCTTTTCCCTCGACCAACAGCAGCCCAATTTCCATCAGCGCCCTGTGGGTCAACAGCACCGATGGAGGTCTCGACCAATCTGATATGGGTTTTATGGGTCTTGTGATTCGCATGGTTAGCTTGGCATAAATTTTACATTGGACGCTCTTCCTGACCCTCTGCATTTATCTGAGCTTGGGACTGACTCAAAAGACACAGGCTTGTGATCCCCTGAGACTGCATTCTTGATAAAAGAAAATATCAGTATAAATTATGCTGTTTTTCATGTACATTTTACAATGATTGAATGAAGTAACTGAACTGACCATGGTTGTTTAAATTAATTTCCATCTCAATTATTTATTTTGCAGGATCATGTATGAGGCAGGTATTTATTTTCTTTTTTTTAGGTTTTTAAAAAAAAGGTACATTCCCAGTCCATACAAGTAGTGTGCAGACACACAAAGATGATCCAAAACAGAATTGAACAAGACTGTTAGTCAACTGCACATAATGACTGAACAGTAACAAAAATGCTCCCTCCTCCACTTTACCTGAAACAGCACCTCATCAGCCTTGTGAGGGTGAGGACAGGAAGTAGTGTAGAATAACCTGGCCGTGCTAAGATGTGTGGCTCATGTTACACATAACAGCAGATGGAGTCTCTGCCCTTTCAAGGTCAACACTTAAAACTGGAAGACAAAGTAAGCCTTGATCTACAAGGATGGCCATTAATTGTAACTGCATATGGTATAACTAAAAGAAGAAGAAGAAAAAAAGAAGCTTGGAATATGGACAAGTGCAATTGTTTAAGTGTACTAACCAGCTCCAGAAATGCTTACAACCACTTCCTGGGTCAGAGCCAACCCCCCGGAACAACCTTGAGCTGCATGTATCAGATAACCTTCAAGGTTGGTTATTAATGAGCCAACTTTCAGGGGGGGAAACACCAGAGATGATGACTTTATGCCACTGTGTTTGTATTAGCAGCAGTTTTATCCTCCATAAATCCTCTGACAAAAGGTCTGTTGGCAAATAAATTAGGTCAGGAGTCATTGTTCATTGACCACAGATTGCAGTCTGATAAAGAGCTGGTGACAACACAGCCCAATCCAAAATTACATAAAGCAATCAAAAAAGAAAAAAAAGGTGAATTAAGCAGAGGACGAAGCAGTCAGCAATCAGAAATGGGGAGTGAAAAAATGCCCGGTAAAATCCCTGCTGACAAATCCGGCTCAAGGGTGGAACTGAATAATATTTAGACAACTGAACAAGAAAAAAAGAAAAACAAATACTCTGCATGCTTGAGCAGATTGAGCATACTGATCGGGTCAATCCAACACTTCTTCTCCAACACTGCCCAGAAAGTAGGATACAGGCAAAGGTTTATTTAATTGTAACTGACTAGCCAAGTAATTAAGTTTTTAATGTGACATGGTCACTAAATACAACCTTAGGCAACCTTTTCTCGTGCCTGCTCTTCCCTTCAGCATGCACCGTGGTTGCCATAGAGACAAAGCTGGTTGCTGATGCTTATTCTAAACTGGGATAGACCCAGGGGACAGATGTAAAGGAAGGATATGAGTGGAGTAGGTGATGATTACAAATTAGTGCTGCTGAAACATGTTTTCAGCTTCACTTAAACATTTCCATTTACCTCTGACAATTGCTGTGACATATCTATTTCACAGTCATGACAGCAAAGTTAGCTGTTAGTGTATCAGTAAACTGTGGTAAGCGTAGTCCTCGATTACAGGAGAGAAATTCAATTTACAAGCTGCGAAGCTTATAGGGTTTGTCCCACATTCACACCATACCATAAATGTGGAGCAGGGTGGGGGAAGGAGGGCTGATGATGTACAAAGCTCTCCAGCCTCATGGGTGGGATTGTTTGTGGTCTCATTGCATCAGACTTCTTTTTACTCAGTTCTTTATTACCCAGACCTTTAGGGTAGGAAACACAAAACAAGTGAGTACTCAAAACACCTTTCCTGTTCAAGTCTGTTTTCATTGCATGATGTTTTGCTGTAAGGGGAGCCTTATCTCTGCTGTAAATATCCCCACACAGCAGGGAACAAGGGGCTGTGGTGAATGAAGCACTGTGTTATGTGTCAGATGAAAACCACAGTAAGTTCATTCAGTGCACTAAAGATAATTTCACTACAGCCAGTGCTTCTCAAAGGGTGGGCGGTTTTTTAAACTGTGACACAATGACGCCGCTGGAAAAACTGCACAGATCAGCTAAATTGGTCAGTTTTCTGAGAGGAAAACTTAATTATTTAACTTTGTCTCTCCTCCGCAAGCACTTTAATCTAGAAACACCTCTGAGTTTGTAGATGTAGCAGAGTAGAATTTTTTTCTCTCCCTACAATCGAGGTAAACAGGCCTCAAAACATTCATGTGTGGAGTTAAGACCAATCTATTCTCTGCCAGTAAAAAGCATACATGTACCTCCCATGTCAGCAGATGGCCCTGGGAAATTTGTGAGTCCATTCCCTAGTACTTTGTCATTTCTGCCTCATCTTCAGTCTCCTCTTTGTCTCCTCATGTCCATTTCAGCATGGGCTGCCATAAAGCCTAAGATGTCTGCACGAAAAACAACTGAAAACCTAGATGTGATGTTCACCCCTCCCACCTCTTATTAATACCCTTTTAATTAGCCCTCTTTCCTGTTTGTCACCATGGCAACAAGACTTCAATTTTGCTCTATGTAATTATCCTTCGCATTATGGCTATACTCTAACTTCTCCGGCTATCTCTGTCAGGACAAAGACATCAAGGATGTCATCGCCATCATATCAAACCAAACTGCAACAAACTGCTGTTCATATTGGTGGCAAGAGGATTAGGCTAAAGATTGGGGGGCCGTGATGGAGTGACAGTTTGTCACTGTTCAACTCATCCAGCCACTTCAAAAAACACGATACAATCAAGAGGCAACCATCCTATTACCAGATTGAAGCCATTTCTCTGCCATTGGCTCTGACAGCTTTTTCCCGCCTCTTTGCAACATGGTGCTGCAAGGTTTGCGGAAAAATAGGCTTTGAATGCTCTCTGTACAAATATATAGATCACGTGACCGAATAGTTCATCCATTTATTTGTCTATGGATACAATGCATTAAATAAAAAAAAATAAAATAAAAAAAAAATCAGCGTCTACTGAGCTGCAGTTTAGACTGAACCAAGCTACAACAAATCTCTGATAAAGTCCAGCATGTTCAGCCATACAGCATTTATGTCAGGACATTTTTTTCTTTCTAAAACAAATTATTGCTGGATATTCACTTTGCAAATATTTCTTGAAACACACAAAAATCTGTCTGTCAATTATGACTACTTAAAAAAAAGTTCCAAATTGAACTTCCATACGAGACAAATGAAACTTATTTGCATGGTCAGATTTTAGTTGACCTGTAGGTACATTCTGACGGCTGAGCCAAAAAAGAATGCAAAAGAAATAAACACCTTATCAGAGGCTCTCCAAGACATTTCTCTTCATTCACAAGTTCGTCCATTTCTATCATGGACAACTGTTGTCATCGGACTACTTTGATTGTCTGTCAGGTAAATTATTCTAACGACTGGCCAGTTTCTAATGAACACGCCAGAACATTTCTTAGGTCTGCCCCGGTAGGACTTTGATCCTCAGCCAGCATGTAGCACAACGTCCAACTTCGCAAACAAACAAATTACACATGAATAAATAACTAAAGTAACCTACTCCCAGTGATCTAAACTCTTCTTCTTAATGTACACCAGTGTGGACTTGTGAACATACAGTAGCTGACTTTTTTCTGTTCAATTCAAACTGAGAAGCCAGAGATAACAGCCAGAGAAAATCTGATATGGACTTTAATTAAAATCTGATATGGCCTTTAGTTCAATTAAAGGACAGCTTGCTCTCCTGAGGAAACATCATCGTCCTAACAATTTATAGGATTCAAGCAGAACCGATATGTTTTTTCCTTCTTTTGGACAAAGTAATAATAACAATTCAAGCTCTCTCTCTTTAGTCTCACTTGGAATACAGTCCTTATGGTCCATTTCTGCCAACTGTCCATTATCCTCTGATTTCACCTGATTTTGAACATTTTTCAGAATGATACATAAAGCTGAGACAATATCGTCATCAAAGTCAACCAAAGTCAGGACAACTTGGCACCTCCACTCACAACTCCATGTTTGATCTTTGCAGGATTAAAAGGCCCTTATAAAAACTAAATGCTGCATCACTATAATTGGATTGTTCCACCTTGCAAAACTGAATTTGACACAAGTCTGACACAGTATTTGTAACATTAAATATCCTGACCACTAGGCCAGTCGTAACTCAAAACACAAGTGATAAAAAAGCTGCAGAGGTTGTACTTAGACAGGCCAAGAGACATTACGCACAGACAGAATTATTACCGCAGGATCTGTTGTGGAGCCTCAAGTCCCACATATTACACACAACTTGTACATGGGAGCAGACTTGTGAGTAAATTAATTCTAAAATATTCTTTCCGGCTGCTCCCTATTTGGAGTTGCCACAGCATTATGATCAGCATGGTTGGTTTGGTGCCCTTGTTGATGCAACAGGAATTTGAAGCCGGCACTACCACATAGCCACCAAAGTAAATATCTCTTCAAAATTTTTTTTTTTTTTGTAAATTAGTCCTCTGGGTAAATGTTATATATTCAATGAGAAGGTGGACATAATTTTCCATTAGTGAGGTTCCGCCAGACAGGAACCTCTGACAGGCCGACTCCCTCCTCAGCTCCTTCAGCCATGTGTCTCCATTTACGATGACAGGGCCAGCGGCATGTAAACTACCATTTCAAACCGCATGGTGGCAGTAGTGAACCACTTTAGCTCTTTGTCAACTACCAAAAAAAAAAAAAAGAAAAAAAAAAAAGAATATTGACAAAAACGAAGAAATAAAAACAGTAAAACAAACTAAAATGACATGCATCAACGATTTGACAGCCAAAAAAAACAACCCTGAACAGCCGCTAGCAGAAACACACCAATAGGTGATTAAGTTGCAGAGGTAGCAGTAAACAGAACAGCAACTATAACCAGAGATTCCATTGTAGTAACGTTTTTGTGCTGTTTTGAGTTTGATGACAGATAGAAAAATAGTTTTTTTATGGATCTCCACGTTAAACTTAATGCTTACAAATTTCTGACAAAATATTATTGATCATTATATCCAGAGCAGCTTCATGCTGTAGCTTATGGGATTACACAAAAAAAAAAAAAAAAACTGTCCACAAATCACTTTTCTATTGAGATGAGTATTTGCACAGGATTCAAATTAACCAATGACCTCTGTTTTCTGAAATATGGTAGGTATTATGCAATGGAATTTTTACTTTATAAGTCACTTACATGCTGCACACTGAAATAATATTGCAGATGTCCTCCATAATTATTCCAGATTACCAGAGACCCCAGCCAGTAAGAGGCTACGTAAGAATCGGATGGCATAAGATCAGTCGCTAAGCCTGAAAGTACCGACCCCCTAATGAGGAGAAATCCTCTTAATGGGAGGTGGAGGGGGGGGGGATTTCTCCCAATTTTGAAAATTAAATTTAATTAATGTGAAGTTAACATACAGGGAAATGTTAATTTTCTATTTGGAACAAAAAAGGAAGTCAGACCCAGCAGAGGGGAGGAATTTGAAACAATGGATTATTAGCTAACAGATCTGACTCTCAGCCACTGTACATACTGTTGAAAGCTCCACTTGGATTGCAACTTTTAGACTCATGCAAAATGCTGATACTCTCCTCCTATACTGACTACATATGCAGAACCTAAGGTAGAAATCCAGCCCTGCATGTGTACCTCTGTTGTTTACCTACTCAGCTTTACCAAATATTGCTCTTCGACACTATGGTTCAATTATTTACACTGAGATCCCTTTTCCTTCTCCTTTTGTGTCTCTGTGTCCAACATTCAGACCATTTTTTTCAACCAAAAGTAAACAGACCGTCATGATGGCAGACACAGGTAGCAAAGACAATACATCACATCACAGTTGTACTGTATGTAGGGAATTTAGATCGATAAATTGTTGTGTCTGTCCATTTCTGCAAATGAACCATTTAGGGGAGGGGGAAAAAAAAATCCATATTTTCTCTCCAAAACAGACACTGCACAGGTCTATCTAACGAACTATACACTTGCATCTTAACAAAAAAGGAAATCCCACACTGATCATGATGTATGTGTGTGAGAAATTACCTGAACCATCAACAAAGATATTGTCACTCACTGCACCAATCTGTTTGTCAAAAAGTAGGCCGTCCTTTAGGCTTGGACAATATGGCAAACATTTATATCACACTATATTTCTTAATTTTGATCAATATGATATTATTCTGATATCGATATTAATAATATAAAAACTGCAGAGAAACTGCCGAGAATGTCCAGAAAGGATAACTGTACACACAAACCTCTGAAAAATGAAATAGTCAAATTCATTAAACCAATTAAAACCAATAAAACTGTTTTAGATGTGAAAATGTTGACAAAATAAATCACCTATCACCTTTTATTTAAAGTGGAAGATGGTAATGTCACTAAGAAACGTGACATTAGCATCAAACAAAAACTTTGTAAAGCATTGTCATAATAATAATACATATCAAAATATTGAAATGTGTTTAAAGGTCATGTCATCATTACTGAAAAATTTTATATCTCACTATGAATTATTGTCCATCCCCCTAATATCCTTTACCTACTAGAAACATGAGCTCCATTTGTGGAAAAGCTCTGATGCACTCAAATAAATATGTTCACACACATGACTAAAAACACATGCCAACAAAAACACATTCATGCATACTTCTTACCCTATGTAGCCATTCTCTGCACCAACCCTCTCATTACTCTGAAAGCTTTTAAAGAATTACATTATTCCTTGAAGGGCCACTTTATCTGCTAATGGTCATATGAGATTAAACGGCAGCATCATTCATTTCTAACTGCACATCTGTTGGCATCATCAGCATACTTTACCTCTAACATGCGGACAGATACACTGAGCCAAAGACTCAGGACAGCCAAGTAGCTCCCTGTATTGAGTGCAGTGGTATTTTAAAGCTATCTGTCATAATGTCCAGCAGTAGTCATAATCTACTCCACCAAAACAGAACCACGGACCAATAAAAATATTTTCCCCTGGTGGAATGATGTTTCAAACCAGCAAACTGGAAACTCATGCTCCTGTCCTGTAACAGTGAGGGAACAGTTTTGGGTGTGAGTCAGTCCTCCCATGTCTGTCCCTCCTCGCTGCATTCACTCGTGCTCCCTCACCAAGTTACCACGGCATCTATTTTGGTAATCTTCATGCATAAATAAATAGGAAGTCCCTGCAAAGAGTTGCATATCAATGTTATGCTTTTCTTACTGGTCAGTGTGCTTTCACAGGACTGCAAAAAAAGAAGGCAAATGACAGCGTATTGGACAGCTAAGATGTTGATCACTGATCATTAAATCGGAAGACACTGTCAAATCAATAAGATACTCTCTAGCACTTGTGATATTAGAACCACTCATATCCTCACACCTTTCACAAAATTCTGATCACTGCACACAGCTCCACCTGTTTCAGTTTTGTGTCTGAAATAAGTAGTTTATGTCTATTATAGCTGGTCTGTGAAGGTAAGCAGAACTTCTGTTTCTCTGTAATTACCGTGATCATCAACTTTTAGATGACATGTTCATCTTTTCTTTGACTCCTGACAGACATGAAACACGCTGACCCTTTCAATTCTTTCAAATATTTAAATAGAACCAAAATTCAGAAGGCCAAATGATACACGACCATACAATCAGTACACACAAGAATCAATCGTCCATGTGTAACTCAAAAGAAAATACCAAAGGAGGATAGACATTATTACTAAAAGAAAGGTTTCAGAGACACGAAAGTTTTGATAAATCTGCTCTGACAGGTCAGGACGAGATGGGAGCCCAGCTGATTGTGTCTCTGCTGGCTGAGCTCCTCCTCCTACATGGCCATAAATAAAACTGAATGGCCGGTCCCGTCAGCCCTGCAGTCAATGCTGCAAATAGAGTACCTGTGTCGCCTCTGCTATGCTGAACAAGCCCCAAGTCTGTCGGGATTTCCTCTGTCATGCTCAATTGTCCAGAGTATGTGTTTGTCCTGGATATGAAGAGGCAGAGTTTCCAGGGCAGTGGAGTCCTGCAGTCACACAAGGGCAGCTGTGATGCCATCTGTACGGCCCACTCACAATATGTGTGTGTATATATATACACACACACACACACACACACACATATATATATGTTATACATATATACATACAGTTGTATATACAGTTGACACCTGATTCGATGCACGCTATCAATCAGGTTTCTCTATACAGAAAGTTGTCACCCACACACCAGCCACCAAAGTCCACATAAACATGAATTTATTTGCTTTTTAATGCACATGATATTACTTTTATCTTTTGTGGGTGTTTTTTTTTTCTTTTCTTTTCTTTTCTTTTCTTTCTTTTTTATTTGCAATAATTTGACACCAAAATATTTCAGTATTGAAATTGTGAAAATATACTGGAAGTAAAGAATAAACAACTAGTACATTTTGAAAAATTTTCACTAATGATGGATACAGCCATCAAAATTAACGGAATGATTTTTGACTTATGTGTAAATTACATGGAACAATAAAAATTCCCCTGCTACTTTACAGTAGATAGTTTTCCTGCTTGAACACAGTGTGCTCATGATACATCAATGTGAAAACATGATTTATTTTCTTTTTAAACATGGGAAATGTAAACTACGGAACTGATGAACACAATTTGTTTCATTTCAAGTATGCCAATTATATGCTTATTTTAAGTCAATAAACAGAGAAATGTTTTTTTGACAAAATTATCCATTTTGTTGTTATTATTGTGTAATTTCCATTTGCTGTCATTTGTATTTCCCTTTATTTGGTCTGCTTTAATTTGTATTAATTTTTCTTCAATTTTATTCAAATATGACCTATTAGATTAATTAATGTTTAAGTGTTGCAATTCTACTCATTCTCATCTGAGCCACCACACCAAACTAACCCTACTCAACCCTAAACCCACATAAGACACACACACGTACAAAGTTAACCATATGTAAAATATACACGGGTGAAATAAGTATTGAATACGTTACCATATTTCTCTGCAAATATATTTCTGAGAGTGCGATTGACGTGAAACCTTGACGCTCCAAACAACCCATGCAAGCTACACTTGAAAGAAATCAAACAACAGATGTCCATAAAGTATGTGAAAGAATGTGAAATGTCACAGGAAAAAATATTGAGCATGTGCACGGGTTTAACAAGTATTTAATACTAATTTGATACTTCAAGGAACTTCCTGTATGTAGAAACTAGTCACATGCATTGTTCAGGTGTGACTTATTGGCTTATTCTTCTGTGAGCCTCTTCTATGAAGAGATTCAAGTCAAGTGACTGGCCGAGCTATTCTAGCTGCTTTATCAAACTGCTAGACTTTTCTCTAAAACCAGTTGAGTTGTCTTTTTGTCTGTTTGGGATCGTCCTGCTGAAATGTCCACTGTCATTTCACCTTTATTAATGACAGCAGATTTGTGTCAGAAATGTTTTCAATTCATCGTT
>JBAMYA010000020.1:12760099-12790589 GCA_037176975.1 Arrhamphus sclerolepis | reverse complement strand
TTTCTTCACACCAAGCTGCTTACCTGTTGCAGATTCAGTCTTCCCAGCCTGGTGCAGGTCTACAATTTTGTTTCTGGGGTCCTTTGACAGCTCTTTGGTTTTGACCATAGTGGAGTTTGGAGTGTGACTGTTTGAGGTTGTGGGCAGGTGTCTTTTATACTGATAACCAGTTTAAACAGGTTCCATTAATACAGGTAACGAGTGGAGGAAAGAGGAGCCTCTTACAGAACAAGTTACAGGTCTGAGAGAGCCAGAAATCTTGCTTGTTTGTAGGTGACCAAATACTTAATTTCCCCCCATGATTTGCAAATAAATTCTTTAAAGATCAGACAATGTGATTTTCTAGATTTTGTTCTCATTTTGTCTCTCTTAGTTGAGGTACATATGATGAAAATTACAGGCTTCTCTCATCTTTTTAAGTGGGAGAACTTGCACAATTGGTGACTGACTAAATACTTTTTTGCCCCACTGTATTACTGAGAAATTGATAGAAAACAATGAAGAAAAAAGGTTTTGAATTAGAGCTGTGTTGTAGTATATCCATTAAATGACTGATCATCAGAGTAAATATTAGACCAAATAAATTCACAGGTCGAATGATCAAGAATGACTAAAACCGCTTCAGAAAAAAAAATATCTACAGCTTTAAAATGTTTTCTGGTCTTTTTAAAGTCAGTTCATTAAGTGCTTATCAGGCGTTTTGTTTAAGCCATTTCCTGTCCTTTCAAAATAAATGCAGAACAATGCCCACAAAGAAAAATTAACAATTGAACAAACCTTTATTTATGGAGAACCATTCCATATCATGAGATGTATGAAAAGACTCATACACACTGCAAGTGAAGAGTGGTTTGAATCATTCCCGTTTAAAATTAAAACTGTTACTGCAGAAAAATTAAGAGTTAATAATTACACCAACACGCTTTTCATTCCTTTTTACAAAAACAGTTAAATCCCACATAACCCAGATTGTTAGAATACACTTGAGGAAAGTTAGTACTATTTCACACACATCATTTTTATTTACATCAGCGAAGCCTGAGAGGGGACACAAAAAAAACTCCTTTTACATTCTTATATTGCTTGACATTTTCACAAGAATTTGTGGTCATAAAATTTTCAGACTATGACAGATACCAGTACAGTTGTTACCTCCAACACCCGTTTTATCATAAGACCTGAGCCCAAAAAAAAAAAAAAAAAAAAAAACCAAAAAAAAACATACAGATCACAAACAAAAGCGCACACAATTCCAACTGAAATACTTCTTACAAATTACAGATATTATCATTTGAATTATTAGCCTTCCACATAGGTATAACATTTAATTAGAATCAACAAAACGTAGGATTTTAATTGGTGTCTAATTTTGGAAAACAAACAAAATTCTCCCATATTTCTTTCCTTATAAAAATCATTACTCTGTTAAAAAAAGAGCCTCCTGCATATTCTTCCGGCTTGTGCTTTGATATAAAGGCTCTACTCTTTAGCCGCGCATAATGAAATACAAACAAACCCCAGTCAGTACATTTAGTCAAAACAACACAGACAAGCTTTTTGATAAAACACAATAGAGATCTTTCACTTTTCATATTTTCATTATTTAACATGATAAAATAAGGTGGTGTTTATTTTTTTCCACAAACACACTTATGAAATCAGAAAGCTGAAAAAAAAAGGTCAACACTTCTGAGATTAAGATATTTTTGTGCAGGTAGATCTTGTTAAAATTACTTTGCACAACACAGGTAAGAGGGTCAACCTGTTTTCACATGCAGCGGCTAGAAAATAGTCATAGTAGATCACTTGAGAGCAGTCACTGTGGATTTTAGTATCAAAATCAGTGAAACCTAAGGTGACATTTCTTGCCTCTTAGTAAGAAAGCAGAAGAGCACAGGGTCCAAAGTCTAAACTATTTTCATATTTCTCATGTTGTAAGAGGTGCAATATTTCACCCCAACAGTTTCCAGTGTGTCCTAGTAAGAGACAGTGTTAATGTGTGATTGTAAATGTGTAACTGATCTGCGCGCTCTGTGCTTTACAGTGTCTACACCACCCCCTCAATAAAACTGGTGTCCAAGTGAACGATGAGCATTCTCAGGAAGGACATTTCCTTGCGTGTGTTTTCAAAGATGATCCGCGGGTCATCCGACTGGCATCTGAGGCAGTTGGGAGCCATCACCATGGCCAGGTTATTTACATCCATCTTGGTTATGGCAACATTGGATGGCTGAGTGAATACCTGGAGATAATCAAGATCCAAGGACAGGGAAAGTGTTGAGGTAGGCTCAGGATGTGCTTAAGCAATGTAGACATTTGGCTTGCAAGTTCATCCAGAAGTCATATTACATTATCTTAATTACTTTAAATGTCAATGTCCAACAGTTTTAAGAGATTTCCTTTGAGTTTCCAGTTTATTTTGAGCAGGGATTTTATGGTGAGCAAGTATGAATATAATCTGAACTTTGCTGAAAAACACTCGTCAGGCAAAGAGAAGATGAGGTGTGTGGGTGAGGAAGTGCTGTTGGTTACCTGGAGGAAATGGATGAAGTAGCACAGAACCAGTCTGTTGAGCTCAGGCAGCGATTGCACCACAGCGATGGCTGCCACTGGGTCGTCACAGTTACTAATGCACTGCTTATAGAAGTTCATGGGGATGAGGGGCTCCTCTAACTCCCGATACCAAAGCTTCATCAAAGAAGCTGAATGAGAGGGAAACATTCCTTTAAATACACATTCAAAAGTCAAGTGCTGAAACTTTCTAAGCTTCTTCAATCCATCCTCACCAGGAACGTTGGGGTCGGACAGATTCTCAGGAATCCTCCACTGATCGACTTGGAGCTTCAATGCATTGACTTCGTCTATATCTCCAGGCACTCTGGAGGACCAAAACAACACTACAGTTAATACTACTTTGCCACAAGAGGGAGCCCTTCTTCCACTGCTGACATTTGTCATTCCTCACAGATAATCCATTTCCAGTACAACTTTAAATGTGACCTGTTGGTGGAATGTGCTCTTCTCTGTTTGTAGTACTTCAATTTGCAATAAAAACATAAAACATAAGATAACTAAACAACACTCTCTCCAGGAAATCCCACACAAAGAACAAGAGTTTCACAGGGAGACGTGTGTGTAGTGCATTTTATGAAAAGGAATAGTTTTCTAAACAAGCTGAGATGCACCAGGATTAAATCTGTTGGAGGGAACATACACAAACACACGGTTGAGAGGCTCCCACGTGCTTGTAAGCTTAAGCAGTAATGTAAACACATAACATGAAGTATCAAATTAAACAGTGCTGCTTTCAGGCAGGGCTGTGTTTGTCTGTCCGTTCTGTGTACTGTATACAGGAGGAGCTTACTTAGAAATAGAGGGATAAAGGAGACCACACACACACACACGCTTGTTTATACCACCATACATAAAATAAAGTACATGTGCTTCATAAGATTCCCTTCTAATTTGCTAAACTGCACCTCTGTCACACTGCTCAAGTTGAGGCATGTCATTAGCAGAGTTGGGTCTGTCTTACCTGAAGATGCCCTCTGTCTGAGCCCCACCCAGAGCCAGAACATACTGGGACAGCTGAACCTGCACCCACGGCAGTTTCCTGTCTGGGAACAACTCACTCTGCCTTTCCATCACCTCCTCTAGTGAACTGCCAAAAAGGGAGGGAGTGATGATGGCCCGTCTGCTGTGGTCGATCTCCTCCAAGGTGGGCTTACGCAGACCCTAGAGGGTGACAGGTGAGCGAAGGAAAATTTTCTACACATCAATGTCAGATTACGTTACTAATAAGATATGGTTGTGTCTGCAGCTGCACTACTATGAGTCTGTGTTTACGTCTACCTGTGACTGTTTCAGCATACCTACAATTATGTCTCTCTATGTGATGGTATCCTGGATGACTCAAGATGACAACCTAAACTTTCAAACTGATGTATCTTATTTTTGATAATAAAAACTGTAATTCCTCATTTGCTTTCAAATTTCTTTTACTTACTTTTTTACCACCAGTGATTGCCACCTTCAGGAGCTTTCTATGGCAAAACTTGGCATATGTGCTGATAGGAAGGCCTATAGGAAGACAGAAAAAAAAGCTAATTTGAGGCTGAAGAACAAAGAAAATACAACTGCACAAGTGAGAATAAGTCTTTTTATATGCTCAAAGACCCCAAGTAAACCCCTTAAGCATTAGTCATTACTGAACACACAAAATAATAAATTATTTAAATTCTTTCCCATGAACAGGACAAGCAGTGTTTTTATTTCCCACAGATGTCAAATAAGAGGCAGAGTATGGAAGGCAGGCAGCAGTAACTGGAGAGATATGTTGACCGTGTGCTTCCGGCATATGGGGATTAGAGCATACACAGCTAAACTGTCAGGCTGACGGAAGATTTACTGCTGTTGAACAAAAGCTTTGGAGACGGATTCCAGCCCACACATTCAACGTTCAGGTGATTCATCAGCATGCACAGACTTAAAGGCCCCCAGAGAGCATAAGAAGAACATAGGCTTCCTGTCTGCTACCTGTCCTCAGCTACTGCAGGGCCAAGATCTAGTTCAGAAGAGAAATGTACAAAAAAACAAAAGAAACTATTTTTCCTGTATGTAGCACAAGAGACAAAGGACAGAACCTGCATCCTCCTCCCAGTAGGGAAAAAAACAAAACAAAACAGAAACACTCTTCACTTCTAAATGTCAAAAAGAGGCAAAAGAAAACACTGACCCTTATCTTTCACTTTTATTGTTGCGGTAACCTGAACCAAACACAACACTCTTGTGGGGTTTATTCTTACTTCTAGAGTCTTCAAAGTACCAAGTACTTGAACCAGGGCCATGGGGAGAAACTTGCTGATGGGATTTATAAAAGTAACAAACACTTTCCCATACGTTCCCTACCGTCAACGCGCTTAGATTTATGGCAAACAGGTGACTCCCATGCAAGCTTGCAACTGCTGTTAATCTAACCACCTTCTGACTATAATTATATCTAATCAGATAGATCAGGCCAATAATTTACCCTTGATCTTGGCAGAGGCAGGCATTTTTTTCCTCCCAAGGTTCCCAGCATAGAAGCTCCACAGTTAACCAGAGAAAAGCAAGAGTGCAGAGCTCTGTGCCGTAGAGCTAAGAAGGATTTGAACACGACTGGTGGTCTATATTTACATCAGTTTTGAAACCATGAAAACAGCAACAACCAAGCAACCGAAGCCTAAGAGAAATACAAGCTCATTAGAAGCTTGTGTGAACTCTACTAAGCTGAGAGAGGCATGACACCTGTCTACACATAGTCTAAAGCTGAACTTAACAACAAAACACAGAGCTATTACAGGTTGATGTAAGATCTCTGTTTAGTCTCAGTTGTTTGAGATGGTTGAAAACAACCCATCTCAGGGCCCCAACCAGGACAGACTGGCCTGATGAGAGGCCTCTAGTTTCCTTGAACTCCTGCTGATTACAGCTGCTTTTTGCTCTGGTCAAACACAATTTACATGTTTCAGCTACTCCATGTGTCATGCAACCAGCTGCAGACATTATACTGGTCCAGTTTGTTGTTGTCTCTGAAATATTCAGTGGGATCTCAATTTGACCTTTAAGTCAGCTGAAGGTTTCTCTTTAAAGCACAGATTCTGATTCATTGAAGCACAATGTGTAAGGCCGTGCTGTGGTGGCCACTGCTGGGGTGACATCATCATCATCAGCAGTATCATCAGAGCTGGCAGTGTGGTTTGGTTAAAATGAAGGCACATGCCGATGAGTGGCCATTCTCTTAAATAGCAGTCCGACACAGAAGAGGCAAGTGAGAAAGCTAAAATGATTCACAGCGTGGTCCATTATGTACAGAGCATTCTGAAATTCTCATCCTACGTGTTTTTTTTCCCGCTCAACTCTGTGAAACTCTTTCATTGTGTGTGCAAGCACATCAGCATGTACTCATTTGACAAACTGCACAACCCTGAATTTTCCATCCCACTGACAGTGGTCGCTCTTCAGGGAGCCATCTGTTTGACTTTTAATGGTTTGCACCACTTAAAGATAACAGAGAGGTTCTGAAGAAAGTTGGAAAAAAAACAAAAAAACATACGGAAATCCTTCACCGGTCTTCTTTAAGCTCTGTCCAACAGATAAACTTAAGACAAGTTGGGGGTACTACATCATTCTAAAAGCAATGTTTTGATCTCATTTTGAGCACAGATAATACGTACCTTCTTCCTCTTCTGTATTCTGTTTTCGCTTCTTTCTGGACTTTGAATTCTTCTTCATTTTCATTTCTTGCTGTTCCAATATGAACTGTGTCACTATGGAACAGAAAACAACAAAGGTCAGACTTCCAGCGGTTGTATTACTGAACCTACACTGTACTTGATCATTCTTGAAAACTTAGAACTGTAGCGGGAAAATGTTTAAAGAAAAAAAAAAAAAAGGATTTCATAGAAAAATGGCTTATTCTGCTTACATAAATACAGAAGATCAGACAAAACAGGGAGGTACAGAAGAAAGAAAGGTGACCCACCCTGCAGCTCAGTCTGAGACTCACATTTCTTGTCGCTGGTGGGCTCCGTGTGTCTCTGTATGTAGCCCTCCAGGTAGCAGCGGAACTTGGGTGAGGGGGCAAAGAAAGCCAAGCTGACAGCCATCAGCTCCCAACCAGCTGCCAAGCTTCTGGGGCTGGCATTAGCTGTGGTCTGCCTTACCAGTTGCACATACAGCTCATCCCGCAACCCTGGCATGTCCCAACATTTAGTGACAATGAGCAGGGCGCAGTGACGGCGGTCGAGTCGTGAGGGCCTGTCGCCCATGTAGGCCTGTACCAGCTTGAACATCTCGCAGGCCTCCTTCCTGACAGCACGGTTGCTGGTGACAAGCATGGGCTTTTTGATGGAGCCGCGATTCCAGGACAGCATATTGGCAATGGAGACGCGGCGTCGGAAAAGTCCTTGCGTGTGCATATTGAGATGCTTGCTGGCCCAGTCCTCCATGCCCATTTCAGGGGGTGGGGGCTGCCGCAGGGTGGCGTAGGAGAGCGGGTAGGCAGATCCACCTCCTCTTCCCCCATCACCTCCCTCTCTGTTGTCATGGCCAGTAGGGCGGTGAGGTCCCAACGACGCGGTCCGTCCATCTACCATGCCTTTCTTCCTGCTCTCCAACTGAGCCTGCAGCTCAAGGGTGCCTGCCTGCAGGGAATAAATAGAAGTTGACATGAAACAGAGAGAGGAACAAGGAAGAAACATGATAAAGTTAGAGGAAAGAGGGAGACAGAGTATGGAGCAGCAGTTTTTACCATGTCACACAGAGAACTGGGCTGACATCCACCCACTATTCTCAGCTCTGCAGTGCTGAGACTCAAGGGGAAACTGTTACAGACACGGCACATTAATTTCCTAATTCTAGAAGTTCAAAAAGATAAAAAAAAAACAAAAAAAAACAAACAAAACACCTTAATCCTCCTGAACTGTTGCCACAGCAGCAGTGGACACATAATAGCATGAAAGCCCTTACTGACACCCCTCACTTCCCCTGTAAAAATCAAAACTATGATCTACAGAAGATGTCCATGTGTTTCTTGCGGTGAACTTTATGACTGCAGGGAGCACACTAGCTCCCTTAACAGAGAAAACCAGTAATCCAGATATGCTCTTCATACGGCCAGCAACAAAAAGCATAAACCAAAAATCAAAGCTCCAGCACATGAACTGAACATAAAATGACACGATGTGTCTTTTGAATGACCCTCTCGTCAATATATAATGATGGGCGCCAGAGAAACTGGGCTCCATGTTTTTGTTTCTTGATCAGTGGAGTAGAATGATGTCTGTATTTACAACAAGTCTGCGTACATGTACAGAACCTGTTTTTAATGAGTAGGAAAAAGGTCAACTTCTATTTAGAGCTCACAGATCCAACAGTTGTAGGCCATTCAGTCTTACTACAGATACTGACATAATGACCAAAGTTCTCTTATCTTACACATTGAAAAATATCATCTAAAAGTGGTAAGTGTGTAGAAGAGATACAACAGCAGATCTAAAGAACATTCCAGTAAAGACTTAGGGGACCACTCAGTGTTCTTCGGTTGTTTTTTCTTACATGCTGCAGCCACAGTGGTACTGATAAGATTTTTACCAGCCTGCCTCCCTTCCTCCTCTCATCAGAACTGCCAAACCTGGACCATATGGGCCGCAGTGGTCCTCCTTCCTGACCAAGTGAAGCCATGTCCTGAATCTCTCTGGCCTGGCAGGTGGTTTGCTACCCAAGCACAGAGTTGGCATCTGAGAATACAGTACCTACCGTGCAAGGCAGATGGACGTTGGAAAGAGGATGACAACTATTGCTTGGACTGAGCCATTATACTCGGTGGTACTCGGGCTGCTTAGTTTCTAATATCTTGGGAACATTTAAGCCCTCATCCAGTATTTGATATGTAACTTCAAAAGTTTCATTAAAGTTTTGGAGAACCGGCATTCGGTCATTTAGATACATATGACTTAACAATAATGTCTGGGTGTATTTTATTGAGACGATGAATGAATTATTATCTGAAGCACCCTTTGGATGTATAAAACATACTAGCAATCCATAGGGACAGATAATTATATCTAATTTCTGCAAGTTTAAATGTACTGCACAGTCCTGCTACAGAGAATGCAGACTACATATTTACTTGTTTTCCAGTACTTAAAACAATAAGAATGGTCAAAGTCAAAATAAAATGTAATCTTTCATTTTACCTGGAGACACCGTTTTCACCACCATTGCTGTCCTGTTCGCTATGTATGTTGGCGGAAATGCTGCAGCAGAACTCAAAAGGCTGCAGCATAAATTTAGGTTTTTCCCCATAGATTTGTCTGTTTTCCCATGCCATAGCTTCAGTGCTTTTATTTCAGTTATCTTCACACTCAATTCATACGACTACAGAGGATATAGCCTTTTCAAAGCCAGCTGCTGATTTGGTCCATGATAAGTCGCCCTGTTAATGGATATGACAGCGATGGGAAATGAGAATGCAATGACTCATGTGTCTACCTCAGTCACTCTCTGAATCAGCTACGGCCTTTGGTTGATCATATGCCAAACCAACACCCACTGCTGCTGCGAGGGTCCATCCATTAATGTAACTTAATGCGTTCACAACTTATGCCTGGGGAAAGTAATACGTAAATGTAACTAACTCCAAGAAAAGAAATATGCGGTTACCCACTTACCATCAGAGTAACTGGAAGCAGTAGATGTTTGAAAAAGGCTTTCAACACTCGACCAACAATGTTTTTTTAAATAAATATCTAAGAATATTTATGATCATTGCAGAGGCAGAGTTGAATGGGTATTTAAAACATAATAATGTAAGGAGGTGTGATTCTGTTGCAAGAAGAGATTTGGAGATTAGAAGTTTGGAGATCTTAGAACTGGCTCCATGTGCTGCCAGTTACATAAGTCTTTCAAGAAATCAAGAGTTCTTTCATAGTCAGTCATGTGAAAACTTTGTAAAGATCCTTGGCATCAACTCAAAATGTATGTATATTGTTGCACTGCAGAGTATAAATACAAACCAAATCTAAAGTGTAACATGATTTTTTTTGTTTGTTTTTAAACTACATAAAAATATTTGACCGAACAGACAAAAGGGGCATTTTTGTTCAGTAGAACAATCTGTTCATTTTTACCACTGAGGATGAGAGACACACCAAAAGTACAGCTATGAGTTCCTACAACAGAGAGATGCTTTATTCAAGCATGTCTAAGACTAATTTAACAGTAAAACTGGATTATTTTCTAATCTAATAGTCAATGTGGAAAGATATCAGTAATCAGAGCTGTACCAGCTCGAACAAAGCTGAATACCAGGAAACTTTCTAACCTCAACAGAACACAAAAACAAACATTTTTAGGGTTTTACTTGTGCAAGACTGTATTTGCTATAAACAAGTAAGACCTGCAGGAGGTTACCTGGGAGGGTGGTCCTGGGGTCTCTGGTGACGACAGGCTGGCCTGGCTTGTCATGCTCATCTCCAGGGTGTCCACCTTTTCATATGTCCTCTTCTGCCTCCCCGGTATTTCCAGTGGGGTCAGGGATGTGTTGCCATAGTTACCCGTCCCCTTCAGGGACCGGGGAGCCCCAGTGACATCTTCTCGCGATGGACACCTGCCCACTGGTCCCGCTCCCCCTCCTCCATACCACCTGAGTGAGTCTGCAGGGGAGCGCGTCCTAGGTACAATCACCCTCTCTCCCATGTCTGGGTCCAGCCCTGCTCTCACCTCCCTCATGGTGTTAGAGCGACTTACCACCTCCCTCACCTCAGCCATAAGCCTCTCATTTAGGGCACACAGCTCCCCGCTGCTACCTACTGATCCCGGCCTGCCTCCAACACCTCCACCACCTCCCACCCTCCTCCTGCTCTTTCTTCTCAGACTCGGGGAAGGACCAGTAGAGTAACCAGAGTCTTGATAGTTTGCAGCAGCCAGCGGCGTCGAGGAGGAAAAGTCTTGTGAGGCTTGGCTGCTCTGCCTGCTGTGTCGTGCATCCATGGCACGCTGCACGGTAGCCTCAAGCATCCGCCAGCTTTGTTTTTTGTCTAGTGAACTTGGGCCCGGGGTTCCTGATTCTCTATCCCTCAACTGGCCTCGAGGCTGTTGCAAAGAGTGTGCTTGGAGCTGAGGATGTGGTTGTGATTGGGTTAAGACAGGGTCTTGTCTGGGGGTAGGGGAAGGGGCACGTGTAGATGCAGGAGATCCAGACTGGAACCCTTGTTTGGGGTCCACATTGACCATGTGCTTAATGCACTCCAGACCAGCTGGGCTATAGTCAGAGGCGGAAGGATTCCTCCTGTGTCTGGACCCTGAATGAGATGAACCAGGGTGTTGAAGATGTATCGGCTTCTGGAGACTCTGCGTGGGTGTCAAGCGTAACAGAGGTTGTCCATTGTACAGGTGCGCCCCCTCTACTTCCATGTCTGTGGGGGGTTCATCATATATGGGACAGTCTGAAACTGGCTCATCATAGATCGGGGCAGTGCAACCATACTGGGGGGAGACGGGGCGTGGTGTGCTAGTCTGTGATCTGTGAAGGAGTGGACTCGGGTGGTTACTTTCCGATGTCACCAAACAAAAGCTGCCGTTGCTAGCCTTTCTAAGGTGTTGGGTTTGGCGTGTGTCACCAGCCATTTTGCCAGAGGGGGCAGTTTTATATCCCTGACTGGAGCTCAAGTGTCCTCCTTGGGCTTTGTTGCAGGAGGGGTACAGACTAAAGGTATGAGCTTTGCTGTGTGCACTGTGTTGGAGATGCTGCTGCAATGCTGGGTTGGGCTGGCTACGGCTCAAGCTGTTCACCTTCACCAACATGGCTGCTTTAGAACCAGGGGCTGGCTGCCATCTTTGAGAAGCATCCCTAAGACAGAGAAAACACAAGCACAATGAGATCTGGCCGCAGTCAAAGCAAAAACATATTTATAAAATCTAGACAAACACCCAAAGTCAACGGAGGTTACCATTAGAAGCAAGGTTATTATATATGATTATCACAGTCATGACAGGACTGGGAAAATCAACATCAATCAAAGTTTTCTACAGTGACTCCCAAAGACTTAACTGTTTTTAGTCCGTCAGTCATACCAGCTCTGTCAAAGACACAAGAAAACTCAACACAACACATCTATCCCAACTTCTCTTCACATGAATGACTGTCCTTAGTAAGCATTGATAGGTTATGATCCACAAAATATCTGTTAGTTGTGTGTACAAACACCCATTATTTGATTTCATAAAATAGACATTTGGACCGAAACAGAACAGAATATAATGCACTGAGAGAAATCAAGACGGAACTTAACAGCTGAGATCTTCACTTAGGTCATAAGCGTTATTCTCCTGCTTTTGGGTGAGTGATCAGGCAAACATCAAACTCAAAAGCCCAGCACTAATCTTAGTGATGAAAAACAATCTGCCATCAATCTGGTCACGCTGCTTGGGTCTGCTGCCTCTACTCTGTCGCCACCATAATCTTCTTCTGTAATCTCATTCCTCAACTGATCAAAAACTTGCCCTTTTAAACCAGCTAAGCTGACATTACAGCACAAATATGTATGGTCACATATGGTGTAGCGACTAAGAAACATGAACAAGCTCTCAGTTTACTAGCTCAATATACTTTCTTTCATGATCAAAAGATTAAGTTGGTAAATAACTGAATAAAAGACTGAGAATACTTACGTTTACACTCTGCAACTCAACCCAGCAGTCAGTGTGGTATTTAATTATGTTAAAGTTTATCGTCCTGGTAAATCTAAACAAAAAGATCAGCGCAAGGACAAAACTTGTGTTGAAAGTCTCGCCTTTTCCAAGAGCACCACAACTCTGAGAAGTTGGGCTGTAATGGCAGGAAGACGACGCAGAGGGAGGCGAGAGGTGGAAAGACCTCCCCTCACATCTCTCTGGAACAATACGGAAACAATTCCCCCGAGGTCCCTCAATCCAACGGCAAACTTCCTTTGGTCTTCCTTGCTTCTCCATCTCTCTGTACACCACTCCCCCGCAGAGTGAGTCACACTACCTCAGCAGTTTGAACGTAAACACGCCGTCATCCTCAAATACCATCCAGGCAGAGCCTATAAACAGCTGGGTTTCAGCCACCTGGCACAGCACACCAACATGTCGCCTGAGCCTCTGATGTTGAGAACGTTCCATGGCCTCTACTTCACAAAAAAAAAACAACTAAGACAGTTTACAACCTACTAAACACACCCACAGACAGACAAGTGTGAAAACAAACTCTTGTTTAGCTGTTACAACCAAGTGTGAGCATATATGGGGAGGGGTATTCGATAGGGGGACACCTTGAAACATGTGAAATCACTGTGCTCTTTAAAAACGGAGTACATTTTCTCACTTTGGTCTCGTCAGACGGGAAGAGGTGATACGACTGCAGCAAAATCATTTCCACCTTACACAGCTGGCTGTTTAGTAGCGGTTTACCATGTCAGGAACAGCTCACACATGAAACATCAAGGCTGGATTCCACACATAAAACCATCCCAACAAACATAATGAAGCTTGTTTACTTGAACATAAATGATCTCTGGGTTTAGTGTAATTGCGAGCTGAATAAAACTGCGTTCTATATTCCTCCTGGGTGGGTGACAAACTTTATAGAGACCAACTCTGACAAAGTAGTGACCACTACTTCCTGTACAGGGAGGTCCTCTGGGGGGTTAGAGAAGGCTTCTCCAAATTCAATACAAACAGGAAATGCTCAATGTAATCTTCTCACGCTGCATTCAGGCATTAGGGGCTTTTTACAAAAGATTTAATGAAATGTTTAACTTGAAACAAGAAAGTTAATATCCTTAGACGCAAGATATGTTGAAAATCCATCAAACTGAATGTTGAAAAAATGTTATCCCTTATTATTTCTGCATGTCTGTACCATCATTAACTATTATCATCGTACAATGAATTCAGGAACAAACCTAAACAGCCTGCCTATCAGAGACCACAACAGGCCATTAAACAAGGTCTGTAGGGAGCATCATAGTCCAGTGTTGGGGAAGAGAGATTTTTGTAAAACTTTGTCTTTATTGTTTAGCTGTCATTGTCACAGCCAGGCCCAGCTAAGGTCGAGTATGTTCACTCTTGTGACACTGGCACAACAAACTGGACGTCAGCATGGAGCAACAAACATTAAATCAACGGTCGCATGCCACATTGTACCATGTTTTTGATCTCCATTCAAGGCCTGCAGTCCTTCTTGACAACATGCACATATCAGTGAAGCACAAATCAACTAAAAGTATGATCATAGAAAAGTTAAAAGAAAAAGCCAGAAACAAAAGCAGCTTCGACAGACGAGACATTTGGTGGCAGTGGTTTGGCAAAGAGTGTGAAAGAGCTGGAGAAAAGAGAGAGGGTAGTGTGAGTGTGTGTAAATGAGAAGGGGTGGGGATTAATCGTGGGAGAATGCAGGAAGGGAATGAGCGGGAAGGCTAGAATTCCTCAGGGCTCATTCAAGAGCCTTTGTGACAACAAGGAGTTTCACACAATGCATGGCTGTGCCATCGTCATGGTAATACCTCCATCAATGACAGCAATGAAGATGAAGAAAGGGAAGGAGGAAAAAGAAAAAGGGAAAAAAACACATTTAACCTCTCGTCAAGCAGACAACATCAAGGTTCTGTAATGCTCAACAGGCCTGGGCATCATTCTAAACACAAAGAGAGTTGTTTAGAAAGGGTGTGTGGACTACAGGAAGGCTATCTGTCAGGTGTTAGTTGAATGTTAGCTGAATGATGGGATTATGGACAACAATTAATTACAGACGTGAAAAATACATGATTATAATTATTTGGAATGTAGAGCTTGATCCAAGTTTTTCAAAACTCCTTCTGTTTAAAGACGGATCGCTTCCATTACATAGTGTTCTCAGGCAAGCGTGATAAGACATATATATCACGTGAACATAGCGACAGCATAGCCACGTATGCATTTACAAACCCTCTCATTCTTAGTAAGAAGCTAGCATGCAAGACCTTTGAGAAGATAAATAAGTAGATGATTAAATGAAGTTAGTGGCCCTCCAGGAATGAATGAGGTAATCTGATTGGCTCCTAAAGCAACAAATCAAATTAACGGTCAGCAAATTTCAATTAGCTTCAGCATCTCTGGTGCCTCACATCCACATATGCAAACCAAGATATCTCCTTCAGATTTTCTGAATATTATTAAGGTCAGTTTTTACGCAATGGCCCAGATTTCTGTCAACAGCTCATTCATGCAACTATGGAAAGACATTTTTAGCAGGAATAACAGAAAACGTATAAGCCCACTCACTATGGTGGATAGGGATCTTTTACATTTGGAAACTCTTAAATATACCTCCCTAGAAGAGTGGAGTCTAAAAACGGGGATATTATTATTATTATTATTATTATTATTATTATTAATATTGTTATTATTGGCTGGACAGGAAAAGGAAATTAGTTCATGCAGGCAAGGCTGCTGCTATAAAAACACTTCAGAAAACAGACCTACGGGATCACTGCAATCTGCGTAGAGGAAGGAAACTGAAAGCAGAGGAATCACTGAGACAAACATGCATCTTCTTTGACAATGGTCAAAGCTGACTTCTTTTTTTGCCTTTTAAGTTTGACAAATCAGTTGCAAAAAAAAAAAAAAAAAAAATTCTAAGTTTAAGACAAATATGGCAGCATCCTAGTTCCTGTAAGGCACCTCAAGAGAGCCAGCTGTCCTGCAACAGCTGAAATGATGCACCTCCCTCATCTGAGCCAAGATGTCTAGCAGCTGTGTCCGTCTGTGGCTCTCACAGCAGGGCCCGGCCCCTGCAAGGAGTGCTGGGCTGGGTCAGAGTACAGCCGGTAGAATTGCTCTGAAGAGCCATGGTAGAGCCAAACCCAAATGGATTCCAGAGAGACCCTTCTCTGGAATTTTGAAAGTTTATCTGCATCTCTCTTTGTGAGGACAGGTCCCATAATAGTATGATGTTACTGAAACCACAGCAATTCTCTATTCTTAGACATATGATTAGAAACACAGCAGTAAATCAGACTCTTTTGTTAGAGAGAGAAAAAAAGAAAATCGCCTTTTAAAAGATGGGCAACATTTCTGATAATGAAATCAACTGAACTAGTCAGATAACATGCACCATCTGATGTCGCTAATATTTTGTGAAAGTTTGACTCACAACAGAAACAGATAAAGGTTAACTTTCAAAAGATAACTGGGATGACAACAAAAATAAAACAAAAGAGGTTTTGGACACTCTACTTGAGTAAAACACAAGGTCTGTAATCCAGCCCTCGAGGATTCCATAAACTTTGCAATTATGAGAAAATACAGGCTAAAAACGCACAAAAAAAGAACAGAAAAAAAGCACAATGGTAAGTTTAAGCAGCACAAAAGTTCAAGATCACAAGAGTAACTAGAAAAAAGAAAGAAAGAAAAGTTTTCCTTCCTTTTTTGAACAGGCAGACTTTAAAGCACCATCAAAAGATCTTAAAAAAAAATGAGCTTACCACACCAGGAGCACTAAAATAAAACAAGTTTTTCCAGTGTGCATTAAAAAAAACAAAAAACGTCGTGGCTATGTCCTCAGAGTGGCTGAAGATAAAAAGCATGAAAGACTACTTCTCTAGCAGTTAACATGATCACAATGTGTGACTCATTAAAAAACTTTATCTACCCCATAAGACGCCCCCTCATTTCCTAAATAAACCACCGGTGATTTCTGCCACATGGCTCGCAGCCGATTTAGTCACAAGCATGGAAAGGGAAGTTGGTTTGTTTTGGCTTTTGTTTTTATACTTTTGCTTTTGTCTGAATGGTTTATGGGAAAAAAAAAAAAAATCCCTTACAAGTTCCCCCACAACAGAAAGTGACGAAATTTCCAAAGCCAGTTGACATTCAGGAAAGTCAAGTTTTAAACAGCTAATATCAGTGCGACTGCCTGTGACTGAATGCTGGCGTGCAGCTATATCATTACAGGGCTAAATGAGAGGACACACACGAGCGTAAATGTTCAGCACACATACACTCTACGCTCAGAGAAAGCTCTTAGCTGACCCTGGGGAACAGCTACAATTAGGTATGGGCCTTTGTTACTTTTAGTGGTCTATTACACATCTCAGGGCAGACCGCAAGAAGAAGAAAAAAAAAAAAGGAAAAACAAAGAGTGCTGTGGCAGTGATTCACACCACCTTGAGTCATTTCTGGGATGTCTCACAACATGCTGTCATACAAGCATCAGCACACAGCCAAGACGTGCACATAGAAAATATCCATCTGTTCAAATACATACTGAAAAAGCTGGTTAGCGAGAGGCAAACTCATTGATTGTTATGACACTTTTTACTCTTACGTCATGGAAAGCGATCTGTTTGGCTCAGTTTTCCTGCATGTAAATGATAAGTTTATTTGTGGAGAACACAGTACTTCCCAGAGGAGCTCCACAGGTTCAAATTACTCAGAAATTCCCAAGACATGTGATAAGGCTTGGCCAACAATTTACAGATTTGGCACTCAGGCTGAAATACAAGCATGCTCGTACAACTACAATCATCGTAATTACTAACAAAGATAAACGCATATGTGACCTATACACTCAGACAGCTATATAGAAAAATGTAGATGAGTGTGCTGGGAGGGAACTTCTGTATCCATTTCAAACAGGTTTATTAATAGTCCAAAACAAAAGGAAGCTAGCCTTGGAAGAACTGGGATCTTCCTATTTCCACAACGAGCAGGATTGTTTTTAAAAGGTCAGAAGTTAATAAACATGTAATCTCCTCTGAGGAAGAAAGGAAAGGGGAAAAAAAATAAAAAAATAACATATCTAAAATAGCTAAGATGTTAAAGCCAAAGAATGAAGAGCTCTGAAGAAAGGAAATGCCCCATCTATGGAAGTGAAAAGAAGCTTTGGTCAGGACCTAACAGTTAGTTAACCTAAAGCCTTTCCAGCCCTCTTTTTTTTTTTTTTTTTTAAACTTTCTCACTTGCTCCAACTCCCTGTTCTTCATCATTATCAGAAGCCTGGCCTACAAAATGAACAAATACATGTATATTAATTTGTTTTGTATCCCATTTGGACCCATTTGACACATTTTCTGTGCATTTCGTGGTGGTTTCTGATAAACCGCAAAGAGACAAAAAGTGATTACCTGCAAACGACGAACCATATGGCTAAGTAGGACATCAAGCCCCGGTCAGCTAAAGACTCGTCAGCCATCATCTGTGGAACACAGCTGGCCATTGTTTTAATGGGAGACAGAAAAGGTTCTGGGAAAGGTTGATGAGTCATTTGGGCAGTTTTGGACCCTGCAGAGAGTGTCGACTCTCCCCATGCATCAAAAGCATGTAGTAAGGCCACCGGTAGTGTTATCCAATAGCTATGGCTTACCAGTTAGTTCCCCCTTCACTTTTACGCTATCCCAAACTATCAGACAGTCAGAGACAAGACCTACAAATGCCCGATAAGACGTAGGAGGAGCCACTGTTACCATGGCAGATCTTCTGAAAATCAACAGGGTCTGCCTTGCTCTTAGGCAGCTGGAATGCGGTGGTTCTGCTTGTTATTACCCACAAACAACTCACATGCCTCCCATGCATGCACAGCAGAGGGGTTTAAAGTTTTCAATGGCTTGGGGCCTCAATTTGTTTTAGGAAAATTTAAAAAAAAAAGGCAGTGGAACAGAACAGAACCGGGTGGCGGTCAGCACACAGAGGGACACTAAGATGGCCTCAGTGGCCATGCGCCAGGGGAAACAGAAATGGCATGTCTGGTATTTGGCTTGGAAGGAAGAGACAAGGTTGGGATGAGGCCACAACATCAAGCACATGACGGGGTCTCTGAATGACTTACTGTTTGGGCCTGTTATGTGCCAGTAACCCAAGCTTGAGGGGAAATGTCATGCTCTCTAATATAACTGACCATTTTTTCCCATTTGGTAGCGATTTGCTAAAATGGCTGAGCACGGTTCACAGGCAATTGTATGGAAACATGGGACATATGGAATGCTCAGATAAGTGAAAAAGAAAACAAAAGAGCAGTCTGAGTCTGGCCCAAATGGTCAAAAGTCAACATAATCTTGCAAATTCTCACAGCAGAGGCAGTTGAAAGTCTTTACAACTTACTATGGCATATGGTGTGATGACTATCACATTTTCCCCACATTTCTCTTGGTAATTCGAGCCACTCAACAATCTCTGGCTACTTGGTTAGAGGTTCAGACTTACCTCTGCGGGTCTTTGCTGCCATCTGTGCTCTGCTCAGTGCTGCTTCCATCTCCCTTCGATCTGCCGTCCACGGCGGAGTCCACCTCAGAGTTGGTGTTATCTTCGCTGTGCTCCAAGGCTCTGGGGACAGGGCTGTCCCTTTCCTGCTCAGGCAGAGGGGTGCAGCGTCCCTGGCTCCCCATGCTGCTTATACTCCCTGTGGTCCCATGGTGGTGTTTGTCTACAGTCCCTCCAGCCTGCTTGGCTTCTCTGCAACGCTTCATGGCCTGAAGCTGGGAGAGGGGCACTATGTCCGCTTCCTGGGGCCGATGCCAGACTGTGCGGCGACCAGTGGAGTTGTAGTAATAAAAGCGACCACTGTGGGGGTCAAACAACTCCCACCACTGGTTACCGTCTGCCTGTCGAACAGGAACACCTGAAGGAGGATCCCAGCCACATTCACCTGTGGTCAAATTCACATACATGCGTTCACGGGAGCGGGGCTCCAGGATCTCCACCCAATCAGAGCTGAATGAGAAGAAACAAGGGTAAAGAGTTACTCAATGAAAATGGCAAAAACTATTTACAGACAGGATACAATACTGCATTGGAGGCTGGAATATAAATCAACTTGACAGCCAGTAAACAACTCCCACTGTATAACAGGTTGAGAGGTTCAAAAATGCCCACTTGCCCATATGGAGTGAGTATTCAAATTCATGTTCTCCACATGCTTTCATCCGTATGTTTGTGTTTAGCGGTGATGTCATCTCTAGGCAGTGGAGCCACAGACGTGATGATGCATATGTGTGCTCCTGAATAAGGTGACAGGTGGACATACTCAGTTGGACACCAGGCTTGGAGTCAGTGAGGCCTAAAAGGAACGAAATCTTCTACTGCTACCAACGCATAAACTGCAGAGCTTAACTACGTTCAGAGAGCTGCAACTGCCAGGTCAGCACATTGCATGCACGACACAAAAAAGGGACAGTGGAGGGAGGTGGTCCAAAGAGACATACAAAAAAAAGAAAAGAAATCCCAGTCTAGAGAAGTACACAAGGAAGTTACTCACAATTAGATCATGAAGTGAATTTCAGAGCAGTTATACAACACAATGTTAAAAATGCTCTGTGATAAAAGTTGCCGCTCAGGATTCATCGATACAATGCTGCTGGTTCTTTAACTGGGAAAATTACCTTATTTGTTAACTTCAATGAAAAGTTACAAAAATAAGGTCTTGCAATATTCTCTCATACCTCTCTACAATTTAATTTTTTTAATTCCAAGTATTTCAATGAGTGCTCTATAGGTGGGTTAAATGATTTTATGATCATGGGTTACAGATAAAAATCTGCATACATACACAGATGTCATGGTCAAAAATAAAAAAAATAAAGTTTCTGTTTTATACATATATGTGTGTGTGTGTTCAGGCCACTTTTTAGCAAGCTTCATTTATGTCTCTTTGATCTAGATTACAAGTGGAGGCCTTAAATGTGTCAGGACATCCATGGGCGTTTTCCAATACCAAAGTACTAAGTACGGACTTTTGTTACGTCAGAAGTACGGACTTGTGGAAGTACAGACTCCCGGAGGACGGGAGTACGGTCTTTCTACATCGGAACGGCAGCGCACTTGGTCATGTCACAGCCCAGCTCCGCTTTACAGGAAGTTGTTTTTTGAAGAGAAAACTGCGCGTCAGGGGCACAGTCTGCGACACGGCAGGTAAGCCGGACGCGCCTGCCACGGAGCCGCTGAGGCTGGAGCCCAAAGAGTGCATCAGCACAGCCGCTTCCTCCGGCAGAGCGGAGCGGCGAGCTCCGGGCCCCGCAGCCCGGCCCACCGGGCTCCATTCAGAAACAATGCTATTAAAAAGCATAAACACACATATAATATAAAAATATATATATTAAAACCCTTTGTAAACAACTGGCTATAAAAAAAAAGCAGAGAGCAGGAAAAAACCGTTGTGGTTGTGTTCTAGTGGTTGTGGACAGAGGTTGAAGCAAAATGCATTCTGGGATATTTTGCTGCCCAAAGTCTTCACAAATCACCACCGATGCATTCTCGATAAAATGGGCGGGGCAAGTACACATCCGGGCATTCGGACCGGACTTGGGTACTTGTGTACTATGCACTGGAACAGTACTTCGGCTGCGGCTGATGACGTACCACAAGTCCACAAGTACAGAGAAGTACACATATTGAAAAACACCCCATGTTTGAAAAATGTCAGTTTGGAGGAGTTCTGTACCGAGTATCAGCATCGCAGCGAATGTCTCACTCACAGCCAGGAGACTGATTCACTTGAGAGTTCTGGCAAAGCTAAGTCTACTGCTCTTTAGTATCCCATCCAAGTCTTGCTTAGTATCTTTTGCAGAAAGTGCTGCTGGGGAAATTGTTGTCACAAGAATCTGCTCAGGATTTTGGACAGCTTCCCAGCTTTCAGAAGACAGAAAAGCTTTTCTCCTACCCACCACGGTTGTTTGTGCTATGAGCCTGTGGTCCAAGCTACCTGGGAGGATGAGAAGGGGCATGGATAAAAGCACCCATGACACCCACCAAACACAAAAACACATATGTCCCTTGTGTTCCTGCCAAGTCAACCCCCGTGCGCACCCAGACCTCAGAAATAGACACAGAGGACACAGAGGAGAGCGGTGCCAGGTAGATCTGCCAGATCTACACTCTCATCCTGTTGACTACAACTCACTGGGAACAACAGCTGCTATCTGTTTTAACTGCAAAGGCTTGGGTAACACCACTGTACCTGTTCATCAAGCGTCAACTGTCACGGGCTCTCTGTTTTATGTACCGCCAAAAAACATCCCCGGGCTTTTGGACATTGATATAACGGCCAGGTGAACACAGAAACAGCATTGTGGCAATATAAGAGCCTTCAACATACGTTTAACCATGTGGTCCTGTGCTGTCTGCTGAGGAGCCATCTGGTCTAGTCCATCACAACAGACGAGCAGTGCTGACCTGAAGATTTAACGCATTGCATTGTTTAAGCTTTTTTGTTTTTTTGACAGAGTTTATAGCTCACTAGTGATTAAAAAAATAAATAAAGTGCTACTTTAGAGTAAAAGTGAATAAAAGGGTTGAGATAAAATGTCTGGGTTGTGAAGTTTCAAATCATGGTGTTTACTTACAGAGTTCTCACTAAGATAAAGGATGACTTTCAGGCTGTTTAAAGCCACAACACATAATGGGTGGGAGGCCTAGAATATGACGGGATATTCAAAGAGCAATGAACACCACCCCACACATACCAGAGCTCTCATCCTTTTACTGCTCCCAGTCTAAAAGAGGCGTTCCCACACTGAGGAACCAATGTCTCCATTCCCTGCTTTTCAGCTGTGTACATCATTGCTCTATGAAAGATTTTTTTTTTTTCACAATCCAAGTCCAAATAATCTCTGTAATTCCTCACATATGAAATAAGCTATGCATCATAAATGTATGTGTGCACACACGTTTAAATTTTTATATACACTTTACACTTTTTTTTTTTTAATTAAATGTCCCAAAATCTATAGCAGGGACAGACCATTAACATGCCGGATGTTATCCTACACACCCCAACAGGAAACAAAGGTTTTGCGGGTCAGAACTGGAGGCCTTAGCTGACGAGTTTAGCGGCACGGGTTGTAGCAGTTGCAAAAGCACTGCTCCCCTTGGGTAAATAAACAGCATTTACAGATGAGAACTAACCTGCAGATCTGGGTATCTGTTTCCATGACCAGATAAGCAGGAGGATGCTACTGTTTAGATAATAATCTTTGAAATATTAAAAATAAATAATCTAATGGGTTTGTCTCACACAAAGGACGGACCCCTCTACTCCTAAATGTCAAAACACGACATCCTCTGCATTTAAAATCAACAGGATTCATTTGCCACTGTTTAAAAGTAGGATGCCAATCAAAATTTGATAGATGTAATTCCACTGGCTGAAGTGAAGCAATCAAAACATAACTGAGCAGGATCCTTTTGACTGCATATAAAGTGTACAGTGTGAGCCACGTCAATTAACCTTAGTCTCCACCTCAGCAGACATAAAAATATGGTGCAGGACTACAAACAGCTGACACAACCTGCCTTCAGCCGCAAATGTTCATAAATGGTTTGGAATGCAGTCTGCACCAGCTCAGCAACGTTTAACTCCGACAGATGTGTTTTATACTGATCTAAAATTAACTTTTTAAATGTGCTGTCCTGTGACCGAAGCACACAGCACCTGATTTACCTCTGTGGAAACACAATCTAACTGAAACAGACCTGTATGCCAGAGTCCCTTGTTGCAGGTTTGTGTCTTCCACTTAAAGCACAAACTGCCTTCACTTTAATAGAAATAAGCAGACAAGTGGGAGCATTTAGATGTTGTAGATTTCATGAAGATCTTTTGTGATACCCCAAGTAGTATCCCTCAAAAAGAATTTCCTTGAATTCCTCTAACTTGCACTGATTCACAGACCGTTTGTTCACACAAAAGGCGTTTATTTGGTGCCAGACAGCTCTCTGTGAGAAGATCGCCTACAGGCTTAAAAGAAACTAAAGTAAAATATCATGTCCTTTTTGCTCTTTTTGCAAACTCCCTGCTTGCCGATGGGACAGAAGGTCCCCGTCTCCCATATGGGTCAAGGAGAAGCTTCAACAGCATATGGTTATTCTATATAGCGACTAAAAATAAAACAAGTCGAGGTGTTAAAAAAAAAAAAAAAAAACAGCTCAGAGACAGACAGGCTAAAAATAACAGACAAAACACATAGATGTGCACACAATCATACTCTCCTAACCATCGTGTAACTCTCAGTCACAATGTGCCAGAGGCTTTATGAAAGAGGAAAAACTACATTTATCAAACCCAATTTATAGACAGCTCCAAAAATAACTGGAACTGAGAGCAGTTTCCCAGAGTGAGGGAAACAACAGAACACGGCTCATGGAATCTGCCCCATTGTTCGACGCCAACGACAAAGAGTAAATGGCACTTTTCCCAGTAGCAGTAAACATAGAGTACTGGACAATGCATTCAACAGAAATAGGGCAATGAGCAGCCTTGAGTCATTGTCCAGCTCTGGATTTAAAACAAACTCAAATACCAATATGGTAGCTGTTTTCAACAAAGAGCTAAATCATAGAGAGACAGAGAGAAAAAAACAAACAACCTTTGACTCGGAATCATAGTTTGGACTAAACTGTGGCAGCAGCTTTTAGCTGATGCTCCACTAACAGCTGAAATGTTTATATATTTCTGATTTACAGAACATCATCTTCACAAAAACAAAAAAGGATCAGTGATTGGTATTACTGATGTCAGCAGTCCATACACTTGTAAAGGTGAGATAATGGACAAAACCAGTTAGTCAGATAGTCTCCAGGTAATGTTAAACCTCTTTCAGACACAGACTGCTCTGAGCTGCTGCTTGTGACTTTTCCTTTCGGATCAATGCAGCCTGAGTTCTCACACAGGGCCTGCCATTCATCTAGGAAACCTTAGCACTCTGGTCACCACGCAGAGCAACAAGTGCCGAGGTCCACCCATCCCGCTATATTTACAGAAGTGCCATTTCCCATTTAGAAACATAAAACACTCTTTCTCCTTGGATACTGGCTTAAAAATAAACAAACACTCCAAGGAAAGGCAGGAATTTTGAACCACCTTACTGCACAGATACAAAACTGTTAAAAACTTTGCAGCATTGGGAAAACGCTGGGTATTTTCGCCCACAGAGCAAGCAGAGACTTGTACCTAGATGTAATACAAGAAGTGATCTGGCAAAAACAGACTTCTGTATGCTTATGGATAAAGCATGTACAAAGTCCATTCAGCATGGCTGCTAGGCAAGCGTCTTATCTAAATATTGTAAAACAAGAGCAGGGACATGGACTGATTACTGAGCACTTGGCAGCATTTCCATTAACTGGGACAAACAGAGTGTAGCCGTACCCTGGCATGCCGAAGGCTGCAACCATTATCCTGTTTTCTGGCATGAAGAGGGCAGCAGCTCCAGCGTGCATGAGCCCGCAAGGCCACAAAGCAGAGCGGAGGTGTATACTGGTCATCACTGTGTAGGGTGTGGAAGCCGGCTCCTATTGAGCAGCCAGAACAATCCCATGGAGAGGACAGAGTGCAAATTCTTCAGATGACACAAAAACGCCCTGCACCTGTCATTCACACATTCACGAGCCCCTTTTGTTTAACACCTATAATTCCTGCGTGTCAAAGAGTCGGGACCCGCAGCCCAGTTCTCTGTGTGTACTGCACATGATTTCACAACAAACACTGCCACTAAGGATCATGTTCTGTCAAGAATGTAATGGACTTATGAAGGACTTCAGCAGCTTTCATATCAGATAATGCTGGAGTTTGTGATGCCATTAAGTTACCAGTATGCCATTTTCTTTTTAACATGATGAGATTTGTGTTCCAGACCCACAAGGGGCTGCAACCAGTTTCTCCTGTTTTCTTTTGGCTGTTGTTGGAATTTCTACAGATTTGTGCAAACTCCTCTCTACTCTTAAATGTATCCTAATGTGGGTTATTTTAACTGCCCAGCTGATCCACAAAAAAAAAAAAAGATGAGATTCAATTAATAAACAAGGAATTTGCATGACTGACAAGACAGGGTGGACAACCACATAATCTGTCCTGTGACAGCATATCAGAATGGAGAACATTTAGACATGAATAACATATTTAAATTGAACCACATTCATTTAGACGAGACTTTAAATGGATCAAAGTATTCCCTCCACTCACTGACCCAATTACCCCACCTCCAAACTTCAGCAGTTGTCTATGTCAATTCCTCACTAGCAGTGTGCCGACACTGGTCACGGATTTTACTTACATACGTGCAGAACGACGGAGCTGATTTTACGCGAGCCAACCAATGGCATGCTGCCAAACAAGGGGAAGAGACGTAAAGCAGTTTAAGATGCAGCTACAGGCCTTTCTAAGAGAGGAGGGACAGTGTGGGAGCACAGAAATGAACAGAAGGTTAGGCTCCTGAGCTCTCACCCATTTCCCCTGATAGACTTCCAAAACACCGGATAAGAAGATAGGAGTATGCCGTTGATACTGGACATGACATTTTTCCAAAGACACGTGCCTATACACATGGAAACTATTTCACCTCTAATATATTCAAGTCTGCTTCATGCTGTGACTGTAAGTGGCTAAAGAAAAAAAAAAAAAAGAAAAGAAAAAAAAACATCAGAATTCCAGAAATTTCTGCAGCAGCGCTCATTTCTTGTTGTAGATGACTTTCAATCAACTCTTTAATTTGGTACCACTTTATTTATTTATTTTTTTAGATGATCTGAGACACCTAAAACTTCCACGACCCAGTGGACCGGTTTACTCACCATGCTACAAAACCTGCACTACACATGAAAAGAACGCACGGCTGAAGAAAGTGGAGCCTCCAATTTCTTTTTTAATATTCTGCACAATGAACACCTGCCAACTTGAACCCTTTCTCAAGCAAAGAATAAAACAAATCATATTGCGACTGCTTGTGAAATATAAGCATAACTATACTAACATAATTTTGAAAGTAGAAGATTAGTCTTTTTTGCTGTAATCACCAACAGTTACTTGATATAAATATGGCTTTGGATCCTCTGGCCCTGTGATGACTCACATTGTATGCATTACAAAGGCTGTGAAATGCACCCTATGCCGAGGCTGTGATAGTAAAGAACAATGCAGACTATTGTCAGATCAACAGGCAGACAACATTGAAAGAGAGCCCTGTTTGCCTCCACATAGGGGATCCCAGCCAATCAGAGCCATGTGGGGGAGGAGCTTGGGGCACACGGAGGAGGTCTGGTATGACCTCCTTCAACAGCTGCCCTAATCCAGAACTAGAGACAAGTTTCCCCTCTCCACTAGCACTGGATTAGACTGGATCTCACAAGTTACTGAGTCACTTTCAGCACAGCAGTTTTTCCCATACTGGTTTCCAACCAGCAATTTTACATGGCCTAAGAGAATTAATTCCCAGAAGCTGCAACAAACTGATTCTCCATGAGATGTGAAACAAAAGCGCCTACCTCACCACCGGTTCCAGGAGAATATCTTTTCAGTTGGCAGCTTAGTGTTACTTCAGATACTGCCTACAAATTAAATGCAAAGGAGCAACGCTCTGCGGTTTCTGTGTGGGGAGCATTGTCTAGTCCTGCTATCTTGCCTTCTTCCTCTTGAGCTCCCAGCAGAAACCCTCAGCACTTCCAGCCTGCTTACCGTTCTGCTGAGCAGCCACTCTTTGTCTGAGACCACACTGACTGACAGGGTCACTACATTTCCTTTTATGAAGGCAAGTACGACCAAACAGAAGACAGAGTCCTTCTTGAAATCCACCCCTTTCCCTTGGCTGAAGAGCATATGGGGGGCTTTTCAGGTCAGATAAGACTCTGGACGAGTGAACATGTGCATGAGAGGCTAAGGATGGGATCAGAGTATTTACCACAAAACAAGCTGGTCTTTTCTGTCCAGTACACCAGAGCACACCAGATGTCTGAGCACCAACAATGAGGTCACTTGTCGAATCAAGAAGAACAAATGGAGCCATTAAGATGAAATTGTGCCTAATAACTCTAGACTTTAACCATTCAAATTTAATCTTATAAAAACATCCAGGTTAATATATGAATTAATATTCAGCAAGACATTCTAAAACAAGCTCAAACAATTCATTTCTGCTACACAAGTGCTGCCAAACCAGCTCAAACATCTGACCTTGCTTACCACTAGCAGTTTGTTAATTTTAAGAGGTACCGCTGACCCCCCTGCTGACATGACAAACGAGGCCAGGGTCTAATTCCAAGAACAGAGTATACAGGACGACCGAGGGGGGTCAGTGACTTGCCAAGGACCCGTAAAGTACAGAGCACCTGGACTGTCTAGTTGAAGTGAAGGTGCAGATGACAGACCATTCAGGGACAGACCATTTTAGAGGCCATCACTAGGATCAATCTGTGGAGAGAGATAATACTTTCATTCTCATTTCTTTCAAATTTGTCTGTTAATTTCATATTTATTTGATGACAGCATTGTGTTGAACTCTTGAACCTGATGACTCAGTCATTCTTGCACCTCATCTGAACCTATCACAGGTTATTATCCTCTATAATGCTACTGGATGATGATCAGCATTCTCAGCATTATGTCCTACCAAGTAGGCATCAGTAACGTAAACCAGGCCTTAATCCCAGAAGACATAAGGTGCGAAATGCCAAGTGGCTGTAAGGGTGCAGATCAATGTGTTGGGCCAAATCACTTTAACCTCATTAAGTCACTGTGCCAGGCCACAGGGAATCAGAGTCAAAAGGAAAGGGAGTGTTGAGTTAAGAGTGCCAACCCCTGAGCATGAGTTCAGGATTACAGGGCAAGGAGGAAAAGATGCAACTGCTTAATTATTTGTTTTGAAGCAGTATCAACAAAAATAAATCAACAACATTCTGTGAAAATGGTATAATCAACCTGACAAAAGTCTTTACATGCTGCTGTCACTTAAGCACAGACTTCAAAATTACCTCCTCTCATATGGCAAACAGACTGGACCATTGTGAAAGTCTTGTCTATTTTCAAACGTCTCTGTGTTTTGGTCAAGTTGTGTTCATTTTGTCGGAAAACTGTTTTGTACCACAAGTGTAAACTCTATTCATATTAGCGAGCTCATGAACGGAAGCGACATTTCAAGAGGCAGCAACACCAAATGCATCATTTCATTGTTTTCACCATCCTGCATTCTTCACGTGTGACATAGCGCTGGACAGATAAAGACGCGTGGCGGACCAAACAGAGTGGGACACCAAGAGAACGTTACACGTCTGAAAACACCACCGCCATGCATCCATTCAAGATGGAGAAAATGCTGCAGCCAGGAAGTCGTGTTGTCCAGCTTCATGGAGCGATGTGATGATTTGTGTACACCACATAATCCATAATCTCTGAATTTATATACACAACAATCCTAGTATAAGTGATTTCAAAATACTTTCATTTTATTTAAAAAAAAAATCATAATAGTTTGAAAATGGAATACTGCACTTATAACGGAAAATGAAACTGTTCTTTTACAAACACCCTAGGTAACAGGAGTGGTGCTTTGTTAGACTGATAACAGTTTGAATTGCACGTTAAGTCACGTGACCCACTGGTCACCACTTGAGACATGTATTTTGCACTGTAAAACAGTTAAAGAGGGAACACTGCCGTCCACATCCCAGTGGCTTTTAATAGACTGTGGGGGCTGAAAACTGTGAGCCTGAGTCGAGCAACCGATGAAAACTCCAAAAGGTTTTTTTAAAGCACAGATGGTGAAGACATAAAGACATGTGGAGATCAAACCATGCAGTGAAATCTGGAGCAACAAATGGAGGCTGTGGGACATTTGCTTTTTCAGCTCGGTTACTGGCCTCTCAAACCACAGCAAAGACCAGAGTTGGTCCAGCCAGTTAGTGGACGACATCAAAGTAAAATCATGAGGTGGAGGATAAAAATAAAGTCACATTTACGTCCTTCTACAGCTGCTGTGTTACACAAATGTTAAGTCTCATACTACATACACACACACATAAATAAATATATATATATATATATATATACATATATATATATATACATGTGTGTGTGTGTGTGCATGAATACATACCTGCGTCCTACAAAGCATACAGGCTACATAATATTTTTTGTGTTTGCCCCATGTTATATCTGCTGTACATGTAACAAATGTAGCAAAACGAACTTCCGTTCAGCTTCTAGTATCGCATCCGATATTCTCAGAGAGTTTTTGCTTTTTTCAAGCATTAAGTTAATTTAATTGAATAACACTAACACTTCATTTCGGTGCTTAAGCGCGGTCTCGTTCGGCAGCGCGGCGGCCACCTCTGTGGCCTCCAAACTTTCTCCAGTTAACTTTGTGTTAAACTCACCTTTTCCCGGACATTTTCTTCACATTGTAAGCGGGGCGTAAACAAAAAGGGAAGAATGAAAAAACAACAACAAAGTAAAACAACAACAAAAAAAGGGAACTTCGGAGGCTTCTCTTCTCTGAGCGGACCGAGCGACGACGGTGAGGAGCTACAGGACCGTCCTGCCGGTGCTGGAGGATCCGATACGGAGTCTCCGCCTCCGCACGTGAGTCATGGGCTGGGATGGGGGGTCACCCAGTCTAGGTCTGGGTCCACCCCCTTTTACTCTGCACTCAGTATATCCCTCAGTCCTTTTCTGCCTGTCCGAAAAAAAAACCTAGCTTCAACCGTGAAAGTTGAAGCTACCTTCAAACTCTGGGTCCACAAAGCTGCTTATGACTTCTAATATTCACCTATGGAAAGCTTTTTTTTTTTTTTTTTTTAATTAAAACTTCCTATAAATGGGCTATTCAAATTTCCTTCTGAAAGATTTCAGCCTGAATTTTAGTGCTTTATTTAAAAAAGAGAAAACACGGTAATGCACAAAAGATTTGTGTAGGTTATATTTGATGTCAAGATTGTAAAGTGCACATTTTCACTGTTTTTATGTGACTCATCCAGTCAGGAGAAAGGACATAGTTAAATTATTATCTAAAGTAGATTGCTTTCATTATTGTTACTGTTATGAGCTATTTATCCCTCAGATGCACCTTCAAAGAAGTTACTTTAAAGACCCTTCGACATAAAAATGTGAGTAACAAAACAAGCTATAAAAATGTTATTTAAACAACTCTTTCGTTTTTAAATTTTTTTGAAAATCAGCATCAGTCCTAATTAT
>JBAMYA010000020.1:12731811-12758715 GCA_037176975.1 Arrhamphus sclerolepis | reverse complement strand
CGATCTTTCAGATTATCTATAATACAAAAGGACATGGTGAAAAGTCTGATTTTGCAGGTCGTTGTAACGTCCATTTGACTTCCATGTGGAGATGTGGGTGTAAATAATTCAAATTTTTCAGCTTATCGGCATCTTCCAAAGACACATGTCATGAGGCCATGATATAACTGTGTAGCCGAAGAGCTGACTGGTAACTCATCATACTATCACCCAGTTCCACACGACATGAAACAAAAGCAGATTAAAGTGAAATCCAGTGTATTATCTACAGGCTTTGCTGCCAGTGTGAATGGTTTTTGAACATCGATGCGTCCTGCTCATACACAGTATCCTGCTGCTGATAATCCTGATAGCTGAGCGCTCACTGGTGGAGATGGTTATGAGTTGTGTTCAAAAGTAGATAACTGAAGGGTCTTTAAGATTTCCATCAGCCTTAGTATCTCCTCGACCTGGGCGAGGGCCACATAGAGCAGCTTTCTCAAAAATCAATCCCCAAATTAAAAAAAGACAAGTATCTCAAGTTATGGTCCATCGAAGTGTGCTCAAGGTCCTTAGGTTTGTCTGCACACCTCATTTTTCTTCCTCTCTTGGAAGAGCTCAGTACAGTCGGTAGTCAGGTGGTTAGCCAACCCACCCTTCCCAAATTTGGCCCCTGTATACGGGAAATAAATATTGTTAGTTGAAAGTACAATTTCAGGCATACACTGGAAACCATGAGTCCAGTTTTGGCCTGTTCCTATCAACACTGCAAGAAAAAGTCAGTAATGGCAAAAACAGGACTAATGAGATGCTGTCATTTCTGCATTGCTTCACTGATAGTTACTTGAGAGGGTGAATGGAGAAGAACGTTGTGCACATTTGCAATGCAGCTGAATGAGAGTTACTGTAAGTGGATGAGTACAGAACTACATTAATGGGAGAGCCTGGTGTTAGGGTTTCTGACCAAGCTTAAAAAAAAATAAAAAATTGGTTAGACAGGAGTAGAGCTTGGCTGACTACAGAGGAACAGATGGGTTATGACAAACTCACAGCGATTTGGAGGAGGGCTTCTTCGTTTTTGGCCTCTTTCGACGATGAACTGGCCTGAAGCATGCACAGCATGTATACACGTGCAGGGCGAATGCACGTGCATGGAAACAAACACACAGGTATATAAACACACAAACACACACAGAGATGTAGACACACATACATGCACGCACACACACGCACAGCAGAGACAAGCAATTAGGCATTGTTACAAATAGGGAACCGCAGAAGCTATAAAGCAGGCTAGTGCTTTATCCTTCTTTGGTGTTGATTTCTGCACATTAAAAAGGTTTTGATAAGGAGCCAGTGAGTAGCCACGACAGTTTAAAGAGGTTCGATTTCAGGACAACATCACTATATTTTATTTCCTCAACCTCCAAGACCACTTGAAGAAGCAGAAACAAAACCAAAGACTCACTGGGGAGAAAGAAACCTCCCTGAGTTCATATTGTAATTTGAAATCCATCTGGAGTGTTTGTACTGTAAAAGTAATCAGCTGTGCACTGTTAAGAGGAAGAAATACCTGTATTCACTGAAGTGGTTTCGCTCCTTTCCCCCTGAAAGGAAGTAAAGGGGGCATTAATCTCAGTCTGAAATTACGACAGACTTGACAATAAATCATGTTTACCTGAGAGACATACTCACCCTTCTCGAGGTTGCATTGTTTATGGCCCTTGCAGGCCCGTAAACCCATGAGTTGTTGATGCATCGAATTCAGAGCGTTGCGGTCAAGAGTGCTGACAGCATTTATCAGCTGCAGGAATAGTGGGGACTAAATGTCAGCATGGGCTTTGGAAACTCTGCTTAAAGGAATGTACCATGAAGCATGCTGTGAGATCATGTTACAGTTATTACTCTTGAAGTATTTATATGTGCCAATTTGTGTGTTTCTGTAAGGATGGAATACCTGGTATGGGTCAGTATTGAGGTCAAAATACTCCAGGAAGCCGGTGGCAAACTCACAGAACAGGAAGTTGTGTGTGTCATTGATGGTCCTCAGGCACCAGTATGTGTTGTTATTGGCACTAGTGCAGGCACAGAATGGACCCACTGAGGGAGACAGGGAGGGGGTGCGGAAGGGAGGGAAGTTTGGGAAAGAAGAGATTTTACAAGAAGGTGCCAAAAATATTGTTTTTATCACATGTGCTGTGGAAAATACTTTCACAAACAAAAGGTATGTTCCAAAACATTGGATCTTTTCAGGCACTATCTACAGCCACATTTCCTTCCTCACTTGTCCAGAAGGGGGCAGTCTGCCAGTGATGGTTGTCATGGGTGAAACAGGTAAGGCCAGGCATACTGCACGTGTCGTTGTTTTGGAGCCTTTTGAGGAATTTACGCAGTTTTTTTCTGCGTTTCTGTTCCTTTTGTAGCCACTGATTCTTCTGCTTAGGTGGCATTCTAACATGAACAAGAAAAAAGATTGCATAACCTGTAATAGGAACTTAAAAAAAGTTAATTTGTTATTTAATTAAGTTTAATTTTACCTAAGTGAGTTCATTTGTCTTGCACTAAGCCTGAAGTTCTCTTTATTCTTGAGCAAATAACTGAAAAGACAAGTGTCAGCTGTCATTATCTTGCTGACCTCTGTGTCGGTCACATCTTGTCACATTTTATTAATTAATTTCCCTTCAAGGGTGAATGCAGTAGAACTTAACTGAATTGAATTTGAAAATTCTCACCTGGGAGTGTTACATTGACATTCCTCTGGCCGCACCTTTTTCAGGTGGCCTTTGACCTCACGCAGGTTCTTGATTTTCGTCTGTAAAGTTTCAATCTAAATACACAAGAAAAACCGCTGAGTCACCAAAAGCTCATGATACACCCTTGACCATCTGTAAAATGGGATTTATGCAGCAGAGTTTACAAGGAAATTGCTTCTTGACTGATATTACCTCATGCTCAATGTGAAGTTTGTGATCTTTCCACGCTTGGAGGGATTTATAGAGGCCCCCGTCACACTTAACTGTGTCATTCAAGAGGATGGAGCACCTGCACAACACACACACGTAAAATCCAATTACAGTCGAAATCATTTCTCTGTTAATTTATATAGTTTATCACTAGAAACATTAAACATTAATGTAGACATATGTAAATGCACCTGTATGTGACTTTTAGAGAAGCAGGCGGTGTTAGCTTGTTGCTGCTGGTGGGTTTGACGGCCAGTCCCATTCCACTGAATTCTTCAAAGTTGTCTTCCTTCGGTGGTCCTCTCCACTTGTCTCTGCTTAAGCTGCTGTTCTTGGACCCAAGGGGCCGGTACCCCTTCTCTAGGTCCACGGCATACAGGTCTCCATCCAGCTCAAATGACACAGAGCGGGCCCAGCGCTTCCTGGAAACGGCCTTACTGGATTTTATCTCTGCATAAGGTGATACAGAGGATTCTAAGATGAAAAAGAGGAGCGTTTTGTAGTTCATATTGTAGGTCGGGATGGGCTATGTTGTAGACAAGAAACAACTGAGTAAAAGTTTTATGCAATCATTATAATGCTTCATGAATAATCTATTTGTTACTTCTAAGTCTCAACGATTAAAGCTCACATGTCTGCTCTAGTCACCCACTTGATGGCAGCACTGGCACATGCCTTTTATCTCATGAATACTTCAAAAGATGGTTATTTTAGCTTCAGATTAATGGGCCACTTTGTATGCTCCTGCAAGGTCGCTTCAAGTGAAGAACAAGTGTCTTTCTGAACAAAATAAGAATCTATTTATTACTACTAGAACAGTGTGCGTGACTTACTCTTTTTGTTCAGCAGCCTCTTCCTTTTCAGGGCTGATGCTTTGAAGCCCACATTACTGCAGGTACAGCTGTCAGAGTTGGTGGTGAGAGACATCTGGGAGGCACTACTGGCCATCAGGGCCTGCATACGTGGAGCGAAGAGACTAGCCATGCCCTTACACTTAAACAGCCTCAGCTTTCCAGTTGGGTCCTCCACACACTGCCACTTCTGAAACAAAGTATCAGGAACTATGATTTCACAGGTTCACTTGGATGGCACATGATTATCTTTTAGCTTTTCTTTCTGGAGTTATAGTAAAATTACTGCGTATAAATATCTAAATGTGTTATGTAGAATCTTCAAAATGAAAATGAAATTGTAAATATGCAGTCTGCAGATCTTTAATAAGATTAACAGCTCTTGAAATACACACACACGTGTACCTGTATGTTATTCATTTTGAGGGATTAAGAAAATAGACTCTGATGTCAAATGGAACCCTGAGAGAACAAAGGCTGCATATCATCAGATTGCAAATTATCACACATGCTCCATTTCCTTCTCCTGAAATTTTAATATCTTCTCTTTTTCAACCCCTGCAGGTCAAGTACCTGTCCTGGCTGCTGGCAGGAGGTTTGGTATTCTGCTTTCTGGCACAAGTCCTTCACCCGCTGGTATTTTGGTAGGAAGTTTTCCTCCTGGGCCATTTCTTTCCCATCGGCTCGCTTGTGCGGAGGCTTCCTGAAAGCCAGAAAACAACATTCACAAGGAGTCTGGTATTGCCAGAAGACATTGCCTGAATTAGAACATGTCTTTCAAAAGGTCAATCAATAAAACCTACCCTCTCTCCACCAGAAATGAATCTCTCCACGTTTTACCTTTTCTGTTCAGCTGGAACCTAGAAATATGTTAAAACACCACTATAATATTTGCAGGATCTGCAACAAACGTTTACAAATGTTATCCTTGTATGTCTCTGAAAGGAGGGTGGCATTAAAAAAAAAAAATTTGGATTGCAAAGCAGTTAAACAGTCACTGAGCAAAAATGTTCACCTATTGACTGGCCGATCTGTGGCCAACAGCTTGATGATAGACTTTCCATCCATTTCTGCAGGGATATCGACACCAGCTATGTCTAGGAGAGTTGGTGCCAAGTCAACATTTAACACAATGTGAGGATTGCTGCAACAAAAACATTTTTTAGACAGGATTAGATGCCATGGGATTTTCACAGCATCCACCAACTTCTAAAAAAACTACTGAAGCTGCTATCAGAATACTGAACTTGACAGACAACAGTATGAATCACTCACATGGCACCTTGCTCCACATCAGGTCCTCGTACATAGAAGGGTATGCGTATATCAAACTCATAAGGCATTGATTTGCCCTTCACAAGACCAAACTGACCGATATGATAGCCGTGGTCTGATGTGTAAATGAGGTAGGTGTTGTCCAGTTCCCCTGTCTCCACCAACATGTTGTACACCTAGGAAAGACATAGTTCATTGAACATCCACACAATGTAAAAAGTCATATTTTATTCTTGATAGCTCAAATCTCTTGTGCCAGTTTCATAGAAAAAAAAAAGGAGGATTGAACGATTTACCAAGTGTGTCAGTGAATTCATTATCCAGTCCCAGTCAGAATAAGCACAGATCTCCAAGGACCTGAGGCTGTCAGATGAATTGTGTGTGTGTCTGTGTTTAAGTGTGTATGTGTACTTAAGGGTATGACGCTCTGTCTGCTTGTCTGTCTACCTTCTCCACACTGTCATCCACAGACAGCAGAGTCTGCATCCTCCTGCGCTGAAGCATGTTAGTGAACTGCATGTGGACAGGCTTCATAGGTCCAGTGTAGCGGAGGATCCAGTGCTTGTCTGGGTTGGGGGCGTAGTTGTAGCTGGGGGTTCTCCCAAGGTGAAAAGTAGAAAAGAAAAAAAATTGAAAGTAAATATAGCTGTCATATAAAAAAATACATTTTTATTGCATCTTAAAGAAAAACTGCTCTCTTTTTTAGCTTGCATGTTTTTCTTTTTGCTATGCACTTGTGCTGAGATGCTTACATATATGACATCCATATAGGTAAGATCAATGGAAACACATTGTGAATTCAGCTATATTTTCTGCAGCTGTTGGCTAATTACTTGCCAAAGTAAAGAAAACTGTTTATGCTGTGTTCAACTAGAGCCTACATAAGCCATGTAAAATGCAAACTACAACAGTCAATGGGCCTGTAACATTTGATCAATAATTAACTTTGAGCTGTATGGAACTAACAAAAGGGCCTTGGAAAGGAACCATAACGCTTAAGTGGATTGATTTAAAATACTTCCGACCCACAGCTCAGTCTACAGTGGAACTGCAGCAGGAAGAACAATTCCAGTTGACCCTGTGTCAGCCTTCTGATTGGTCCCTGACTGACCAACCAGAAAAGTCATTCTCTGTTGCTACATCCGGGGTGGAATATCCGGTTGGACAAAATATCCGTCTCTCTCATCCATAACAATGGAAAGAGCGTAGTTTTTATTTGCTTGTATTGCCATTTAAATCATTGGATTATTTTTTGTTGAACTTTATCTTAGTAAAACAGAACACTTCAGAACACACTGCACACAGTGTAGTGAGGGTGCAGTGACATCCGCTAAGATATTTGAGAGCCCTGGCTCAAAAAATGGTCACATATAGTCTTTAAAGGTAAGTCTGTTGGTGGGAGGCTGCCAGCATCAGCTGCTTACTCTACCATGCTGTTAACTAAACTAATCAAAATATCCCGTCTCCGCAGGAAACCCCCGTTTTTCAAGCTCACTACATGGTACCGATGTGTTCCTTTTTATTAATATTCAGTTGCTGTTGGTTGTCTTTGGTGCATTAATTAGCAATAAAGCAATGAAAACCCCGTTTTTACAATGGGAGTGGACGGGAGAGATGATAATTTTGTCCAACTTGGCAACAGGGATGGGACTTGATGAAGGGTTAATTGAATTTCCAATGCAAAAATGAGTGCCAAGCAAGGTGAGGTGGTTTATCACCAGAGTAGTGTAGGACTTTTACTATCTCACTCCCCTCTTCTGGTTCATAAGAAGAGATGGAGGTAGATGGAGTGAGAAAATTTGCCAGGAAAGGGGCTCTAAGCTCAACATCACCCGAGGGAGACCACATTTATAGAGTGAGAGCAATTAAAAGTTTGCAGAATGGTACTGGAGTTGAATCTTCTGAATATTCGGTTTATACAGGCTGTGTGGCACAGGTTAATGACGCTGGAGGGACTAGATGAAGCAGGACAAGTATGTGGGGGGTGGAGCAGGAAAGAAGGGGGAACAAACTGCAGCCTGGTCTTAAATATATCTCTGGAGCCCTAGTGGGTTTGACATTAGCTTGCAGTGCAAGAGAACCAGTCAGGGGAAAGGAAATGTAGATCAGAAAGACAAACACGTGTGTGCACAGAATGGCTATACATGTGAGTCTCTTAATCATTACATATGGATTAAATATACTTCATTTATGACTCTAATTATGGCTAAAAACAAAGTGTAAATAAATAAGGGTTCTTTATGGCAGTAGCACTAGAGGAAACAGCACAAGCCAAATAAACTAGAGCAAAACCCTATCGGAGAGGCCTCAGCGACCAACAACACAGGGCAGACCGAGAAAGGTCATTTTGGGTCATATGAAAGTAAGTGTAAATGTAGGCATAGTCATGTGCTAGTAAATAGCAATGAAAATACAAAAAGTAATTCTCAAACTCCCTTTGTACTAATCAGTTCTGACAAAAATAGAAGTCTAATTCAAAGAATCTGCAAATGTCTGAGGTACTCATAGTGTCAGCAGTCATGAAGCCTACTGATCTGCTTACATATGATGCGATGCGTTGGGGAAGGCGGAGCTGTACTGTGGGGCAGAGTCCTCCGGACCATGTGGAGCAACATGGCTCAGGACCATCATGACAGGGTGGTGAGGGTACATCTTCTTGGACATTCGAAAGTAGTTAATGCTGTCGTTGGTAATGATATCTGTCAGGTAGTCCTGTGGAACAGATGCACATTATTCATGAGGTACTCAGTATGTGACAGAGGGAGTGGAGGAGCAGATGCTGAAGCCAACACTGAAGTGTTGGGTCAGAAACAAATGTAACTCTAGAATCAAATCCAAGCATTACAGACAGAAAGTTAAAAAAAAACAAAACGCTAAAGATGAATAGATATATGACCTTTTATCCTTTCTCCCCATGCATTTCATGTCTTTTAAATACATTTTCCAAACTGGATAAGGTTGCACAAACCAGGTTTTTTTTTTCATTTGATCAAATGGAAATAGGTGTTATAAGGAAAAAGTCATTTAGAAAATTCTCTATATTTACTTGAATTATAAGTTTTTTGTGTGTGTTTTTATCTTACAGAGATAAGCGCATCAGTACCTTTGGGTAGTCACTACTGTGTTTCTCTCGTACTCCGTTTCTGCAAAGAGTGTAGTTGTAGAAGCGCGAGTTTTTCACCAATGCCACCCACTCCTTCCATCCAGGGGGCACATAGGAGCCATTGTACTCATTCAGATACTTCCCAAAAAAGGCTGGGTGAGGAAAATGCGAGCAGTATGTTAATGTTCCCATGACACAATTTATCTTAGTTTAAACTGCATGTTGAAAGCTGCTTCGGTCAGACTTGATAGTCCTCACCTGTCCTGTAGCCGGAGTTGTTGAGGTGCACGGCAAAGGTGTGGGGCTCATGGTGTGCCTGCCATGAGGGAGAGGAGCAGTTCTCATTGTTTGTGTAGGTGTGGTGGTTGTGCACGTACTTCCCTGTCAGGATGGAGGAGCGGGATGGGCAGCACATCGGCGTGGTGGAGAAAGCGTTTGAAAAATGTGTACCGCCTTTTTCCATGATGTGCCGCGTTTTGTTCATGGCCTGCATTGATCCTAAGAGAAAAGAGTGGAATGGAGAGAGAAAGGGGGGCGTTTATATGACCGAGGAAGAGGGTAAAAATTCAAAGGCCAATGACTGAAATCAGAGCATCCCAGGGGGATATAAAGCAGTTGGAGAGGCAGAAGAGTGAGTGATGGAGGAACACACAAAGGCTTGAGAGCAAAAAATATAAATATTGGGCAATAGGTGGTAAATACATTATGAACACAGTAAAAGAAAAAAAGGTTGGAGTTAAATGAGGGAATAAATCTCTCTCGCAAAGTGTAACTTATTCAGATTTCTGTGTACTAAAAGCTTTTCAGGGTGATGTGGATTGTTTAGGGAAACAGATGCTTGACCATAAATTCCTGCTTTTCAATGGGAGTCTTACTGCGATCACATGAGCACAAAGGATGTCAGAGAGGCCATTATGCAGCTACTCCAATCCAATATGCTACTAAAGGACTTAAGCGGGTAGGGAGATGGCCAGGGTTTGGCAACCAGACAATGGTAGCCATAGGCCGCCCTCATTTCATGCCAGTAACAGAGTTGGCAAAGGGAGCACATGACTTTCAGTGAGCCAGCTCTGATGTTGCCAAAAGGCGGCATTTGTCTAACTTTCCTTTGCAAATGCTGTTGGATACACATTAACAGAATACCCATACCCATGGGACATGGAACCAAAACAAACGCAAGTGCATATGCAAAATCAAATCCTAAATGAAAGAAAAGGATTAATGGGTTTTAAAAGCCATTTTTACCCAGTTCTATGTCCTGATCATCTGTGAGAATGAGGATGATGTTGGGTCGGATGTTGCGGATGTGACGGTCCCTCTGCAAACGAGACTTGAGGCGATATCCTGACAGGTAGCCAGAGCTCTTGGCCTCCGGAAGGATTCCCACAAGGACAAGAAAGAGAAAAAGAAGAAGAAGGAGATGGGCAGGTTTCCCCTGCCCCGCCATCACACTACCCTGCAGTCACCTCTTCTGTCTATTCACAACATAGGGAGTCTGCAGCTTCCTCAAGTAGCCTGTGAAACAGGACACAGAAGAGGACTGATGAAAATGAAATATACAAACTGATACACACACACACAAAAACACACACAGAGGACATGCTGACAAATACCAGATGCAAGCCATACACAGCCATTAGAGGGTGTTCTTCCATGCAAATGCACCCGTTTAGGCTGGGCTCAGCTCGTTAATCAATCATTAATGATGCATTAGAGTGGTGTCATTGGTTGGTTGTAATGATCTCTGGTGAAAAGCACATGGCTGCCAGGCTGGAGCTAATGGGCTTGGGCCCTGGGCCAGCTCAAACCTCACCGCCCCCTGAGAGGGTTCTGAGGATAGTAAAGATGGGGGACAGTGGGGTTCGGAGGGGAGAGGGGCAGAGGTGAAGGAGGACAGGAGGAGACAGGATGAGATGAAGAAAATGAAGACAAGGGTCAATGACCAAGGTGAAATGTGATGAGATGCTATATTGAGTTTTTTTTTTTCTTACTTGTCACTGAATGCAGTTTCAAATAAAACTGTGCATTTAGCACTACAATAACTAAAAAAAAAAAAAAATGATACCGCCCCTCTGAGTTTAAGATGAGAATTGCTAGCAGAAGGCACCTGCCTTTCTATGGAGGAAAATAATTATTATGAAACGTGAGGAACAGTGACAGAGGACACTGATAAAAATCAAGCACATCAGGTAAACTAAGATCATTGCAATAAATTTCATAGTTACGTAGTACATAGTTCACCCCTGTACTAAAAATGATCAGAAGACAAGGACAAACTTTGATATGTTCCAGAGGGAAGCAAAGGATATTGAGAACATGCTTTTAATGCCGGTGTTTGCATGCATTTGAGTCCACAAGGAGTATGGAGGAAGAATAATCCATGTTTGAAAAGGAAAACAATAACAACATAACAGTCAGGTCTGTCTTCTGGGACCTCGGTACCTCTTGATCAACTTGGAGAAAGTTTGACATGATGATGCAAATACACAGCTATGACAAAATGTGGATATTTACATCTATGCAAAGTCACAGCAGATGACCCAAGTGGAAAAAAAACAGAGAAGAGTATTTTTCTTAAACAAGTTCCTTTGTTCCTCACTGGTCTATTGTGCTCATTTCTCCATTTCTCCATCCTCCTCCATGAACTCCCTTTGTGCAAAAGGCACACACCTACTTAAGTGTATTCACACTATGTGGATGTCAGTACATATATACGATCTACGTTTGGGTCCGCCACTGAAGCAACATCTGAGCTCTGACCTGGGAGGCTGTGCTGTTTGATACAGTTCTTCCCTGCCTGAAGCCATCCTCCATCTCTGCTGTGGGATGAAACAAGGCGCCAATAACAAGGAAATCCATCATTTTAAAAAGCTGATTAAAGAATGCATATTGAACCAGCACCACAGCTCTACCTCCGTTTAGTGGCGAATACACCATCAAAAAGAGGATTTCAGGACATTTATAGTAAATAAGGAATACATTTGTGAGGATATGGAGCTCATCGTCTGCCACTAGCTCCGTTTTCAGAGGGGTTTGTGTATGCTGTAGGTTCTGGGATGGGCTTGTCCATAACTGCAGCTGGATATTTGTATAATGCTTGCCTTTGATACTTGTATTTCTGTTCAAAAACCTGATGTGGGCAAAACCCATCAGGGAAAATATCCAAATATAGAACAAATACTCATCTATTAATGGATAATCGTGTAAATGTTGTGTTACTGCTATGCTATTGTTGCAGATATTTCCTGATGCAAATCCCATGAAGCCTCCCCCTTTCCTCTGATATTGAGGACTAATTGGATTTGGCTTTTATCAGGTTTAACTGACACGTACTGTCATTTATTCTCAGTTTGTTCTTTTCCTCTTCATTTTCACTGCATGCATTGTTTATCTCACTATGTGGCAGATGCTACATGAAACAAACAAAAAAAAAGCGACAAAGGCAGAAGAGAGCATTATTTTGAAGGACACTGAAGCTATTAAGAGATGGAAGAGATTTTACACCTGCAGAGATGGACAAAACTCGGAAAACAGCAGGACTTAGCACAGCTGTTCTAAATCTCCATTAACATGACCAACATGATGATTTTCATAATACACGGCATGCCGTGCTGTTTCTGTAAACCAGGATGTTTTAGAGCTTGTTTTCTTGACAGAGCCTTGCCCACATCAGCAAAGTGAACTGTGAAACAGCAATGCTGATTCAGCCTGATAAGATAGACCGAAAGGGGAAATTTAACCATTTAGACAGGAGCAGAAGACAACATGAATAAATATGTCTCTCAGCAAAACTCATTAAAAGCCAGAGGCTTAGAGAGGAAGGCTGTGGGAGCAAGCTATCAGAATATGAGATCACAGGGAATAAGCCTCTAAAAGCTTGCATAAGGAACAAGGATCATCTGAGGTTATACTAATGCAAAGTGATGCCTGGAAGAAAGAACACAGAGGGAAAGTTTTGCTCTTCAGTCATAAGCTTGTAAAGATGCTCTGAGAGACAGCAGCACTGCATCACCAGATAAAAACTTAATGCCAGCCATCTTTTATTGATAAGACTGAATTCTAAATGTTGGAACAACAGAGATGTCCATGTCACAGCATGGGCATGATGGTAAGACACAGTGGCAAGTGTGGAGGTGGTGAAAACATAGAGGATCGACAGACGTATACATTACATTGCCCAGCAATGACACATCTGTACTTTGAGTTTCACATGTCAAGTGAGGTAGTGAGGAAGCCGAGAGTAGTTGATAAATCTTCCATACCTTTCAGGGGCATTAATGTAGTATTTCCCTATAAATAAAACACCTTGAGCTATGAAACAGGCATAAAGTCTGATTCATTCAATCTGCAATCCCCAAGAATGCAGAAAACACAGATGGAATATGAGAGAACTAGGGGAGGAAAAGATATACGTTACATATTAAAGGAGGACGAGTCAGCATATTTAATCAGCACTGTCTCATAATGTAAATGAAATATGGAGCCCAAAGCCCACAAGCTTAAAGCCACACTCCTAGATTTTCTATCTTGAATTTTCAGAGAAAGAAAAAGCTTCAGAGAAAAAGGGGGGGAGGAAAAAAAAAAACTTTAGGCCCACAGCCTGGAGAGAACAAAGTCAAAGCACTTCCACTGCAGATGGATTTTCCCAAAACATGAAAAGTAGACTCTCAGAATAAGGCTACCATGTAAAATAAAACAGAATGCAGAAGCAGAGAACCTCCATATCACTTCTGCTTCAAAGTTGACACAAGCATTTACAATCACTCTTTCCCAATCCTGAAAAACACAAGAGAAGTGGTCAAGAATGTTTAAATGGACACATCCAATTCTGAATGCGGCCTGGTGCAACATTATAAAGCCAGTCCCTTTGGTCATAATTGAGGCTGGCAGGGCTTTGCTAATGTGTGACTTTGTTCCCACTGGCCTGCCTGGCTCTGAGCAGAATGTGAAAAACCTCCAAGGATCCTTGAATTTACTAACAAAAGTTGGTATTCAGATGCAAATTGTGCAACGGCATGCATCTATCTGAGGGTAACTTTCTCTCAGAGGAGTATATGTGTGTGTGTGTGTGTGTGTGTGTGTGTGCAAAAGTGTTCATGCATGTTTGTGTGGGTATGTGTCAGTGAAAGAGGGGTTTGCAATGCTCAATACAGTATGGAATGCTTTTTACATGATAATAAGAAGCCATGGTTTGTTGCCATCCCTCATTTATCATTCTCTGCTTGCAAATCTCTAGTCTAAGACTAGATTCTGGAAAATAAGAAACTGCTAAAGCTTTATTTTCAGAATGTGCTGAGATAGGGCAACCAAAAGATAATCATTTGATCTTTTCATATCATAATATAACATAACATAACACTGTAGTCACTGTTTACCATACAACTATTTTCAGGTCTAGTGGAGTATAGAAAGTAGAAAAAATTAAAATAGATGAGGTGCTTTGATGGCATGTTGTTGCAGGGAGCTTCAGTGAGACTGTAGAAAGCGCTCTGTAATTCATTTTGGTCTCTCTGTTCTCACATCGTAACAGTTCCCAGGCAATAACAGCCCTGAACACATGCAGCAAATTTATCACTCATTTCCAAATGAGCTGATATTCAGGATTCATATTTTTATATATATTTAAATTGAACAATTTGTAGCTCTGTGGACTTCATGGCCCATTGTGTCTTACGAAATATGAACAACTGAGCAGGAAAATTTCACAATGTTTTTACATTACAGTCATTGGCATGATAAGGTAAATTCTTCAAGTCTAGGTAAAGACCAGATAATATAGTTTTGGCTAAAGTAAGGATTTTTGTTATGAAAAACAAAGTACTTCAATTGTATAATTAAGATGAAGCACTTAAATACCCTCCTTCTTTGTGCCACAAGCAAGAGTGGTGACGATCCTCAGAAACAGAAATGTAAGCGAGTTGCGGTAGAAAGCTATAAATCAGAAGAGAAATAAAACTAATGTTAATGGTTATTTCAGTAGGTTACACAGAGGTCATGTTACAAGACCAAAGTGAGAACCTCTGCATAATCCAATCACAATCAACTGAAGGAGCCTGAATGTATAAAGTGCAGACTTGCAAACAGCCGAGGGAAGAGGCAGAACAGATTTTTACGTTGTTATCATCATTACACCCACATGGGTGTTGGCTGTTGTGTAATCAGTTGAAACATAGCAGAAGTATTTAAAAATACACCATCAAAGGCGTCTAAAGGCTCTTAAAACATGTTTGGGATACTATTATTTCATCAAGTTCCTTTTATTTTATTCAGTTTTTTTTTTTGTTACATAGTTTCCCTTTATGTTTTTAGAGAGACTGACATCATTTTAAAGGTCACCATGGTCTGTCAAAATTACAAATCTGAAATTCTATTCAGTGATTATCCAACTGTTCATTGGTTGAAAAACAGTCTTGCACATCCCTTTGATAAATGTGCCTTTACTTCAGAAAATCTAACTTTCATAGCTGACAGCGACAATAGATAATTTGGAGGCTGGTCCCATTCACTGCAAAGATTTAATTTAGATTTCCCTCAGTTTCTGATAAGCTTGGCACTCTGCAGACATTTTAAGATGACAGTCAGAAACTGGCACAGCAGATTTCTGTCTGAATACGCAGACACAAAAGAACAGTGGTTAGACTTTAGAAGTGGGAATGAGATTTCTGCTGAGACAGAGACGAGTGTAAAATATTCCTTTTGACAAATACTGCTGCCCTTCTGTGTGTTTTTTGTGAGTCATTCATAATGGTTTTTTTTTGTACTTTATTTTAATATTATTAATTTATCTTTAATGCTTTGACAGTTGCGCTCTGACAAATGTGCTTCAAATATAGAAGTGCTGAATGTGTTGTATGCAAACAGTAAATGTTGTCAGTTCATTCATTTCCAGTGTTGAACACAAAGACAGCTTAAAACAAATCCTATCTGCGACATGTTTTAACATCAGGTAAATAAGACTTCAGATAAATAATATATTACACCATGTTACTATTTATTTAACAAAAAAAACCTTATAAAATGCAGGGACATTGTGTGAAAGACATCTATAACCACTGGTTATTATCCATTATCTATACCTGCTCAATCCCATTTAGGGTCACAGGGGTCTGCTGGAGCCTATTTCAGCTGTGTTCAGGCAAAAGTCGAGGGTACATCCTGGACAAGTCAGCAGTCCATCGCAGTGACCACCACTAGCAGCAGTTAAATGTTTCTGTATGTTACAAGTTTGAGAAAAACTTGAAGTGCTTATTGCAGCAATATGAGTGTACTTTGTATTTCCACACACTGATTATGACTATCAGCTTTGTTTTATTTTCTTAATAAATAATACCACATGATGTTTATTTGAAGTTGTACATACCTAATTCTAATACCTGATAAGTACTAACTGATTTATATTATCTCCCTATAAATAGATCTTAAAATTAAAAGTGGGTCTGCTTTTTCACGTGGCTGTAAAATATTCCCAAATTTGTTGAAGCTGCAAAGAAATCATGCTAACAATTTTCAGAACGAAGGCGTCAGCAGATACTCGTAGGCTGTAAAGAGTTTGGACATGTGATGTACCTATGCAATGGTATGTGCAGCCGTATGGAATATATCTATTTATTTTTCCGTCTGCATTAGTATACCCACTTTTAAGTCAACTCAGGCCTGTATCCTATTCAGCAGTGGGCTGAATAGGATACAGGCCTGTGGGATTTTTTTTTCCAACAATAGCAAGGGTGTAATGTACCCATCTCTGCCTCTGAGTGTCTCAAAGATGTTACATTCCTTGGACATGTTGGTTAGGTTTAGACATGAGGTTTAGGGTGCCAACTCATTTCATACAGGAAAGAACTCTATAATGTCAAGAAGCAGAAGATAATAATAAGAAGTACTAATAAAACTAATAATATAATAATACTGGTAAAAATACCAATGTCAAATAAATATGGCAAAGCAGTTTCAATGTCATAGTTAATAACATGTGTAGATGAACACTCCTCACCTAAGCTTTATGTCTGCATTGACTCAATACAATAAAACACGGTTAAATACACTTAAATAAGACAGACATAAGTTTGGTTCCATGAGCTCATGCAAATCGATTTTGTACAGGATTATTTATAGGGAGCTGAATATATATAAATGCAGAAGTAGCTTTATTATCCAAAAATGTTAGTTACTCTTTCACTGGAGCATTTTCAAGAACAGAAGCTCCTTGTATGAAATTCCCATTTTTCACCATAATGCACATGCACAGAATGCATAAATATCATAGGCAATATATATTTAAATTATGAATGGAACTGCATGCACATCCATTGTCTGTGTTCACAGTCAATATGACATTTGTGCACACATATTCTCTGGAGCCTGGTCCACTTTCAGACACAAGTAAAAATCAGCTCCAACATTTTAAAACAATCCACGGCACCTTTTATCTTTTAAATGGTTTCAGTGAGTGAGCGGAAAAAAGAAGAGATGCCAGGTGTATAATTTGGTGGAAAATAAAAAAAAAATCAGAGGGTGAGGAAATGAGAATGTAGGCAGAGGACAAAGAGAGAGTAGGAAAAGATGGTGTTACTTCAGACAAAAGGCAAAGTCATGATGTGCTCTCACCGGAGAACAAAGAGCTCTGACAGACTCCCTGGGTCTACTCTGTTGACTATAAATACACACATGCCCAGCGACCAACAGACACACAAATACACCCACACACTCTGCATATCAAACTTCAATTTTCTCCCTCCAACAAAGGGACATAGCAGGAGAGAACAAAGGTTAGGCAATTATCTCTGAATATGGAGGAAATTAACAGCATCATTTTGTCCTTAAATTGTTTGGTTAAAGCAGCAGCAGAAGGACATCATGCTCTTCCTGACTGCTCTCTCTCCCCTCAGGATTTTTTAAAATTATTTTCATTTTTATTTTTAAAAAGAAAATCTGAGCATGGACTGCAGCCCTACAAAAACATGCACTCACAAAAAAATAAAAAATAAAAATGTGCTGTCGTTGAGGATATCTTGTCGACAAAACTGATATTTTAAAACAAAAAATCTACAGAGAAGCCAATTTTCACATTCATTCACAAATGACCACTTTGCATTTGCTTTCTGTCTCCAGGAGCAACTATGTGGTATGTATGGCTGCCGCGGTGGTCTGCAGGGTTTTTTTTTGGAGGGCTTCAGTAAGGGTCCATGGCAGGGTCAGAGCATTTACCCCTCCTTCTCTGCTACACTGCAGTATGCTAGTGAGAGTCCATAGAGAACAGAGGTGTTAGGGAAAACACAAACAGAGCCTTGATTGTCACTGATTTGGGATAACCCCCATCATAGCCCCACCTCCAGGGGTTTGACATCGTCAGAAAGAGAAACTTATCAATGGTGTTCAGCAAATACGAAACTCTTTTCACTACAAATCAGTTTATTCAGATGTTAGAGGAAAATGTGCCCGCTTTGCAGTCTGTGTGCATTCTTGTCTTTCATTCAAGTTTTTATGAGAAAGCCATTTGTGATCTGTCCAAAAGGGCAGCAGCTCCTTTGACACAGGGGTTGACAGCTGAAACAAGTGAGCAAGTTGGTGGACAGGACAGCTCGCTGACTGATGACGGTTTCTTATTGGCACTTATTGACCAGAGTCAAAGGCCCACCTACAGTCTTACATCTCAAATAAACGGATTACAGACACATGAGGCTCCAATTGCTGCTCCACCAACCTAGCTACCTTATTGAGACCTCACAGCAGCAAACACGATTCTGTGGGCCTTTATGAAACTGCAGGACCAACAACAAAACAAAGCAAAACGTGCTCTATCAAGAACGCTATCACATTAAGAAAACTTAGTGGGAGCAACATAATCCAGAACAACTTTATCTACTTGAAATATTGCTGTTATCCCTCTAAATAATGTCTGCCTCTAGTTTTAAGCTGCACAGTTGGTAAAATTAGATTCTTTTCCATAGGGCTCACAGGTTTCATCTCTCATCTGGTGTGTTTTAATTACATGACATTTCTTCCGCATCATCACCAGAAATGGGGACTCCTCCTAATGGCCCTGACTTAATGATGATTACAGACAATATGGGTATCAACTGTCAGCAAACATTTGCAGCATGCTCACTGAATACATTACAGACAGCTGAGATAAATCAGTTTACTGACTGAGAGTTGTATAAGTGATCTGTTTTGTAGTTTGTTTGTTTTTCTTTTAATAAAACTGATAAACATAGAATCTGAAAGAATCAAAAAGGCTATATCCATCAGTGTAATGATTTAGGGTGACAGTCAGAGCCATCTTCTCTGGTGTTAAGCACACCCTCGGGACATCAGGAGGCAACAACTCGTTCTATACCTATTTATTCCTCTCATTCTCTGTCCAAACCCTTAAAATTTGCTAGCTCCCTTTCTCCCAGCCCTTTTGTCAGCGGATTACTGGTTTAGAGCTCCACACCCTCCCTAATCGGAACCACACAGGGGGTTAAGACTGGAGCACAGAGGGGAGACCCCCACACAATGATCTGAATTACAGAGGCTTTCTATGTATGGCCACTTAGAGTCCCCTCACTTGCTCTAATCATGAAAGCACCACAGAGGCATATTCATTGCTGGTGGTTTTCCCAGTCGGAATCTTGTTTTTTGTATGCCAAAAAGCAGATGTCCTGCATCCCTAACATTTAGAGTTCACTGAGAGGCTTTTTCCAGATCAAGTATTTGTCTTTTAACGCAAGCATGTGTGACTGTACTTGTAATAATTTAGCAGGGAAATACCCGAACAAACAAACAAGTCTGAGGTGAGACAACAATGCCATCTAACTGAATACAGGACACACAGCCCACTCCAGCCCTCTATACAGTGAGAGAACACCGACTGTCTCCCCGTCTACAGGTCATCATCCTTCTCTCTTTACCTCATCTCTGGGACAGCTGCCCAGACAGCCCATCTGTCTGTCTTGACCTGTGTTTGGGACCATGGGGGGAACCTAAGTGGCCCATGAAGGGGGTCTTTGGCATATTGCCCACACAATAATGACAGCAAAGCGGCCTGCAGCTCTGGAGCTCTCTCTGTGGTCCTACTGCATTGATATTGTATCAGATTTCAGAGGACTCGGCAGCCTTTTAATGAGAGCTCAGATTGATCAGGCAGTCGTGGCTCTCTCTTTATTGTGGATAATGCTTATTGGCTGTCCCTGCAGGCCTGACCTCCTACTGATCTGTAGTGACCGAGAAAGAACAAACGCTTGCAAACACACACACATAGACTGGTAAAGGAACATGAAAGAGTCTAAAATTAATTTTAGTAAATGTTCATTGAATTAAAATGATTTGTCACTGTACAGAACTCAAAGCTGTGAACTGAGCTCATTACAGGCTACTTGTAATTGTGATCCAAACTTCTCATTTTGCATCCTGTCAGTGTGCAATAAATCTAATCTAGGTGGTTTTGTTGCATATTAATCCAAAAATGATGTAAGGTTAAGGCTGACTCTGACTCTGACCACAAATCATCAGTTTCTTAATATTCCCAGCAGTAAACTTAATATTTGTTTTAAAAGTGAATTGAATTAAAAAGCAGCAACAGTAAATTCCTCCTATATGTGTAGACAAAAAAAAAAAAATATATATAAATAAAAACTTTAATGACTATTATCCTAAACATCTGATAGCAAAAAGAAAAAGACACTATACCAGAGAACCAAAACAAAATTTTATACACACACACACATACACACATATTTTTTTTCAATCCCTTCCATCAACCTGCTAGGGGACTGCAGATGAAAATTAGCCTCTCTGGCTACATCTGGCATTACATGATTTATTCATGTTGATTAATATACATTTTCCCCTTTATGAAATAAATAAATAAATGGTAAATGGTAATACAAACATATATAGTAGCAATAGAAAAATAAATGAATTAAACCTCAAATAGATGCTTACAACCATGTAAGAATATTTACTTGTCTTAAAAAATATTCTAGAGATGCACTGATTGATCATCTAATGATTGGAATTGGTCATGACCAGTGGTTTTAGAGGAGAAGGGAAGCAGCTCCCGTTAATTATGTTACTGTTTATGAATGATTAGAATTTAATCTGAAATAGGAAGAGGCAAGTCACACCCTTAAGAAAAATCAAAAGTTGTAGTCAGTGCATCTCTAGTTTTTTCTGGAGCCATGCAGCACAAACAGAGGTGAGTAAAGGTCAGTTAAAAAGCGCTAAAGAGAGAAAAGTCTGAAAAAGACTGCCTGTCAGCTTCTATAATGGAACTTCACCTCTGCATCCCTTCTTTTTGTCTTCAACCAGCCTCCACAGGCTCCTAGCAAGGTCACAGCATCATTTTCCCAGACATGACCCCCACCCTTTCCAACAGCCCTCCATTAGATTCCTGTCAGCACGGCAGTCTCCCCCCACCCAGGGTTGTGATCATGACCCCCCTCTAAGCCTCTGACCCCCCCCTGGGGTCTGGAGCAGATAAGTAACAGGATGCAGGTAGAAATGAAATCCAGCTCAATACTCAGAGGAGAGGACATTGTGATTGCTTGTCAGCGGAGAGACCACTCCTCGACTGTGCTGGTAATCAGTCACACAGACACGCGATTCAAAAACCTCCAATTGTGAGTTCGGGATTAACACCGGTGGAATAGTACACACATGATTGGGTCCTCTTCAAAATGTTCCCGCACTGGAAAGCTGCTACTTCCTCCCTATTCTATTAAAATTTTATGAGCAGGTTTTTAATCAAGTTCATCAACCTGGTGTTGTAATTACTGCTGTGTCAGAGCACAGTTTCCCTAATAGAGTAATTACCCCGCCATCAGCCAGCTCTTTGACCGCTGCCCCGACACTACTCCAAGCCCTCTCATCACACACATCCATCAGCCCAGATGAAACATAAAGCACCAGACGTGATGTGGAGATATATGTGGCTTTTCAACCATGAAGGGATTAACAGGCACCTATACCCATTTACTGCAGTTCACATGCAGCAAAAAGGTCAATCAGATTCATGAAAAAATGCTGTTGTGAATGTCTACATTTAATGAACACAGTATAGGGCCAACATCAGTGTTACACTCTCCTACACGCGGAGGAGTAAAGCACTGAAAATAAATGGGAAGAAAAGCCAATTCATGATGGTCATAAAATGTCTACTAAATTCAAAGCACAAGGAGGTAGGAGAGAGACAGGAACACCACACTTCCCCCACTAAGGAAAAAGAATAATGGGCGCTATTAGAATTTAGAAAGATTGGGGGCTAAGCCCACCCTCAAAGGAATCATCTGGAATTTCATTCAATAAATGCTTAGTTTCTGAACTATTTAGGAGTAAAATGTGTTGTATCCTTCATTCACACATGCTGGATTTAAAAGCATGAAATCAAAGCAAAATGAATGCAATCTGAGCTCTTACTGAAGTGTGCAACCATTTTTACTAGAAGCAGCAGATTTAAAACTCAGAGAAGAGTTTAGATGCTTTTTAGATGTTTTTTTTTAACATGCTGATTTAATATGACATAATTAAAAAAAACATACATTTGATTTGTTTATGTAGCTTAAATAAGCTCAGACCTAAACAAATAAATAAATAAAATAATAATACATTTGCAATACAATATGTTTGGCACTGATAGCTGTATTTCAGCTGTTTTCAATTCCAGGTGGTTTTTGCTAGAACAAAAGAAGTCTGCCTTTCTTGAATAATTATAAAGATTTATAAAAATGATCCTTGGAAACTTCTAGCTGAATAAAGACCCCTCCTCTTCACCACTCTGAGCTTGGAGATGAAGCAATGCGGCTTTGCTGCTGCAAGAACAGGGGACAATACTTTCACTTCCTCTAGCCACTGTGATTACAAACAGGCAAGTACACGGTCTGCCTCTTTTTCCCTGTGTCGCAGCGTTAGAATTGTGCACATGCTCAGAACAGACTTTCTATGTTGCCACTGTGGCTGGGCAATTAATCAAAAATTATTCAAAACAAACATGAAGAACCACTAATCAAAGTAATCTTGCTCACGCCAATTATTTCAATTTATTTATTAATTTATTTAGACTAATTTTAAAATCAATACGTGCATGTGTGGGTATGCCTTCTTTTATTAGAAAAATATCTGAGTTTCAATTGCTGATATTTGCAGCAGAAACCTTGCCAGTGATCTATGGGGGCAACAAATAAAGCAATAGTAAAATAATCATTTATTAATTGGAATTGTAACTCAGTAAAAGGAGTGTGAGGATTTGGGGAGAAACACAACTTTTGTGTGTCTTTTTCCCCATAGTGGCCTGTGATGGCATACGTCATGCATTCCTATATTTGCCGAGCTCCTTTTTAAACACATTTGCAATTAAAGGATATTAAACTGACAGCAGGAATGGGGAATTGAAAAGAAGTGGTCCTTTTGTGGAACTCAGATGAATGCTCCTTTCAGCAACATTGCCCCAGTTTGCTTAAGTTAGATGAGTGCTTATGCAAGTGGACAGAGGAGACTTTTTTTTTCTTAAGCAAAGACACCCATACACAGGCTGGGTTTGGTCACAGCCAACTGCTTCCTTACAAACAGAGACCTGACTTCCCAGCTAGCCGATGGGAGCTGACACACAGCAAAAGAATGAGCTGCCTCTGTGTTGTTACTATAAAGCTTGGCTGGAGCACTGATTGGCTTCACTGTGTGTGGCACTGCAGGTTGGCACGCTCACAGGGGGCTTTCTTTATTGGGGTGCCGTCCTGAGCTTCAGGCAGCATGCCCGATGTTGACAAAGCCTAGTATCGCCTGCTGTCAGCCCATTCTGTGTGCACCCAGCGGAAAGAATCAATTAGGCCCAGCTCACAACAGAACACTTTAATATTTGACTTTTAATCAGCGGGCAGAAGGCAAAATGCAGCATGGAAGCAAGCTGGAAGTTCCCGTCTTGCTGATGTGGAAAATAAGGGTCAAGAAAATGCTTAAAGAACCCCACAGTGTTGACCACATACTCCACATGAGCATCAGCCTGAGGACAAACTAAGAGCTGCACTTGAAATTGTGCTGAAGCAAAACATTTGCCACTCCACTCTCAAGATACCAAAAGCATCTACTGCACCGTACTGTAAGGAATAAGAGACATATCACATTAACTGATTTCTAGGGTGAAAACACAAATGATGAGGTCTTCAGTCACTGGATGAACTAAACCTTTGAAGGATTTCTCTTGAGGATTGATTGGCTGTTATCCCACACTGCTGAAGGTCTCTGTGCAACAAAAGGACATTGAAGAATGAAAGAGGTGAATGCTGTCTTCTCTCTGGTGTATGAAGATGAAAATCATCCTCAGAATATCTTAACAACAGTGTGTCTCGCAAGTGTTACAGAAACAAAGGAAAGATCAATGAAAGAAGCTTGTTCCTTTAAATACTTTGAAATGAAAAATTTTATAATATAGCATATTTTCTTCACAGACTACAGCTATAGTGAGAACCCCTTGCAGAGAGTTGTCTGTGAAGCTAAAAGAGAGTTGATTACACTCACAAACTAGACATTTCTGCAAGAGGTAATGAGTCAGCTCTGCACAGCTGTGCACTGAACATGACCACGTGTTCTGAGAGCAAGTTCTTCTCCTGCTACCCAGCTGTTCACGCAGGATGACTCTGATTGCAGCAAACGGGCCGGCGTGTTAGATGACAGCATGTTACAGGACAGAACACTGCAGTGCTTCCAACTATTAAAGCTCAGCTAGTTTAGTGAACACATCAAGTTAGTTTCCAACCCGCAGCCATGTAAGTGAAATAATTCTGAGCTTTCTTACTGACTAGTTAAGTCACACATCATAAACCCACCTCCACCATTTCCATCCTTCATTTCTCTCTCTTTCATTTTCATTTTCAGCACCTGCTGCGACCATCAAACACCCACAGGTCTCTTTGAGAATGACTTCCATCTCTGTGGGTGCCACAATACCGTACCTCTGATTTACATTATGTTGGCGTTAACATATGTTAACTGGCATGTAGATCAGATGATAAGATTGACTGACTGAAGCAGTGTTTTGCACGAGCCTGTTTCAGAGGAGATGAATCTGCTTCTTTGCAGTAAATATTAACTTTAACTGCAGCACACTATGTTTATTTCCTCTGGGACCTGTACAATCCATGGGAGCAACAATAATCAGAATGATATTTCTTCTCAGATGGAAGGATGGTATCCTCAGTGTTATAAAGATATTAAAAGTATGTAAGATTGCAAGGATAGAAACTCTATGATTAAGTTAAGTAATTTGGACTCTAGTGATAAAGAATGAGGACATGGCCCTGTATGAACTGACGTTGGTATGTAAATATCTCCAGGAAAACACCTATTGGCTATAAAGTAATCCTCAAACCTCCCTCCAAAAATTGTGCCTCAGACTGAAAGGTTTTGTAACTGAGCACAAAGTGATCTCTTGGCAGGTGTGCAAATTTAAACTTGGAGCCCAAAGCCAGATTTATGACATAGGTACTGTATCTTTGCCATTGCAGCTTGTTTTTGAAAATCCTTTTTAATTATAAATCATTGCCACATTCTGATTCACCCAGTGTTAATCCAAGTTTGCCTGCCAAGCAGATACCATAGTCCAGATGCCAGCCCCAGCCACCGCTCCTCCCTCTCACCTATTTCCAGGATGGTGACACATCTGTTTTAAACCACAACAGAGTCAAGAAACTGTAGGAAAGGGAGATAAACAATCATTTGACTTATGCCTGAGATAAAATCAAGGTTTGATAAATGTTGTAGTGCCAGAAGGAGCAGGCAATAGTTTAGGAGATGTTTTAATTCGGCTTGCGGCAGAAAAAGGAATAAAAAAAAAATGCCAGAAGCAGCAGTGGTACAAAAAAAATAAAAAATAGCTATTTTGAGCTAGCACTTTCCATCAAGCTGACATTTCCCACTATCTCCATGTCTGTCTGTGAGTACCTCCACTTGCGATCTTGTGAGCTACAAGGTCTTGTTCTCTGCCTGCCGATGAAGACGCGCTGACAAGAGCGGAGCTGTCTGATCCCTGTGCTCGGCTGTCATTGGACAGGTGTCAGTGTCCAGCATGTAAACATCTGAGCTGAGTCAAACCAACTTCAGCTTCTCCACAACACAACAGCTCATACATCAATTCCTTTGTTTTGTACAAAAATGGTGAATAGAATAATGGAGAACCTTATAAATCCAATCCCATCCCTGTGCCAAGCCATGCCTATGGCCATACTCTCTGTCGGCCATTCATGGACATCAAAGAGAAACGAGTCTGGACACTTGTGCTTGTCTGTCTGTCCATCAGAAACAACATCTCTGTCTCGGCTTTCTTTGCACTATGTGATATATGGTTAATTTTCAGTGAAGGACACATAGAGCAGGAACTTCAGTTCTGCAACGACAAAACAATACAACAGACATTGATTTTATGCGGCCAAAGATGACATCCACATAAACCTGCAACATTCAGCGGACATGGTGGGCTGCAAATGACAGAAGAGACTTACCTTCTTTTTCTCTCACTATAAAAAAGGAGTGACAGATTTAATATAAATGAGCAGAGAGGGGGAGGGTACTGGAACAGCCTGTGGCTGACAAGGCAGTGTGACAAGCCTTGCAACTGAGAGAAAATGCGACACCTGGCCTTGTCCTTGATGTGAATAAGAGGATGATCTATCAAAAACTGACAGGGCAGAAAGGTGGTTATTACCCTGGCAAAGAACAAGAAAAAGCAAGAAGAAAGAATTACTATTTTTAGTGGTGGAGGAAAAAAAATACACCAAACCTTCCATAATATTTTTATAAAACTTGTATTAGTTACAGTATAGTCCTGTACTTGAAAATTACACTGCACAGCTAAAAAAAAACAAAAAAACAAAAACAAAACAAACAAAAAAAACAACCTCCAAGTAAAATGATCAAATGCACACATTCAAAAACTTAAGAAGGAAAAAAAAAAAAAACATCAGTAGATATTTGTCTTTTGAAGCCGATAAGTTAAAAGAAGTTCTCTGTTCTGGTAGATCTTGGAGTTTGACTAAAAGGGTAAATAAGCAGAAGCTGCTGCCCTGTTTTCTTAAAAAGTAATACATTCTCCTGGCTGGATAGCAGTCTGATTGATTTGACTGGGCTGGGACCCCTGTTCTCCCTATTGATCCTTTATCCCAGGCCCAGTCTCTTCTCCAATTAAGAATTCACTAATCCACATCTTCTAATTAACACCACTTTCTTTCATATATCCCTGTGTTGTATTCGCCACGCAGTCTGTCATTTATTCACCTCCCTTTTCTCCAGAGTGCAATTCCAGTGGAACAATAAGGAAAGAACTGATTGGATTTCTGATTAGGTGGGTTTGGCAGGAGTTAAGGTTAATTTTAAGCCCAATAGCTCCAAACAAAAGCCTGGGATAGACAGTGGAAAAACACTGTACATCACTGGGAATCGGCTGCTTGCCCAGCAGCCAGATTTTCAGGATTAGTATGAACTGAGCTACTTTGGAAGTAGAAATCTGGGATGTGTCTGGGTGTCAGGCGAGGAAGATCAAAAGATTCATTAGATGAGAATTAGATCAAACACAGTCAAAGTTGTGTGGACACACAGAGGAGGAGTGTGTAAGAGTGAGAGTGGTTGACATGAAAGAAATAAAAATCTGGGTGTAGGAGCCAAAAAGCTGCTTGACTCAGAATCTATTTAATCGCCTGGTGCATACATACACAAGGACATTGCCTACATCTCTGGGTTGTTTTTTTTTTCTTTTCTTCAGAATTGT
>JBAMYA010000020.1:12712495-12731711 GCA_037176975.1 Arrhamphus sclerolepis | reverse complement strand
ATTGCCTACATCTCTGGGTTTTTTTTTTTTCTTTTCTTCAGAATTGTTGTAACATCAGTCTTTGTAGTCACAGGTCAATTGCACCCCAAATGTACCTGTCTTTGAGCTAGAAATCCCACTGCTCTGGTGTAGTGAGAAAATCCAACTTCACAGGTCTGTAATACCATAAACCTTATTAGTCACAACAATGGCTACTGCTCTCTGAGCAAGAGGCACATAAGAATGGGGATGTATCTCATTTTTGTGACACAGGAAAGGAGAGATGGTGATGAACGCATAAATGGAGATTAGGAGGAGTTGGAGTATGACAAATCAGGAGAATGAAGAAGACGGAAGAGTCATAGCTGAGCTGCGCTTTCTCTAAGTTACCATGACCTGGTTCGATATGATGAAATGAGTAACACAGTGAGATTTGCAAGGTGAAACTTTCACTGTCAGTCTGTATTTACAGTCAGTGTTCTTTCTGAGGCTGAACTCATTGTTCCTGTTATGTCAAATACTCAACAGATGTTTCCAGTGTGTTAAATTTGTCACAAGCCTTCAAGTATTTGTCTTTGTTTTAATTCATCCACCTACCAAATAATAAACCCTTTCCTTTAACAATTAAAAAGAGGGCAGGAGTTTTTTTGTATGAATTTTCCAATAGAAACAAGGAAATAAAAGTTGGTTTCAGTTCCAGCATCACCACCGTGCCCTGCATTTGCCCCACATTCTTTTAATCACAACATCAATGGGCTCTTAGTCCGTCGTTATCTGAGTGCTTTCATTGATTATTTGCGTAAATTCACGACAGGTGGCTGTTCCTGTTTATTTTACCTTACTAATGGACATTATCTCAGCATGCAACTCAGCGAAAAGCAAGCAGTGGTGGAGATATGGACATAAAGGAAAGAAACACTTGCAAAGATGAGAGGGATATAAAACATTATTGGAAAATCAATAAAAGCTCTTTCAATGCATGAGTCAGTGACTTGGGTGGAGAAGTAGAGACGACAGTTATTATGGCAATAATTACGCAGAATGTGATAAGATCTTGCTTATCAGATAGAAAGAAAGAAAGCATAGGAAAGAAAAAGATGCCAATGAGGTTGAGTCAGATTTTGGTCGCATTCCTAACTTCTTAATCACAGCTCTTAGCCACAGTTAATTTTGTCTGTAACAAAAGTGTGACAAAAGGCCACTGATAACCCCTGGATCTAAAGGGAGGCTGGAGTGGGGATTTAATACAAATTCCAAGATATAGAAGGGTGTTAACAACATCTCGCTTGTTTGATTTTGCAAGTAAGAAGGGCCCTCAAGCCGATGTCTCTCTCGAGACCAATAGGGCAGAAGCCTACACTCTTTGGCCAGCAGGGTATAATTACACATCCCTGTGGGGTACCTCAGACGCAGCAGCTCAGCCATATAAAGGGAAGAGATTGAAATCTTATTACACTCCTACACAGCAGTCAAATGGCTGTCCACGCGTTAGCAATGGGAATTGCACGTCCAGACTATAAAGCTTATCTGATTCTGGCACAAACACAGAGAAAAATCTTGTGAGCAAAAATCATATTCCCATTGATTATAACACACAAGGATGCACTAAAGTGCTTGTTATTTGCTCTGATCAACTGCTAACTATACTTTGCTCTTTGTGTACTTTTCAGAAAGGAGCATTTGAGAAAGGCGTTGTCAAAAAGTCCCTTTTTCAGACACAGGAATTTACGTATGAAGCCTTGTCATAACAGTCATAGCTGCTCATTCATTCAGATGAACATGGTTCTATCACGTTAAACATTATAATAAGGATTTATTTGAAAATCAATCAATTATATAATTCTATTTTATACCTTGAAATTTTACACTGAAATTTTTAGAGTAAATTTTAAATAGTGTGCTGCCTAAATTCATGTAAATATATTTTCAGATGATGATAAAAATCTAACCAGAATACTATATTTTCAATGAAGCACCAACAACTCTTCAGTATCATTTAATCAACTTTTTTGAATGTCTATCTCTTTACAACTTAGTTTTCTGGCTCCTCCTACTGCAGGTAAGAGAAGATGTGGTGCAGTTAATTACAGAACTGACTGCTTTGTCTACAGCTGTGAAAGCAGGTAAAATTGGAAACTCTTTATGGGCAAAATAACAAATGGTTTGGAACTGTATCTTCTAATGTCACTTTACACAGTGTACATCATATACTGGAGCAGATGAAGGAAATTTGGCACTGAATAGGGCTGAATTAATCTGTCATATTGATTTCATTATGTCTACGTCCCTCTAACTTAACCTAATTTAAACCAGTATCTAACCACAAAAGGTCGAGCAGTGGCAAAGCGAGCAGATCTCAGTGCTCTCCAAGCTGCATGTGGATCCAGGAGACTCTGACAAGTGTCACCTTGGATGCTGAAATCTGCCATATATTACCCTCACGGCCAAAGCATCAGGCTGCACTGACAATAGGTCTGTCGATAGTCCTTCCGCTTGTGAGTAGCAATAGGGGACTGTGTCCTCTATTTTCAATAACAGCTTGAGTCAACAGCCATGACCTGTGGCATTAGCATACAATACATATTCATGCATGTTTCTCCCTTCAACTGCATCAACCCGACCTGCTGCACATTTTGAGCCATTTCTACAAACAGTATGTCAAGTGCCCCATTTCTGCCAGGAGTCCCATGTGGCCTCTTATGTATTCACAACATGGCTGCTTCAAACAACATCAACAGGTCTCAAGGTCGTCACCCTCACTCATGTGTTTGTATGTGTGTGGTGCTCAAATTTTTCAGTGTGGCAAACAAACAATGAAAGTAAGCATGAGAAGAGCGTCTGATGGTTAAAGTACTGTGCATGTCTCACGCACGAGCAAAAGTTTACACAGTGTGACTGCATTTGTTGTGCAGCTGCAACTAATTCAGTACAAGTCAGAGACTGTAAAACATTGGCGAGTGTGATCAAGCAATTACAAAATTGAATTAGTACATATGTAAATATGAACAAACTAGCAAATAATACTGTGTTGCTCTTTCTGGTGGGTAATCCCAGAAATGTGTGGAAAAATGTGAGGCAGTAATGTCAAATTTGGCTGCTGTTTGCGTCTGCATAAGAATATAACAGAGTAGAAAGGTCACACAAAAGCGCAGTTATACGAAACCTGTAGAAATAGTGATTCTGTCTGCGCTTTTTCATCCAATTTATCACTGAGGCATGTTGCCCGTGGACCCAGGTGAAACCAAGGATTCAGGTGGGTCCGTGAACATGGCTTCTGATTATACTATCAGCTTAAGCAGCAGATACTGAAAGCTCACAGTATGTGCATGTTGTTATGCACAAGATACATGGAAAATAGTAAATATAGAAATAAGCTCATTTATTTCCTACACACCCCAATGCGAGTGGCAGCTCTAATACTACAATTTTAGGATTCTAGACTCTTGAGTCCTGACCCTGGCGATTAACCTGGATTTCAATGGATTTGCGGATCTCTGACCCGTTAGCTTTTCTGTGCAGAAGACAGAGGTCGCAGAGGACAGAGATGTACTTTGTGGGATAGAGGAAAACTAACGGTTAAAATAATGAAGACTGTACAGTATAGCTATTACCTGTGCTTTTCTCATGTACTTTTAAATCCTTTATAGTTTTTGGGGTTTCATCCTCTTTGTGCTGAAACCAAAAGTCGTTGACCCCCTCCTGGTAAACATTTGACCTACTTGAATCACCTCTAAGAGAAAACTATGTTAGCTTTTCTTGGGAGGAATGCATGCAAACTCATCTGCAATGTTTTAGCACCCATAATCCTTCACTCTGTGGTATGACTGATGCAGACAGATGCTTCCATAATGAGCAATAAGCAGGAGCATTCTCCTTCAGTCCACTTGCATCTCAGTGAAAAGAGGCCAGTTGATGGGAGAGTTAGAGCTTCCATGAGTGTGTTGTAATAAATAATGAATGCTTAAAGAACAGATCTCTTAAGTTTCCTTACTTTCCATCATTCATTCGTCTTTGCATTCGTTTATCCATCCACCCATATCGCTTCAGCATTCAGGGATATTCAGCTGGCTCCGTCATAAATATTTCAAGCTCTATGTCAGCACTTGCACCTACCCTCCACTCCATAGCTCTTAACCACCATCACTTGAAGATAATACAGCTTTTTGATCCATAAAGGCATTGACCAAACATTGATAGTGAGTAAATTCACTGAGACCAGCCATTTAGATTAAATCTGTGCGGGCTTCCATTGGAGAGGCAGCAACTGCAGCTGTTGAAATGGCGACTCTTGAATGAACAATGGATGTAGATACTTCATCAGTTTATAAATCAACCAAATAAATATCACAAAGCGTACCGTCTTAAAATTATTCTGATCATGCCTTCAGGGAAGATAAAATAAAAATTCACTCCTTTTTTAGCTTTTGCTGTAATTTTTAAATCTGGCACACTATTTAGCAACAGTAAGGAATATAGTTTTTCAAGTAAAATTTAAAGCATTTTTGATAAATGAATTCTCCGCTTTGTAAAATACTATGGAATGGAAAACAGCAGCACAAAGAACTACTCACAAATTTGATTCAACGCCAATGAAGACAAAAGAACTAAAAGAGCTGCACCGACTTGTTTTACTGAAGAAAGTGGATTCTTACAGACACAGCTTGGCATAAAAATACTTTTTAATGATACACTAGAATGTATTATAAAACACAAGCGTCACTAAAAAGACATTACTTAAAAAACCTCACAGAGACCGAACACATGTCTACGATGTCCGGCTCAAAAATTGCCAACTTCTTCAACCTAATAACAGCAGTATGTCTGCTCTGATTCAAAGGCAGACACTCTGGAGCATCCGTTGAACGAGGGGTCTCATCTCTCTTACCCTGATGAGCAGAGCCATTAGCAACATGCAACATGCATGTTCGTTAGAGACGAACAGAATGGATCAGTGCATTCAAGTGTAAACTAGGGCAATGCTCCAGCACTGTACCTCTTAAATATGCTACTATAGAAGCAAGTCCTGCGGAGGAACAAGCAGCTGCATGCTCTGCTGCCCTCTGTCATGCCTTACAAAAAGACAATGATGCACAAAAACAAATTCACACACCTGTTTGGCAAGTGTCTCACCATCCAGTCCCGTCTGGTCTGTTGAGATCGGGTCTACTCTGCGAGTGAAGTGAGGAGCCAGTCTCACCCCCCACGCAGCCCAGTGCAGACAGCTCACTGTTATAGATGCACTGACAAGTGAAAGGAGGGAGGCGTGGTTTCACATGAGATAAATAAAGAGGGAGGGAACAAGGGAGGAGAGAGGTTCCCTCAATCTACAATTCAATTTTGTTCTCACTCCTTTTTTTAGCAGTGGTTTTGTCCTCCTGTTCTTTAAATATATTCTTGCCGTTACATGATTCTTGATCTTCCTTCCTGCCTTTTATTAGTCAGTGCTTTCTGTTACTTTCAGCCTCTCTTTCAATATTGCATGCAGTTTTTTCCTTCTCTTCTTCTCAAAATTATCTGTTTTTCCACTCTCCTCTCTTCAGCGCTCTCATTCATGAGCAAAAGGGCAGAGGTGTGTATGTGCGTGTGTGTGCGTGTGCGTGCAAGGCAGGGAAGCGGAGTAGCTCCGGCCATCTGTTGGAGCCTGTGAGCTTCACTTATTCACAGTTTCATTAAGGCAGAGGCTCACAGGGGTGTGGAAGAGAAAGGAATGGGAGGGAACAAAAGATAAATCTTAAACACTACAGGGTTGAGCAGGGATGGCACAGCCTGGCACCTCTGAGCAGAGCTGGCGTAGCCAAGTCTGCTCACTGGGTTCAGGCAGCACACTCAAATTAACTGATACACAAACACCCAAAAAGTATAATTGAGTGACATCACGCCTACACAAGCTCTCACAGAACAACATTGCTTTTTTGACAAACAAACATGATCTATCAAGATGAATAATCTTTCAAACTGAGAATGGAGACGGAGAACAGGGGACAGCACTAAAGACTCGCACATGCAGAGTTCCATCACAGTAGAGTTTAAGAAGATGTTTTCTTTGTTGATGGTTCAAGACAGTTATTTCTTCTGAGGACTTGCGTCATTTACCATCCTTGCCCAGGAAGCAGAGGTATAGTTGAGGGTGGCAGAGGATGGAGACATCCATCTCTGTCCATACCAGGCATCCCATGATGGATGCACCTGTTTTCTGTTCTCTGCAGGTTATTTAGGTGCAGTCACAGCCACAGAGATTACTGACAGAGAACCTCAGTTCATTGCTTCTTCTCCCACACCATCTAATCAATAAAACACTAATCTATTATCTGCATTTTGGGGTATGTCTTCATGGAAATTTAAAGGGCTGAAAGAAGCAGAGATTACTTGTCAACCCCCTCTCTGTGTTTTCAATTACAGTGTCAGCAATGGATCACCTATTTGTCAGCTTGGCACACTATGCTGTTTTTTTTATACAGATGCAGAATAAACTGTTCAGAGCAGGGGATTTGCATGCTGTTTGAAGATGTAGAAAATTACATTTCCTGTTCTAACATCAGCATTCAGCACAAATCCTGTAAACAACAAAAAAAATGAAAAGCTTTGTCATTGAAGCCAATGGAATCCATGAGCCCTTAAAGACAATATATTAAGCTGTTTTAATACTAAATTATTCATTTGTACAACATATGCATATAAGATCATGTCTGAGACTCTGGAACTGCTTAGGCTATATAAAAGATCAATCTAGCAGCTCCTACATGCTGGATTGCAGAGCGTACCCCAGAGATGGCCATGTTTTTCCTGAGCACTGCTGACATACCAACACAGCAGCCCAGTGACACCACTTAAGCGCATGGTTTATTCATGCTTGCACTCTCACTCTCCGTCTCACGCACACTTAAACTGTGTCAACCTGCCCACTCTTAATTGAGTTTAACCCAGATCAACAGATGTATTCTCCATAAAATCAGTGTACGAACAGGGAAACTTTTCAAATGCAGACTTGTGTGTTACACATTTCAACCTCACTTCACTCCCACAGAGGCAAGAAATAAAGCACACTGATAAAAAAAAAAAAAAAAGAATACAAAAAGAAGCTTGTGAAAACATTTAACAAATCTACATATTGACAGAGAGAAATATCCTTTAAAGCCACAGGTACATTCCAGACCTTGCCATACCTTCCATCTTTTCTGGGTTTTTTTTCAGTGAATACAAATTGGGAAAGGCCTTGTGCACAACATTTGCATAGTAATGCCAGGGCAGGTGCATAAATAAAAATTAATGATTTCTCTTCTGGTCACACAGAAAGACAGCTTTATTCTATCATGCTGAGATCTTGTCCTTGGCTGGGAGTACACTGTAACAAATGAATTTGTTCCTTTTCTGCAGTGTGTGCCAGCTTGGGATAGAGTTTTGTTCCTATTATGTTTGTGCTATAAGCCAGGGGGTTCAAGGCTGACTGCTCTTCACCACACACACACGCGTGCATGCACACATACATGCACACAGTAATGCCAGCAGCCTGCCCTTAGTTCATGCTGTGAATCCCTGTTTGAATGTGTATGTCACCATGGCTACGTTATGAAGAGAAACAGAGACAGTGAAAAGAAATGAGAGGGAGAAACAGAGGAGAAGACCAGAGGGCTGACATTGAATTCAAGGACACATCATGGACAGATCTAGGAATAAGACAGGTTTTCATCCTATTTAACTCTTAGCAGGTTGATAGGACAGGTGCTGCTGCTGATTGACATCTAAACTCTGAATATGTTGCTTCAGGTCGACAGCCATGCATCTGTGTCCCATATAAGCTCAAACTCTACAGACTGTGTGCCAGCTAACAATAATGTTAGTGGGGTACACATGTCATAAATTGCAACTAAAATGCACACCAGCTGTTGCCCTGTCAAGTCTTGTATGTATTCTAAAAAATAGAACAAAAAAGTCTTATGCATTCTCATTTGATTTTTCTTTCATACATTGTCATCACCACATCATACCACACCCTTCTATTGCAAACATAAACTCATAAGTGTGTTATGAGTGGTCTTTTTTTTTTCCTGCATTGGGTTTCATATCCTGAGGTGATGTCATAATTCACTCCTGAGTTACGCTTAATTTTGAATGAGCCAAACAGAAAGCATAGAGAACATGGGTGCACAAATCTAGTCTTTGAGGACTGTTGTCTCGCATGTCTTAGACCTTTCCCTGCCATAACACGCTTGAATAAAAATAAATAGATCACCATTAGCTTGTCATCAAGGTCTGCACAAGTCTGTTAATGACCCATTCATCTCAATCAGAAGGGCTGAAGCAGGGAAACCTTCAGAACTGCCTTAATTCTTCATTGTTTCCTGCTGCTGTTGCCAGTCTTCAGGTTCGACATGTGGTGCACATGCTACCTTGGTTGTGATGAGTGGTTATTGTTGCCTTTCTATGATCTTGATCCAGTCTGTCCATTCTCCTCTCACTTTGGACATCAACTAGGTATGTTTATCCACACAACTGACGTTTAACCGGATATTTTCTCTTTTTTTGACCATGTTTTTTTTGACCATTTTGACCACTGTAAATCCTATCGATGGTTATGCTTAAAATCTTGGTAGATCAGCTGTTTTTGAATTACCCAGATCTGCCCATCTGGCTTCAACAACCATGCCATGTTCAATGTCACTTTACTTCCCCATTCTGATGCTCTGCTGGACTTTAGCAAGTTGTCTTGACAGCTAGCTACTGGCTATGCCATTTGCTGTGTTCTGATATTCATACTTCAGTGAGTACACTTAAATGCAGTACAAAACAGCAAGCAAGTGTTGTTCAAAATTGCGAAATGGCCCACTTACCGGAAGTTATGATCATGATTGCCGCCTCGGCTCGTCACCTGCCAGAAAACGTTTGAACAGTGAACCAGAGAAATACAGGCAATTATTAAAATGTAAAACCACAAAACTTGGGAGCTGTAGCTGATCCATTTGCCACTGTTCATATTTCGGGAGCCACCTTTGTTTTATTTTGAGCTGAGTTAGGTCCACCTAGCTCCGCCTCCTCAGCCACATAGCTAAGATGGTGAACGTAAAGTACGAAAAGAGTACATTATTCCACACTCAGCATTTTGGCCATTTGGGAAAACCATTTGGGTCCTTTCAGTACACTTATTTTCGCCTCTGTTGTAATCGGAGCACCCTACATACTCAAACTGAGTATGGTATGTATGGACAGTATGCATACTGGAACATGACCATTGTCTGGCAGAAGACCAGGGTTTCTTGAAAGTTATTTTACCTTTGATGCAATGAATTTGATATATTAACCAAAAACGTGATGGGAGAATGTCTGCACCTGTACACAAAATCTGAACCTTGCATACAAACATTTTAGAGACAGAGATTGATGTCACATCAGACTTAATGTGGCCCACGCTTTTGTGCGCTCTATTGTAGAGCGAGCCATCAGCCTCCAGACTCCGGTAACACCCAAGAATGGTGTACAAAATCATAATGTGGTCTGCACACAGCAGGACCAACCCCCCCGCCCCATGCAGTTAATGACTTCATTAACAAGAACGTTTGCTTCATTGTCAGAGAATTATTTTTTTTCCATCTTCTATGTTTCCTTTATTCAGCATGAAATGTTGTTGAATAATTATATACAGCAATATTGCATTGACAATGTATGACAGAATGTGGCAGCGTAGAGGGAGGTACGTGCAGCAAATCTGCCTGCGCAAATTTCCAGGTGTACAAAAGGGAAACTGATTGCAGGAGTGCGTATGCACGAATTTATAAATCAGATGATTTTCCTGGCATATGCCATTTTCGGCCTTTGTGTGTACAGGAACTTTTAGTTGGGGTTCCTACACACAGTTTTAGACATGAGCATCCAGGACCTTATAATTTTAGAGACTTGGGGCTCAGCATTTTTCTATTCTATGTTGTTGTGCTTGTGTGTTGTGCTCATAGTAATAACAGACCGCTGTGATTGGCTGTGGATGTGGCTCTGACGACACTATAGGTAACAATTGTATTCCATTAATATATCACTGATTTCATTGAAATGGTGATTCAGAAAAATTGTCTTGCATCTTTATAATCCTGAACTGATGTCCACTGGAGCAAATATTTGGCCTTGGGACTAAACATAAGTATCGGTTATAGTTACTAGACAGAATATTACCTTCACATGTGTAGAGCTTCTAAAAGGTGAGCTGAATTAAATCAAATAAAAACCTTTGTCTATGCTGAAAAAGACTGAACAAGCTTACCATAACCTACCAGGGCTAAGTTTATTCAACTTGACTGTTTCAAAGCCGACGCGAGAACTGCGTTGATGAAAAGAAACTAGAAGCTAATTGGATCAGTCACAGAAATAGATCCACACTTACAGCAATACATACTCACAAACTTCTCTCCAATCTGTCCATGTGTGGCAGCGCTGCAGAGGTTGAGAAACTGTGGGCAAACCGTGGGATCCACGGATCAAAGAGCAGCCCCCTGTCGAGGTCTGCAGCCCCATGGAATACAAGCCGCTGTGGGCCAGAGCCAACATCACATCCCCAGCTAATTAACTAAAACCTCTTTGACACCATGTTATTTGCATTCCTAATGTACAGCACTCAGACTGGTATCTGCTATACATATTAAATAGGAAAATGCTTGTGGGTTTGTCTAACAAGGCACCCCAGTGTTTTTCGCACAAATACATTTGTAATCACTTGAAAACATTATTATGGGGGGCTACGCAGAGAAATTAAATTACTCAAAAAAGGGGTGAATTCAAAATATAATTAAACATTAACATAAGAGACTGGTAAAATACTAGTGAGGTGCTCTGCACTGGAGGGCGCTGAAGTTTCAAGTGCTCTCCAGTGAGTCCTTCCAATGTCATTCACTAACACAAGAGAGCAGCTTGAATTATAAATTAAGAGGCTTTAAATGGCTATGAGGATTAGAAAGCAGTGGTGTTTGTGTCCTCAATAATTAATTACTTGTTTGCAACGTAGTGGACCTTGCTTCTCCTTTGCAGGGCTCCGTGTCTGCAAACAAACACTCCCTTACAGGGTGTTAGGAGCTGCCAGGATGTGAGGGGGGCTTTAGACAAGCATGGGGTCAGATCCAACGTTGTAAGAAAATGTTGACACTATTGAGTTTCTATTTTCATACTTCTGATGATTTCATGTTCCCTGAAACATTAAAAACTCCCATGTTTTGCTGCACATTTTCTGGACACTTCGCTGTAACCTCATGTTAAGCACTTACACATCTGATCTGGTTATGATTAAAATATCAGTGTGAAGTCAGTCAGGTTGCGATTAAAATGGTCAGGATACGATTAAAACAGTCCACTGTTTTCTTTTCCACAGCCCTGTGGACCTTGGTTCTCTTGAAACAGCTCAGTAAGCAGATTACAAACAAGTGGTAAAACAAAGACACTCCTCCCTCTCCCTCATGAAAGGCAAAATGATGAATTATGAAAAAAATCTTACTTGCCACCTCATATCATTAAATAAAAAAATAAAGTCAGAGATTAAGTAGGCAATGCAAAAGCCAGAAAAGAGCCTATGTAGCCAGAACACTGGAGAGCCATTAGAGAAATGCTCCTGTGTTTCTGTCCAGCTGGGTGACACGTTCCTTCTTAATAAGCTGTCTGAAGTAAAACAAGAGTAATACCAACACAATAAATTACCAGGGCTCATCGCTTCCTGTTTGTCTCCCCTTAGACACAGTTGAGTAATCTTTCGATCTGGACTCACATCATCCAGAATGAGATTCTGTCGAAGCATTCTACAGTCTGTGGGGCAATTTGCATAAATACATTTGATGTTTCCAGTCAAACTGGTGACATGTTTTTCTGCAGTAAATTAGATTCATGAATTAGCTTTCCAAAGAGAAAAAAGAGGGACGGAAAAAAAACTGGATGATTTCCCATCTGCTGGCTGTTCAAATTCCCATTTGGAAGTGACAAGATAAAATTTTGTAAAAGGGTAATTGCATGGCAGAGTTGGAATTCGAGCTGGAGAGAAAAGGTATTTTTTGCAGTTAGAGACTAATACTTCATTGCAATTTCAGTCTACTTAGCATGTGCACTCTCAACTGTTCCCTCTGACACGACAAACTTCATTAAGATAGAGCAAACTAATTCACCAGAGGACAAGAGGTAATTCTTCATATCTGTCTTCCCTTCTTGAGATATAGAGAGGAGCTGAAATTGGGTGTCAAAGGTATACACAACTGGAGGTAGAGCTCTTGCTCAGCTCTTTTTCTAACACATTTACTTTAGATTAAAGAGTCAAGGAAGAGGACATATCCTTGAGCTAACTTTGATGAAACAGAAAACAAGCTGGACTTTTATAGAGCCATGCCTACCTTGAATAAAACTGCCGGGAGCATGGACATCTGAGCTGTATTGAATCTGTCTTTTTTCAGAATATTCCTGCTGATTGAACAGCGCTAACCTTTTTACAGAGGAAAGATTGAGGAAAGATGGAAGGTGAGCAAAAACAAAACGAGAGACTACAACGCGCAGACATCTTTTAACTAAGTATTTGGCATGGGATATGGCCTTTACTGTGAACAGCCAAATGCCATGGCAATTAATCTGGGTCTGGATTGCCAGCTGTATCAATACCCCTCGTAGCACAGTTAGAGTCACATACATGCACACAGGGAAAAACACAAACACACACCTCCAAATAGTCCAATAATTTTCTCTGTTTTCATGGAAGCAACAATATGTGGACTTATCTTCTATTTCTATGTGTCAAACTAGGACACACACAGGGAAGATGAAAGAATACATCACTTAGACGACTGCAGAGTAAGGACTCGGAGATGGCACACATTTTATTCTGTGGGGAGTTGCAAATTGCTTTTGAATAACCAAGGCCTAATTGACAGGAAAAGAATGTGCTGTCACTTTCCTAGTGTGACTGTCATTAACACGTTTTTCATTTTGTACTTGCTCTGAGGCATTATTGTTTTGTTGGCCGCAATCCCTTCCTAGCGCAGTGAATATGTTTTAAAATGGCAGTAAGCACAATGTTGTTAGCTGCACAACGCTCTCCGAGGGGAACAAAACACAAGAACAATTGGCTCATTAGAAGCAGAAAGACTTCAAACCACAATATGGCTGGTACACACTCAGAGGAGACACACAAAGTCAGCAAGGGAAGAGCGCAGATGGATGGATAGGAGGGACGAGGGAGAGACAAAGGCACACTAACAGAGGAGATGCAACTGAGTGCTCCACAGACTGCGAGCTTACAATGCACAGGAGAAATCTACTGCTGAGATTATGCGAATTAATAAGACTTGAACATGAAGACACTGCTTAGGGAGGTATTATACATAATTAGATTATAGTAATCCAATAATTTAAAATATCTGCAATGTACAACATACCATAAGTTTTTTTAACAGTGATTTATTCAGACATAATCACTGCGTACCTTCCAAAGTTTACTCGTGTATACGAGGATGAGCCATTGAATCGTGTTACATGCATTTTGTACGCATAACTGAAGTTTGAACATTTGAATTGTGCTTGTAATAAAGCAAATTTCCAGCATCCAGTTTCCATTTTGAAATTTAAGAACAAAAAAAAATGAACCCTATTTCGTTTTGAAATTGTTAAAAATCAAAAAACCAAAAACGGGAACCGGCTCTTTAACTGACATTAGGTGCTGCGTGCATGAGTAGAAATTTGGAATTGAGAAAAGGTGCCCTTTGTAACTCCTGACTTTGCCATAGGTCTTTTTAGATGGCCCTGAAGACGCTGCTCTCCTGTGAAGAAGAAAAATAAAAAGCGACCTTTAATATCTTTCAGCCTTTAATAAAGACAAAACTCCCCCGTGCTCATGAAACATTTATTTAGCCTAGAACACTCGTCCAGAAATGTTTTTTTGTTTTGTTCTGAGTCTTCAGTTTCAGAGGTTTTCAGAGGTGTACCAATGAATTATAGTTATAGTGAAAAACCTTTATACACTTACAACCTTCTATCGTTAATAAGTACGATAGAGAAGGCAGAATGTCTAAAAGTTCCAGCCATGTTGCTGCTGCAGGTGGAGATGCGTTTCTCAGCAGGTGTACTTGACATAATGCAGGGCCATTAAAAAAACAACTGTTTTCTCAATTCCAAATTCCCGTTCACACACAGTTCAAGAGTCGTTTCCCATTTTTGGTTTTTCAATTCATTTATTTATTTTTAAAGATTTGTTGGCTCTAGTGGCCTTTATTGAGCATGGAGAGGGAGGAAATAGTGGCAGAGAGAGCAGGGAAGACATGCAACAAACTTGTCGAGGAGCTGGGAGTGGAACTCTCGATCACTGCTTGAGGCTACGCCTCGTATATGGTACCATTTAACCACTCCACTCCCTTGGTTTCAGAAAATGGGTACAACTTGTTTTTTTCATTAACCGATTTCAAAACGCCAAATGAACAGGTTATTTTTGGTTTTTCATTGTTTCAACTTCAAAACAAAAATCAGATGGCTACATACCATTAAGGATGCCTGTTTAAATTTAATGTCAGACTAAGTCATGACAATGTGAAAAAGACTCCCAAATGCAAATGCACCCTAATGGGGTCACAAGTCTTTTTGAGGAAGTCCCAAGCCTTGTGTGAGGAAGGACATCCGACATAAAACCTACTCCTAACTAAACATGTGAAGGCTCATGAACTTCCAGATTGGTCGAGGCAGGATTAATAATGACTGCACTGCACAGGGTGCCAATGAAAACTGGGTTACTGTTGGTCAAAGAAGGAGAGGAGGAAGGTGAGTCCATAGGCAGAGAAAAAAGATGAAAAGACAAGATACTAGGACTGAGAGTAGGGACTTTGAATGTTGGGAATATGACAGGAAAAGCTAGAGAGTCGGTTGATATAATGCCGGCAAAGAAGGTGGCTATTCTGTGTGTTCAGGAGACCAGGTGAAAAGGTAGTAAGGCCAGAAGCTTAGGAGTAGGGTTCAAGCTGCTTTATCTTGGTGTGGATAGGAAGAGAAATGGAGTAGGAGTTATCTTGAAGGAGGAGCTTGTCAGGAATGTTCTGGAGATGAAGATAGGTTTCTACAGAGAGCATTTAAAGCTAATTTTTCCTCAAACTGCATGGCGCCATGTTCCAAAGAGTCAATCGAAACCTGTGAAAGCCAACAGCAGAGCCAATGGCTGTCATTCAAGCACGGCCAATTAATGTGGACATCTGATTGGTCAGCTTTATTGCTTAATAGAAATTGAACTGATGTAGTACAAAAGAGAAAAAATAATAAAAGTAGTCGTTTTTGTTTTTTTTCTCATCATGCTGGAAATATGTTTAATTCTGCTGCAAATTTTTCAAACATGGGAGTCGGTGGGGATTTGCTCTGTTTTGAAGCCAGCACCTAGTGGTCAGTCGAATAACTGCAACAAAACTTATTTCCTGAAGCAGTTTTTAACCAGAAGAGGGATGCTTGCTGCTTGGTGGGTTCAGAACTTTGGTAGTGGGTGCTGGACTGAGGTGAACATTTGATTCTCAGCCCGCCAGCTGCCAACCTTATCTGAATTGAACTGATAGTCATCTTTTAGAACTGTGTACCTGGGCCAAAATGGATTAGGTCATTTTTAACCTTGTATTTTAATTGTCAATTAGTTTTTCTTTTCAGCTGGATTACAATTCTTAGTATCTCTGTTCAGACTCTCTCCTTTTACTCTTTGTATAATTTTCTGTTATTTAACTCTGATTAGGGCTTCAGAGAAACCCAGAGCATAACCTCTGAGTACATGGCAAGCCGAACAGCGGAAAGAAAAAACTTGGGAAACCTTGAGCAGGAGAAAGCTCATTGTTGAATGGACCTGAGTGTTCTTGGTTGTTATAACACTTGCGATTCCCAACGTGGTATTGTATGACTTCCTCCCATGCCAAAATTTACCAATAAAATTACAACAGCTCTTGTGTTGCCACTTATTTGTATCTTATAATTATTACTATTAACTAGATTCACAAAAACAAATATGTTATGGCTGCATTCCATGACTCATAGGCCTGCTTCATTTAATGAAATTTTACATAAAATCCTCATTTCCTTTTATACATTTTCTTTTTATTTCTTTATTAGTGGACCGGAAGCGAGAGCTCAATGAGGCTCTTGTGAATATGGTTGTGAAAGACTCACAGCCGTTTTCCTTTGTGGATGACTGAGGCTTCAGGGAGTTTGTGGCATTGCTTGATCCTATATACACTTTTCCATCCAGATTGTCTCTAACGTACATGGTGGTCCAAAGATACAAGGGGGAGAAGACCAAGGCTGTCATGAGAGAGTACAGGCTGTGAGGCTTCCATTAATATGGACATATCTATCAGTGACCTGCCCTTACATGGATGACACTGTGAAAGAGTGCTTTTGGTAGTGAACCCCTTCCCTGAAGCTCATACAGCTGGGAGCGATTCATTGAAACGAGGAATGGGGCACTGAATGCAAAGTGACCTCAACTGTGACAGATGCAGGAGCCAAAATGGTTGCCTCTTCATAAGTTTAAATCTTAGACATGTGCTTTGCTCATTTACTAAATTTAGTGGTGAAAAAGTCTTTTAATGCAGCTCCTGGGCTAGAAGACCAATCCACAAAGGCAAGAAAAGCAGACAACCTTCAAAATCAACACAAAAGCAAAAGAAAAGGAGATAAATCGTCCAGTGATGAAGCTTATTCAGGGGCTGGATACAATTTGGAATAGCAAATTCCTCATGGTATTAAGCCTTTTTGAACAAAGAGTCAGTAGAACAGACATGAGACCTCTGTCTTCTGAGGACTATGAAACAGTTGCTGCATGCCTGCATACTGCTAGTCCTCTTTTACCAGGCAACAATAGAACTGTCCAAACAGAGGAGAGTCCCGTGGTTATAAGGTATCCCAATGACAGAAATGTTAAGAATATACTTGTATGAAACAATGAGGGAAAATGAGCCACAACACAGATATACTAATTGGTGTCAGTGATGCAAAACAAGTTTGACACTTTGGAGAACCAAACAGCACTGACCCTTTAAACACTGCTGCATCCAAGATTCAAAACCACTGGGTTTTAAATTCAAATACAGGCACGGGCAGCACTAAAACGACTGACAGGACAATTCTCAGTCGATAAGACGCACACCACCTGGCACATCTACAGAAGAACAGCCCTCCGCAAAGCTCAACCAACAGCAGCAAAGTTCTCTCCTCCATAACAAAATGCTTGTTCTGTAAATAGAACATTATATTCAGTCTTAGAATGTGTGTGCATCAAAGAATTTTCAAAGCAAAAATATTGTAAATCCAAAGGTGATGAAAGCAAATATGCTTCAAAGTGGTTTCTCCAACACCAGTCACTAGAATGTGCTTGTGTGTGCGTGCATGTGTGTAATCCACAGTCCTCGATCATACTAGCCTAATTTGACTGCAGTGTTGCAACTTGCCAGTAGAAGTCACTGTACCACTGTACCTGAAACTTTGAGTAATTAACCTTTTTTTTTAAAAACAAAAAACAAAAAACTATTGGCTCAAGTGGTTCAGTGCTTTATAAAAGTTTAATTTACCCTTTACTAGGAATGCCCCCAGAGGCATTACACAGGCAGAGAGGGAGGTCTGGGCCTCTTTGCTTGGGCTGCTGCCCCCGCAACCTGGATAAGCAGAAGTTATTAGATGGATGGATAGATTGAAATGTCTCAAGTTCAAACTATTTTCAAAGATATAAATGACAAAGCAAATGCAAAAATAATTTGTTTATTATCTGCATTTTCCAAAAAGACCCATCTTTTTTGACTGGGGTGGTAAACTGATCAAAAAAAAATGTGGTTATGCATTGTTAGACAAAATAAAGGGGACTTAAAATATTCTACTTGTGATCTAATGTAATAATGGTATATTGCAGTATCACTACTATTACAAAAAGATCTAATTTCCATACCTTGTGTGTAGATGATTTAGACAGCTTGACTTGGTTCCTCTCAGGTTCAGATCTCTGTCAGGTAGAGCTCCTTCCCTGTAGAGTTTACCACAGGACATCTCTAAGAAGAACAACAAATTATAATTCAACTTCTTTACCAACAGCTGCACAGAGACACAAAGGTCCCAAAAAAAGACTGGTTTGCTCCACTCCACGTACATACGGGTGTGGATGTGCCTGGGTGAGAAACGGGAAGAGAGACAGAGACAGGATCAGACAAACTGGGAGCCTGTCTCCCACATGCATGTCTGGGGGCAGTCTGGGAGGAGGCTAAGCAGCTCTTGAATTTGCTAATGTTTTGTTCAGAGATTAGAGTTACATTTTCCAGGACAAATCATCCATCATTTATTCAGACTAATGAATTTTCCAACATCCCTCACAGACTATTAATTCAAAACTATATAATTGGATGCTATACACAGATCTACAAACACCACAGACACTAGAATATCTTGTCACTATAATAAACCATGCAGATAATGTTAAAACCAGTGGAGAGTGACAATTTTATACTATTTGTAACATTTTTGTCCAAGTTCTGTTATTGACAATTTATTTTTTAATCTAACAAGCTTCAATTCATCTTGAAGCACTAAATAACTCTAATCTAGATCTCTGTCATATCACATAGTATCTAAATGGTTCACCAAATGAGAAATTCTTTGAACAAGGCTGCTCCAAAAAAGTTACAAGGCTATGTTTTGTCAAAGATTTTTTTTTATTACTTTTTTCATAATATTGCCCCTTTATTGTCTCAGTTTTGGATCTTCTTATGGTGCTATTTTGTCTCTTACACATATTGTCTTATGCCTCACTTATTTACATTTCTTCTGGATCTCATTTTGTTGATCGTGTGTCTATTTCTAATACATTGGGGCAAAAAAGTATTTAGTCAGCCACCAATTGTGCAAATTCTCCCACTTAAAAAGATGAGAGGTCAGCAATTTTCATCATAGATATACCTCAACTATGAGATGCACGAGGTTTCACCCACCTACTGGTATTTTGGTCCATTCCTTCATGCAGATCTCCTCTAGAGAAGTGATGTTTTGGGGACTTTCAACGCCCTCCAAAGATTTTCTATGGGGTTGAGATCTGGACACTGGCTAGGCCAGTCCAGGACCTTGAAATGCTTCTTACGAAGCCACTCCTTCATTACCTGGGTGGTGTGTTTGGGATCATTGTCATGATGAAAGACCCAGAGATTTTTCATCTTCAATGTCCTTGCTGATGGAAGGAGGTTTTCACTCAAAATGTCACCATACATGGTCCCATTCATTCTTTCCTTTACACGGATCA
>JBAMYA010000020.1:12664482-12691154 GCA_037176975.1 Arrhamphus sclerolepis | reverse complement strand
AATTTTGAGGGCAAGAAAGTTGTTTGGGGGGGGTTTTGGGGGTACTTTTCAGGAAAAACCTGGGTCCGATACCCCTCAAAAAGTTTTTTAAACGTAAAAAAAAAAAAAAAAAAAAAAAAAAAAGGAAAGTCCTACGGCTTTATTTCCCTATCACTCAAGGCCATACAGGCAAAGTTTGCTTTCTAGAGCAGAACTCCTCCCATGGAGCAGCTCAGATATGTCACGAGGCGTCTGATTCTCAGTCAGAGGAGACATCAAATCGATCCTCCTGACTGACATCTGTGGCTGACAGGTACGCAATCTGTATCCTCACAAGCTGTTCAGCTGGAGGAAAGCCTGAGATCAAACTGACCTGCGTGGCCATGTTTCCTGCCACCTCCTCAGCTCCAGGCTGAAAGAGGAAGAGGAAGAGCAAAGCTGACAAAGAGAATCTGGTTTATTCATGAATTAAACACCGAGACAATCGCAGGAACTTGGAGCACACACCTTCAGACACACAAACAAGACAGACAGAGCACAAACGCACACAACTGTCAAGTCAAAAATAAGAAGTAAACTTGTCATCCTGCCCACCATTCATGCAACCCCCCCACCCTTCAGCTCACTGGTAAACGGCACTATTGTGGTGATATGAATCATTGCCTCAGGTCTCATTAAACTTCACAAACAAAAAGATGAGAAAGCCTAATGGATTATGCCGTCACTGCATCACGCTGTGAGTCACAGCCCTCGTTTTATTATAAATAATCTCATGGCAAATGAAAATCAATTATTTATTCAGAGGATAAATCACTTTACTGGGGTCGATCTGCATATCAAATGATCTGTGTTTATTCTTCGTAATCTGAAAGATTTAAATGATTTTTGTAAGTGGGGAAGGTGAAGCAGGTGGAAGCAGAGTTTAGGCAGCTTTACCATCATAAACCAAACATAAGCCAGCAATCTTGGCGACCCAGTTCTGAGCAGAAACTCCCTCAGCATCATTCTTTTCAACTGTGTCCTGCACCATATGGCTGGCAGCCTGACTCTGTGGGAGTGCTGTGGGAGTTCAGGACAGAAAACCACGCAGCTCAGCCTGTCAGTAGGTTTCTGCTGCAACAGCAGGGAGGAGAGAGTCCTGATTTCCATTAAATAAATAAAAAACAAACAAAAAACTAAAATAATAAATAATAATTAAAAAAAATATCAGAGGTTTCTGGACCAGGCCACAAGCAAAAGCCCCCTCGTCTTCCCCTTTGCCAAGCATCTTCCACTGAGAACATGACGTAAAAGGAGGATCTCAAAAGTCACGGTCTCCCTGCAGCATCCTCTGCAATTCCACCTCTGTTGACCAGCAGGGCTGTTGCCTAGCTACCTGGCTCTGCAGAAGTGCAGTGAAGCATCGTGGGCCAACATGAGGACTACCCACACCTACTGCACTGCCATGAGGGAGGGAGGTGTGTCAGGATTTTTCTTTTTCTTCTTCTTCTTCTTCCAACAGGAGATAAAAACACAAACAAGAAGCCTGATCAGGTTTTACATGAAAGCCTCGCTCAGAATTCATCATTTGGACTGGATAGTTTTGCTGAATAACTCAAAAAATCTAAATCATTATGCAGTCCTGACCAAAGTCCTAACCAAAATATAATAACAGTTTTTACATAATGAAAAAATGTGGATTTTTTTAAAATCACAGAATGAATCAAATTTAAAGTTAGGATGAGCAATTTTACAAAACTTCTATCCCTGAATACTTTATAATTTAATAATTAATTTATCTCATTGGATCATTGTGCTTCCCATCGGTTTGTTAATATTTCTGTAAAAGATGAAGTTGTTCCTAAAAAAAAGAACACAAACTTGAAAATGAAACAGCCTTTTTAACTTTGAAACCCAAAACTAGACTGACTGATTACTTGTTTCATGCAAATTTAGCTGGAACAAAATAAGTCGATTAAGATTCTAAAAATCAGAGCATCAGAGCATAAAAATCAATACATAATTTAGCCCTTAGATGGTGCACGACTGAAAAAACAAAGAGGATACAGCTCTGAACCGGAGAAGAAGACACGGAGCATCCACAGACTCCTATGTGGTGTAAACAAACAAAAGTCAAAGATCCAGCTGAAGGGGGGTTGGAGAGGTGGGGGTTATGGCTTCATTATCCACACGAAGGCGCTCAGCGTCTTTCAATTGATGCACTCTGGGACCCAACTTCAAAACTACACAGTTTCAAGCTGATAAACCGCTGGTACCATTTGGCTGAACGGACAGAAACGTGCTTGGATTCACTCTTAACCGGCTTCATGTAGCCTGGGCCTAAGATGATTTTTCAAGTTGCAACAAAGTATGTTTTACATAAATGATAGTCTTAGACTTAGTCTTGATAAGAATGGATCATGTACACAACCGGTCAAAAGTTGTAGAACACCCTAATTCTTACAGTTTATTATCATTATTTTTATTTTTATTATTATTATTATTGCTGTTATTTTAAAGGTAGGGTTACCCGAAACTGAAAAGTAACGTAAATTTCAATATCTTTAGAAAGCAAAGCAAAGCAACTTCCAAGTGATGCACATGTATGGAAACGTCTGCAACAGAGTTGGGAAGAACTTTAATAATATTTGATTTCTACTATAGAAAGAGTGTGTTCAGCTGTTGTAGATGTGATACAATGTGGCTACTTAGAGCCAAAAGTTGGCTGATAAATTGATTCCATGATTTCTTCTTTTCTTTTTTTGTAAACGTCAGTTGTTTATTTGTTCTATGCTTTTATTTCAGAGTAGGCCTATGGGACATTAAACTGCATAATTTTCATCAAAAAAGATGGAAAACCACATTTCAGGAAGACATCAAGAGATAATATATACAGTGCAAAATATGCCTCTTTTAAAACAAACATACAGCACATTCCAGTAACAAAGTCAAAAACTGAACCTTTTAAAACATCGCTATTGTTGCTGCTAATCATCATTAGCAATACTAAATCATAATAATTCAACAATCTAAATGGTATTAAGCACATACAAACAGCATAGAAACACACCCACTGATAACAAAAAAAAGTAATCAGTGCTATTAGTATAGCAGATTTAATGTGGATAAATCAGGCAAAACTATTACCAACAATAGAATCAGCTGTTTAGTTTGATGCTAGCAGCAGCCATGTTGGATTCTGAAGTCAGGATCAGTGAGGTACAACACAGACTTCAGGGGGTGTCCCAGTTAAAACATCTGACTTTCAAGTACGAATGAGACATAAAACAATGCTTACCTCACTAACATGTCAGAAATGGGAGGTTCAAAACAGCTTTTTAAGCCTTACGTGTCGCTTAGGCAGTACAATATGCACAACACTGTAACTTTAAGACCAAGGGAACCAGATGAAGAGTAAAAATGTTGTTTTAAATTCATCAGGGTCCAAATGAATACCACTGTGCATAATATTAGCTACCGATATAAAATAACCACACCTTTGGTGAGGAAAGGGAACTTTGGGCGAAGAAAGGGAACTTTCAGTGAGGAAAGGGAACTTCAGACTTCAAAACTGATAAAAGGAGGATTTAAACATGCAAAGCTAGCTTTTTACCATCTGGCAGACTGTCTGAATGTACACGGCCAACCAATTAAACAAACTCTGTTGTAGAACGTCCTGCTATTAATAACATCCTGGTAAACATTGTATGAAGCATTTATTAAATCCGAAGTGACACCTGCGGCAGGAGATTTCATTTCACTGCACTGTTACTGTATTCTGCTGTGATTAATGTGTCTGGTGTATAATTCTACCTGCTGTCAGAGGCTCACCCATGTTTGAACAAATCCCCCTCTCTGTGATCATTTCTACAGAAAAAAAGCATGCATCCATCACATGGGTTTTCAGTCGCTCTGGAGACGATTTCAAACAAGACATCGATCCAGGCTGCTGGTAACAGAAATTTCATGTTTGGGAGGGAAGGGAGAAGGGGGATTGTGGCGCCTGCTGCACGCCCTAGTGTGATTAGCATACATATGAGGGGACAGACTTGGCTGATATAATAATATGTCTCGTCTTGTCTAAAGCGTATTAGACACGTTCATCATGAGCGTCAGTGTGTATGATCCTCAATGTATTCCCATTAATTATCCACCTTGGCCCAGAGTGTCAAGATGTGAAAATAATGACTGTAGTCAATCACTAAATTTGAAACTAATGACTTCTATTAATATTTATTTTCTACCAGGTACAGCAACAGCAGCGACTGTCAACGAGTTGTTCTTCTCCTAATGACGCTCAAGTAGCCAATCTTCTTTTTTTTAAAAAAGAAAGAAAGTTATTAGGAAGTAGACTTAAACTGCTGATCTACAGGCATTTAGTCAAAAAAAAGAAAAAAGAAATTTATAATTATAGAAAATCATTAGCTGATGCACAATTGAAACTGTTTGAGAACAATTTTTATGAAGGCCAGAAGGTGATTAACTTAATATAGGGGGACAAAAGTATTATTGCTAAAAGACAAAAATATTATTTAGGAGTAAAAACTTATACCTTTTTAAACACGCACAAAAAAGAAAATACATACTTTGGACAGATAACCACAATTTTGGTATCTGGAATTTCCTTTTTTTTCCTCTTTTATTTCACAAATTGATGAATTACAAAATACATAGTTTAGTACATTGTAATTTTTCTTACACCATTAAAAACTGTAAATATTAAAATATTCTCCGCCTACCCACAAGCGGACAGCAAGCATGTTGGTGGCACAGCAGCTATGACAAAGAAATCTCCTGCATGTAACTAATAGATCAGCAGTTTTCAAAAGCTAATTACTTAGCAAGCAACATTAAAAATGAGCAGGTAAATGCCTACACTTGAGGATTTCAGAGCAGATTTTCAGAAGTGCAGACAAATTTCTACATTTGAAAGAAAATCATAAAACATCTTGCTGGAATCAGAGCACACTACCATTATAGTAGTTGTTAGGTATAAGGTGGTCTGCTCATTAGGTTGATAGTTTTTGTTTTCCATCTTTTATTTGTTGTTGATAAAGGGACATCGTATGAGCCGTCTCTTGGTCCCTCTATTATTATTTCCCTATTTTTTCTTTTTGTACATACCATGATAGAGTTTCCCAAGCATGAAAATGAAGACCTATTTCATTTCACAGAAAGAACAGCTCGCTCTAATAGATGGGCCCGGCAATGCTTTGTGCATTCCATTACTGCGTACTCCACAGAGTTTGAGTCAGCCTGTGTTGTACAATACTCTGCCTTTAATGCTGCAACTTGAGAGATCTGCACTCCTGCTCTGATACTTTCCTTGCTTTAGGTGGCCCTATGAGGCTACAAAATGAATGATTTGATATGAAAGCAAATCAGGACAGCTTAGGCAAGCTGAGAGGAACAATTGGGGATAATCTTATTGCACTGCAGAGCCTGAATACCCTTCATTTCTGAGGCCTTGCTTTCTCTTCGACTCTGAAAGGATGTTACTGCAGTGCCTGAGCAGCATTTCACCTTTGTTGTCATTTACTGAGCATTTCTATTCAACCTTAAAATCCATGTCTGATTTGCTGAAAGAAACAAATAGAGTTGGGCTTCTCCAGATCACTGTCTCTTGTGACATTCACAGCTTCCTTTGTGTGCAGGGAAATTCAATCTTGCCTCTCTCCCTGCAGCACTAAGACAGAGTGAAGCGGTCCAGGAAATGTTTCCCTCCACATGTCGGACCAGAAGGAAGGATTGTAAACACCTTCACGATGCTTCAAAGGTCCATTTCGACATCTAGTCTCTATTGAGGCTGTTTTCCTTTTCAGACCTTTATCGTCGCACAGATGATTTTACAAAAGCCAAGGACAACATTTAAGTTATGTAAGAAGAGTTTGGGTGGTGTTGTAAACTCAAGCACTGAGCTGAGGGAGTAATTGGACATTTATGAGGTGTTATATATATCACCATTATTCAGAGCCCTGCAAAAGGACTATTGTTTAACAGAAGATGCGTAGAAAGCTTGGAGAAGATGACCAAGATACCTTTAATTTACACAAAAGAAAAAAACTAAAAAATTAAATAAAATCACCAAAACTAATTGTCTCACTGAGCTCTGAGAGCCCAGACTACATAACAGGATAACTCTTGTGAGTGTTTATTTAACAAAATTCAGTGTTGGCTATGTTTGGGATGAAATCCAAATCTATAAACCGAAAAGTCAGGAAATTCCAAATTACTTAAGGCTCCTTCAAGAAACCAAAAAAGAGATGCCATTTCATGTGAATGTAAATATACTTGAATGTATAATAGAATAAATAATGTCTAGTTCATGTATAAACATTCGGGAATTGTTTTGCACAGTCTTTCGCTGTTATTTTTTCTTGGCAGATTGGTAAAACCCGCGGCAGTTTTTGAACTGCTTAAAAAAAATCTTTACAGTTCGTTAATAATGTCCTGTGTGTGTTGTGGTAAATTAGAAAAAAATGGCAACCCTCCAAATATATTGCTGACTTTGGTTGATTTTGCTTTAATTATTGCGATCACAAAATCCTGGAGGGACTAACTACAGTCACAAAAACCCTTAAAAAGCCTCTTATCCCCACCACAACACCTGCACTAATGCAGCAGCTTTGCCAAAACTTTCCAAGGTTTTTTTTTTTAAACTCCCAAAGCCTGCCAATTCAAAGCCTAGTAACAACAAGGAAATTCCAGCTGTGCACTGTGACGCTCTGACATTTCTTCTCTGATGTTTTTACTGAGTGCCAGCATCTTCTTTTTTTCTTCTTCTTGTTTTGTCCTGTAAGGATTAACTGCCTCTGTAGGTTTTCTGAAGAAACAGATTGAAACCTCAATTTTCAAGGCTGGATGGGCAAACAGGCAGAATGAGCAGACCTGGAAGCCTGGCTGTTAAACTATTACGTTAATTGGGACCCATCTAGCCATCATAACTAGCATCCTAGGTGAGTGAGATGGAGACTGTAATGGTACATTCACACATACGCAGTGCACGCAAGGTCTGCATCCGTCTCCATGGACTTTGAATGGAGCAACGTCGTCTCTTGCCAAAATGAACTGTGGATTGTGCGCGTCGTAGTGGGTCCAAGCCTTTCATCAAAATTTGAGAAATTTTCCAACGTACGACACATTAACACATAAGTTAGCCAAACAGGTAACGGCTAGATAGATAGCGCTAGCCAGTATCGGTCTATAGTGGGTTGTGTCAGTCTATGATCTTCCGTAAGCACAAGTACCGTCCATTCTCGCTCAATGGTTCTCATTCTAACTAGCTGATATATTGTGGGAAGCAGTTTTATTGGTGTTTAGTCATGATGACTCAATCAACCCCAAGCATCAGACACTTCCTCCGCTGTGCATACATGTGACTGCACCATAAGAGTTGGTTTGTAGTCCAGGTAAGGCACTTATGACCAAATTTTACCCTGTTGGCTTTTACATACTGGACCAAGTCGGACTGAGAGATTTCATCCTTACAAACTTTATAAAAGTTAAATATAGAAGACCAGCGTTCTAGAAACAAAAGTGTGACTCAACGTTGTCTGTGTAATATGACATAACCTGCAACATACATTGTGCATCAGTCATTCTATAAAGCACCTGATATCATCTTCTAATTGAACACACAGATGTTCTCTTATTTGTGTATTTCCCCAATTCAACATTGTTAAATCATTTAGAGCAAGTGAAGAAAAATACACGCAGATAAACATGTCTATTCAGTTTTCTTTCCCTGTTCCAAGGTGTTACCACACCATTAATAATGATCAGATTTTGGGTTTATGTCATTTTACCTGATGAGGTACATTCACGGTCATGGATATGAAATCAAGCGAGATTGGAATGGAAGCCATGAAAATGAGTTAAATTAAAGATACAGAAGGTTGATAATTCAACTCTGGTCTGGACCTGACCGGTCACAGAATAACAATTTCCAGATTTAGATGGCCACAGACAAAATGAAAACTGTTTTAGAGCTAGTCCTCCTTTCAGACACCCAAATATATGTTATACCAAGCAAAAAAAAAAAAAAGAAAAATCACTCTTGCTGTTTCTTGCAGTGTCATCACTTGCTAATGAAGCAAGATATTTCAGTGAAAATCCTCAGAAAGCCTACGGTACACAATCCAGTTATCTTCCCCAGCTTCGAGGATTTCTCTCAAACTGTCTTCAAAATGTATCTACACTGGCTGGCTGACTGGCTGTAAGTACCTCCCTTTATCCTAACATTGTGAAACCGCAGCATCCATCAAAAATTAATTGCATTTATTATGTATATTTTTTGCTTCAATTACTGTCTTTGGATGTGGGACAGACTGGTCTTTTATAATGGGGGATATTTACACAAATACTGCAAGATCAGTCAAAGCAATTTGCCAAATACATAAAAGTGCAGATGTTAAATAGAAGCAGGATATTACTAATTACTTATCTCACTTGGCTTGACTTTTCAACAGATTTATATCCACAAAACACACCACCTTACACTTAAAATAACCATGTGATAGCTTATTAGATGAAACAGGAAACAGGAAGCGCTGCAGCGTGAAGGCTGTTGGATTCAGGTAGAAGCAGTGAACTAAATTCAAAGACAACATGAGAATACAAAGTAGTGTTAATTAACAGCTGAGTGTACAGTGCTGTGCAAATATTTTAGGTCCTTTATACAAGTATATCTCTTTCGATCATGTAATGTCATATTTGGGAATGAGAGAAAGTGGTCCAACATAACATGGTCTGACACAAACAGTTCACTGATTTCTACATCATGTCTGGATTAATATGAAGACCCTCAGATGTACCATACCATAACAACTTTATTTATAAAGCATTTCAACACTGCCACAGTGGACCAAAATGAAAAGACAAGATAAACCAGGAGGATATACAAGATGGGGACCTACCTACCAAATGCCTTAAAAAGCTGTGCACCTACTCAAATTTAAATACAGCACTCAAAATATTTGCTTAAAATCAAGATCACAACCATCAGGAATTTTGAGGAAGAGTTTCCTCATTCTTCCATCCACTGGTCAAAGGAGGAAAAAAACTATCATCATCAGATCATTTCTGTCATCACAGTGCAGCATCAAAGCTTCACCGCAGCTATGTCGTACTTGACGTCCACCTCTCTCTAAATGTCATTACTTGTTGTGGTGACGCCGACTGAAGAAACATGAGGGGCAGATTTGTTTTACTTCATTTTCAAATTTCCCTCCACTACTTCTTCTTTAACGTTATCAAGATTGGTAGAAGGATAGTTTGTGCAAGTTCTTTGTCTGTTAGAACAACTGATGCTCCAACATGTGTAAAAATATATACTTTTTTCTCTGTTGCAATGTTTGAGCTACATAGAGGAAATAGACAAAAAGAAAGTGAACACAGCTGATTAAGTAGCTGCAGAAAAATAACCTCCACTGCCTCCTAGTGGTTGGCAGTGTTATTACAGAGCGATGCAGACAGTAGCTCTGAAGTATAAACACAAAAATGGTGTGTGGTAGCTGTTGGAAAAACATAAATCAGACTTCATGACAATAGTCTTACGATTGAATGTCTCACCTTTATGTACAAGAAAAAAAAAAGTTTATCATCGCATCGTAAATTTCAAAAAAAATTTGTTTTGTTTTTGCTTGAAGGCATTGACTTTGGAGCTGGGAATGTCTTTTAGAGCATGTGGACATTGACTCTTTGTTAGGGATGCTGCTCCACACAGATGTTTGTAATGATATTAATCAGGAATCTCTGTTACTCAGGTTTAAGAGTTTAAGGTCCTTCCTGTAATTTCTGTTTGCATGGACGTCATTAAAACTTTGGTGAAACAACAAAACTACGGATGCCTAAGATTTTTCAGCAGCACAATCTGTGACCTTGTGACAAGAAGACTATATTTGCGAAATACCACTAAGGGAATAACTTCTACCAAATATAAGAAAGACATTCTTCAGCTGAAATTTCTAAAAGTCACACTGTTCACCCTGTTTTACTCTTAAGGACTGCACACCCTGATGTGCACATTCATGGTTTTTTTCTCTAAGTGCGCTGGGAGAGTCTAGCTTATGTAATGCCATCTAGTTTGTCAGTTGGAGGATCAGTCTTCCATACACAGCAGCTCTCCTACGCTGCCCCTCTTCCTCACGACTGAAAGTTCCTGGCACAAGTCACAGACTTCCAGCCACAGGAGTGGACAGGAAGGCTGCCTGTCTGGGTCTCAGAGCTGACCTCATCCTCTGGGTTAACATAAGCTATACATAGAAGGGTCCTAAAATATACAGCTAGGAAGCCAAGAATGTGGCTTTTGGTGAAGGTAAAAGGATTAGCAGGCGAGATGGAAAAGAAATTTCAAACAAGCTGATAGAAATAACATAAAGGTGCAGCTGAGCTTTTTTTCACAAGCTTCTGTGATAATCTCATACACTGCCAAAAGTCTCTGGGTCACAACCAACACAAACTGGGTAAACAGGGCACCAGCAGACCGGGTTAATGAACTACATCCATGAGAGTGGTTGAGAACCACCCGTGATGAGAACTGTTTTTTTTGAGCCAGTGGTGATTTTCCACATGAATTATTTACCCAAACCATGTTCAAATGAAGCTTCTTTTAAGTGTATACATTTTATTGCTGTATATTTCGGACCTGTAATTATACATTGCATTTTTGAAAATCATGTACACATCATTTTGGTCAGCTACCAATAAATATATATGTTTGTTTTAGGAAAAAACTGAGCTTTTTTTTTTTAGGTTCTATAGGCCTCACTGATGGCTGAATTATTACCCTGTCTGTTTCCTTGCCTTAATAAAGGGGACATTATGAAAGGAAATAAAGTTGGTACTCTGTCTTCTTTCCCTTTTAAAAAGATAATAAGAAAAAAAGAAAAAAACTAATCACAGCTCTTACTCGTAAGCAAATACAACCTTAGACTGATATGGTTCAGTTTGTTGAGATTTTGGAGGGGAAAAAAAACATGATTATTTGATTTTGTTTGCATCATTTCCTTCTTACTTGACTCAGTTTTATTTATTTATTTATTTTACCAAACTATCCGCTGCACAGAGGGCCTTATATTTGTGTTAATGTTTGTTATTTTATACTGCCAGCATGTTTGAAATAATGACTTTTGAACTGAAATTTAATTTAACTGAATTTGTCTCTAGAATACTCTGGTAAACGGCTTAATGACCACAGGTCATGTAGCTACGAAATAACCCCATATCATCACCCCTCCACCGCCGTGCTTGACAGTGGGTATGTGATTGGGTCTAGTTACTACATTTGGAAGGATTAGGATTCAGAAGATTCTCAAATGCCTTTAATGTTTTACACTTGTGAAAAGACTTTTTCACTGTCAAATTCTGACCTCCAAATTGTTTGGAAATGTATTCACAACCTTTACCAAATCTTCTCTAAGGCCATTGCTTGTGTCTTTTCCTTTTGATATTGCGCTAATACACATTTGAACGATCCAGGGAAGCAAACTACCGAATGAAAAATAAAAATAAAAAGAGCCTGCTTTTATACAAGTTTATACACCTGCTGATTAATCTTTTTTTTTTTTTTTTACAGGCTGATGATTAGTAGTAATTTACCCTCTTAAATCCTATAGAAGCTGTGAAGGGCACTTAGCATCGCCCACATCATTTTTTTCTTTTTGTCTTATTTTTGTTAAAAAAAAAAAAAAAGATCACAAGCCAGTTACATATTGTTCATCTGTGGTTGTATAAAACCCACTAAAATCAGAATTTTTTATTTTTTTATTTTTTTTGCACAAAAAACATATTAAAAGAGAAGGTCCTAATTATTGCACAAGGGAGAACCCTAAAGAGGTTCATTCCTTCTGCATTTTTAAACTTATTTCTTATTGAGGTTCAGATAATCTTAGTGAGAAACAAAATATTAAAGCCATTACAACTGCTTTAGGCTAATGAATCTACTGGCAATACTTCACCTCATTAGTCTCAAGGTAATAGGGTAAATTCCTCTGAGCTGCCAGAGAAAGCTGCAGACAGGTCCATCATTTAATGAGACATTCAGCCTCTAAACACAGCATATATTTATTTATTTCTGCAGATATTACCTTCCTGTACCGATTTGCATAAAATGTTGAGATATTTCATCACCACCTGCTGCGTTACGTGGTCCTGACATGTTTTAGATCTCTCTGAAGTTCAAGCCAGCGTCGCAGTCATCTATATTCTACAAGTCTGCAGCTCAAATCCTTTTAAAAGCTGCTCTACACACACTGCTACTTGGCCAGAAACTTCACACAGGAAATTAAAACAAATGGTGTGACACCATTAGCTTTCCTGGAGCATGTAGTATAAATATTTCACTTTGAAGGCTTTACATCTTTGCTCCAGAAGGATCTCTTCTTGCATCTTAGACTCCTGTCCTAAATCCACTGCTTTCACTGATCTGCCCCTACATACCCCAAATGGGTGGAGGCTTTACATAATATACACTCTGTCTGCAAAAAAGAAAAAACACACACATACACACTCTAGAGCCAGAGAGCAGCTAAAAATGTACCACAAAATAGAGCCAAAATAGAGCAAATACCTCAAATAACTCTGGCCATTGTGTAGTGTATCTGTGTTTTCATAGAAGAAGCCCCCTCGCTGAGTTCCAGCTACAGCTTTTCCAGTTACAAAAGGAGGTTTTTTTTATGTAAAACTATCCACGAAGGGACACAAAGGTGGTTCTTGTACATCTGTACATATTAGACTAATCAAACAGCCAGCACAAGATAATATTCTGCAGATACAGATCTGCCCCTCCAGGGAACAAATTATCTCACGTTGGATCTCAGCAGGGGAGATGAAAGAAAAGAGGCAGGGTTTGTAGAGCACTTTTTGTATTCCATTTTGTCCCGATCAATTTTCCACCGAATGTGTTTTAAATCTTTAAATGCTGCAAAAGCTAATCCAATTTGTTGGCATGCTGCTTTATGGCGGTCTCAGCCCTAATGAATAAAAGACCCTTGAGGTTTGCCGAGGGTTTGTGCTTGTTCCTTAAAAATCAGGAAATAACCTTTTGTTTCAGCAATGTAACGCTCGCAAGGGCACTTCCTTTAACGACTCAGATGTTTTCACCTCGTCACGACTTCTAGTAAACGTTTGACCTTTGAGGGACTGAAACTCCAATGGTCGTTCCTAATGGCTGATTCCTTTATGCCAAAATGACCCCTGTAGTAAGTCAAAGCTAAGAGAACCGCTTAAATATCAGCAGAAAACAGAAACTTGAAAGTTCTTAAAGTTTGTAGTTTGACTCATTATTTCAATCAATTATTGGCTCTGAATGTTGGTTTGGATTCCTGCCAGGAAGGCATGCATAATAATAAATACTGTCCTTCATTTGAACCAAAAGTGCTGCCACTGTGAGATATCCAAAAATATAAACTGGCAGACGAGACGAGGAATGATGGATTGAATGACAACGGACTGGCAGGGGAGGAATGAAAGAGATGATATTTACACACTGGCAAACACAGTTGTTGACAAATACAGTAGGGGAGATCAAAACAGGTCACAAATCAGGGAAAGTGATTTAAAAATAAAGCAAGAAATCAAGATAAATACGTGGTGATAACAAGAAAACTGAACAAGACCCAAATAAACTAAATCAACCTAATCAAAATTCCAAGTACAAGACAAGATGTCAAGTGATGCAAAGATGGAAGAGGTAAGAATGCTAAATTTGCTTCCTTTCGCACTACTCGATTGCAGGGTACAAATGAAAACTGCTACTACTTGATTTATATGACATGACAGTTGATAAAACACTTGTTTCCTCACGCTGAGTTCCTCCATGAACCTCCTCCTTCACTGATGTGTATTTAAGTGATTGGAAAATCTGCCAGGAGGGCAGAGGAGAAACATTTTAAAGGTTAATGGAGGAAATAGAGAACAAAGAGGAATAATAATAATTATCATGATCATCAACCTTTTTACCTCTCATTGCTCTCTTTGCACATTTCTTTTCTAATCTGCAATCAACCTACAAGCAAGTCCAAATTTCTTTTCTTTTTTTTTTTTTTTTACACACAATGCCGTAACTCAGAACAAGGAAAAAGACCTGTTTACATATTTCTAAAGTCCATTTTTCTTGTCTGTGGATATATATTTAGCCCCATTCTTCTTGCCGCCTGTAAACAAGCCTGCTTGCCAGCCAACTCTCTCCACTCCACTCTGGATATTTCCAGAATCCATTCCAGCTGCTCCATCCTCCATTTAGTCATTATTAAATAAAGGCTGCTTCATCATACCTGCTGCCAGTCATCTTTTAGCCATTTTACTGGTTATAGCATTCAATTTAAGGCCAAATCCAGGCGTATTCTGTCTTTATTCATGGAGACCCCAAAATAGAACGCCCAAGTTTTGAAACTACTGCACTGTTCCTGTGCTCCGTTCACCAAATACTTGGAATAGTTGGTGATGAGCAGTAATAAACACCACTTTTTTTTTAGCTCAAACAGAGCAAATCTTAAATGACAATACTGTCAAAGAGACTATGTGGGTGTGTGGACTCTTAACTGTCGCTTCCATTGATTTCTGAGCGACTTTAAAACTGGTGGTGATGTCCAATGAGCTATTCAACTGCACAAAAAAACAATAAAACAGGAATACTGTTAAATACTGCCAAATAAAAGGCAACACTGGGAATAAAAATGGAAGTGAGGTCCTCATGAGGTCCTCTGCATCTCCAGCAGAAGCAGGAGCATATGGTCTGCAGGCCCTCAGTCATGTCGTGTGAGAAGAGGATCAAACCTATTTCATGGCTTAATGACAAACAAGATCATTTCAGAAATTAACTGGGAGCCAGTGCAGAGAAGCTGGTTCGGGATAAATGTGGTCTTCGAGCTGTGTGGCAGCATTTTGGAGAAAGCAAAGATGGTTGTTGTATTTTTATTTTTTTGCAAAGCTTCAAAACTTCAATTTTTCCATTTAGTTTTGCCAAGACAAAAATCAAAAAGCGGACATGGAACCATATCAAAGCCAAAGACAATGTCATCACAGCTGCATAATTTATTAACGTGATTGTTTCTGCATTTTGACCAAATGTTTTCCTTTAACATTAAATCACTTAAAAATGTGCCAAATATGTAATCACACAGCAAAACACTCATACAGAAGACCATATCTGAAGCAGATACGGTCTTTTACAGCAACTGCATATCACAGATGAAGCTCAAAGTGAAGTTCTGAGAAATGTTAAACTTAACTTAACTTACGACTTAACTTATACTCTCCTCCTACGTTGAAAGAGGTAAAAGTATCTGTTATTGCTGACAACAATGAAAAAACCAGAGGAACATTTTACATAACATGATGAGGTTTCATATTTTTCCAACGTCATGTTTTCGGTAAAGTGATGTAGTGTAGCTCTCACGGTCTACCATCCCTGATGTTGACAAAAATTTCCCAAAGTGACACTAAATTTTCATCCTACGTGTCTCTTGCAACAATTGTATATCGCTCCATGACACTATGTCTTCATCATCCGGTGTGATCAAACTCACAGAGCAATAGGGAGCATCATGGCAGAAGCGACTTTGAGATGAGAAAACAAGAGTGATTGATGCCTATAGAGGGACTTTTTGAACAAAAACAAAAAAGAAGTTAATTTGTGTTGCCTCAACCATACTGATTTCTGGAACACCTGAAAGGTCTACGGAGATGTGTCAATCATCAGCATCTGAAACATTAATGACATGCTGTTCTTATAATTAACCATTGTTGACCAAAACATTTTTAAAACTAATAAAAGTTGTAAAATCTTCAAACCAAATTGAAAATGGTAAATATAATTTTTTCTGCCTAAAAACATTTCAGTGCACCAATGAGATTCATTCTCCTCCAGTTATTAAAACTCAGATCCACAGATGTCATATTACATTTGAACGTAAAGCGATCTCCATCTAATAAAGCCTTTAGACTCTGACGGATTAATTAAGGTTAAAGTCAAGATCAATCCAGGTTAGTGTGCTCCTGACTGAACTGGTCAGAATAATTACACAGTCTCTCTTCAGCCAGTACAGAGAAGAAAGAATTCATGCTGACTGGAACCAAACGTGCTCCCTGTTAAGGCGAGAAGAGACTCATGCTGAGCTGGCATGACATGAAGAGTGACAAGAGGGCTCCTTTCCACACTTTCATCATTGCTCCAGTTTTAAACCTAATTTCCAAGTAAGGATGAAGTTGAAAAAAACAAACAAACATATAAACAGTGAGAAGTAGAGTGGGTCATTGAGTGCAAGTGCTGTGAAAAATATGCTTCACTATTATAGAACTCCCCCAGTGCAATCACGCACAGATAAAACATCCCTGAAAATGAGTTCTTATATTTAAATTCAAGAACATGTAAAGATCACACTTAATTGTATTCAAGTACCTGAAGCTGTTCCTTTTTTTCGTGTGACAATGCAGGAACACTCAGTAACACGACTGGATAACTCTTTATTTAATTATTGGGATAATATTTTGACCGTCAATGAAACTCTGCTATTGCAGCTTGACATTATACTAACAGACCAGAATCCTGGAGGTAATAATAATCTTTTTTCAACATGAGACAAAATACTCAAAACAATTCCAATTTCCAAAAACGTGGACATCCAGCACTGATTTTTGGCCTCATCCTTTGTGCAGAGAGATTTTTCCAGAATATTAGAATGTTTTTGATAATATTGTGTGCTATAGATGATGTCTCATTTAAGGTTTTCACCATTTTATGCTAAATATGCTTGATATTGTTTCACAATTTATAGATTTTCTATTTTACAGATAAGTAAACCTCTGCTAATTTTTAGACTATATCTCTGTAAAATGCTCTTTAAAAAAAAGACCCAACACAAACAGAAAAAAGAAAAAAGAATTGATGTTCAGACGTTTTGTCTTGGAGCTTGGTGGTCAGCACTGTTGCCTCACAGCAAGAAGGTTCCTGGTTCGAGCCTCCACAGGGGCCTTTCTGTGTGGAGTTTGCATGTTCTCCCCGTGCTTGTGTGGGTTCTCACCAGGTACTCCGGCTTCCTCCCACGGTCCAAAGACATGCTCCGTAGGTTGATTGGCGTTCCTAAAATTGTCCCTAGGTGTGAGTGAGAGTGTGGATGGTTGTCTGTCTCCATGTGGCCCTGCAATGGAGTGGCGACCTGTCTAGGGTGTACCCCTGCCTTTTACCCGAAGTGAGTTGGGATAGGCTCCAGCAGACCCCCATGACCCTGCACGGGACAAAGCGGGTATAGAAAATGGATGGATGGGTGGATGTTAAGATTTGGGTTTATCTCAGGCCAAACCCAGAGGAGAGCAGGCAAAGGGTCTATTTACAATAATACCCCAAAGGAACTGAGGTACGTGAGTTCAGCACCCTGAGTGAGTCCAAAAATGAGGTAGATGATGAACAGAACTACAACAGCATTATGTTAGCATCCTTGACGGAGGCGGACACAGTGGAGTTTCCAGTCACAGCAGGGGTTTCTGAAGAGAAGCTGATTTAAAAAAAAAAAAAAAAAAAAAAAAGACTTAAAATTCCTTAACTTGGTGGCATAGAGAACTTCATGGCTTAACAATATACTGTTACTTGACAAGGGCAGCACAGTGGCTTGGTGATCAGCACTGGTGCCTCACGGCAAGAAGTTTCCTGGTTCCAGCCTCCACAGGGGCCTTTCTGTACAGTCTCCCCGTGCTAGCGTGGGTTCTCATCGGGTACTCTGGCTTCCTCCCACGGTCCAAAGACATGCATGTTAGGTTGATTGGTGTTCCTAAATTGTCCCTAGATGTGAGGGAGAGTGTAAATGGTTGTATGTCTACGTCTACAGGGTGTACCCCTGCCTTTCGTCCGAAGAGAGCTGGGATAGGTTCCAGCGGACCCCGGTGACCCTGTACAGGAAATAGTGGGCATAGATAATGGATGGATGTGATTTGACCAGAGTTGTACCACATAGGATAACCAACAATCTGGTAACCAGGGGCAGAAGACTGGAGCTATACACTAATACTCTGAGACCAGGAGTCCACCACTGGTGAGTCACGTCAGCAATCAGCAAAAAGATGGAGAAACTCACTCTTCAAATGATCAGCGCAGCTAGTTTTCCACAGCATTGATGCAACTTATAAGCTCATTCATTATTTACTGTTATGGTAAAAGGTTTGCTACTATATAAAAGCCATTCCTTCAAAAAAGAAAAAAAAAACAAAACACAATTTTAGGGATGCAACCAAACAAAGTTATCATTGTTCAATTTATTTTAATATTCTCCACACATTACACCAGGCCAGTTCACTATTCACACTCCTGTCTTCTTCCTCTAGCACTTGTTTTGTAATGTGTGCAGAATGAACTTTTGAATTGTGCTGTTGAAAAACTATTAAGATGTACCAGAAAAGACGTTGCCTTGATGGCAGCATGTATATTTTTCTAAAATCTAAAGTTGCATTTCAGTATCAATGCTGCTATCACAGAAGTGGAACGACCTTTGACTGTGAGCAGCTTTGTTGTTGCTAACTCTCTGGATGTTTCTTTTTCATTTTTGGTCTGGAGCACACGGTGTCCATTCCTTACAAAAAAGATCTTGAACACACTGATTTGTAAGACCACATTACATATTTATGCTGTATGATGGTTTATCCCACATGTGTAGACATGCTATAACATAAGGCTTCTGTTTGTTCTATTTTGCAGTGTTTAACTAAGATTTCCCAAACTGCCCGATGAATGTCACAGAAAATGTAAGAATAACTGCATTTTTTTTCTTTGCATTTTCAGTACAATTTTGACTTCTTTTGCTTCATGGCTGTGAATACAGAATGGAGATTAGGATGTTATGAATACAAGTAATGTAATTATATTGGCAACTCTAGGGAACAATGCTATGAGGTCCAGTTTCTATGCAGCATCAGCAGGAGAGCTGTTTATCCAATCTATATGAGGCCCTGCACTAAAGTGTGCTCTCATGCGATGACATCAAAGCTTTGACAAATCAAGCTTTGCAAAAGACAAGTCTCACGTGAGCGCAGCCTAATCTGTGCGGAACAATCTTGTTACCTGGATAAGTGAACATGGTATCATCAGTGTGAAAGCAGCTTTACTTTGCCCACTGCTACAAACCACGGCTTGCTGTCAGCAGCAGCCTAAACTTTGGTTGTGTTTCTCCTGCGAGGCTGCTGCTGGCCAGGGGGGCCGCTGTGCAATGAATCATGGCCAAAATTCACTCACGTCATCCTGGGTGGGATCCCACAGATGCTTCGCCTGGGTCACAACTGGACATGGAGAGGATCAAATCTTAGAGAGAGAACGTCTGATTCTGTAATGATAAAAACAAACTCACTGTAGGCAAAAAGCAGCAACTGATATTTAGAAATGCTGACTCATTCAAGCGTCACTGGCTGAAAAATCTCAGCCCAGCTGGCTGTCGACCACACAAGGGAGCTGTGGTAAGCTGAGTGATAACAACAACACCATCACCCGCAGCACCATGAAGCCTACTGTGGAATAAACATGCGACTCTGACAGGGATTTCTGGTCAAGTCTCTCTTTGGATCCTCAGTGAAATACTGGGCCATTCAGGGAAACGCACAATGACTAAATCGTGCACCTGACTCTATGTCAAGAGAGCACCAAGAGCACACTGACAGGAGGGAAGAGGGTGAGAGGTCTACGTGAAATAAAGGAATTTCCAAGGACAGGGAAGAAGTTGTGAAATCATATTGCGCATGTGGCCAGCACAGCTGCAGAGGGAGTGAATTGCTCCATGTGTAACAGCATGAATCACCCGTAGAGTTCCTCAGAAGTCAGATCACACTTCTCTCGTTTTCTTTCTCTCCCTCACACCCACATCAACACACACACACACACACATTCCCTCCCCTGTTTTGCCGTCTTCTGTTTTCCATACCTCATCTTCTTCATCACAGGTGCAAGCTGTGAAGTCAGCTGACAAGATTGTCCACATGTGCTACATAGGATCTCTTTCTAATTCCAAACACACACACTGAGACATACACATATACCCACACAAATAAACACCTCTGTGTTCACAATGAACAATGCTGGAGCCATCCAAAACTCTTCATCAGCATGACATCATGTGGCACAAATAACACACATAACTCACACACTTCCTCCTCGCAGCCCTGCTGGTCTTTAGTGCAGGTGGCCAGCTGCTGTAGCCGGAGCAGCATTCCTGCTCTGTTGTTGTGACATCTCCTCTGTAGAAGTGTCCTCGTCCTCAGCCAGGAAAACCAAATGACTCACAAGGTTAATTAACAACAGATGGCTCTCATTAGGGTTGCTTTGTCACTGCTAACAAATTCTCATGGGAAGCTGTGATGGTGCAGAACACCTACAGCACAATACAACAGATGTATCATACAGTAGACAATCAGGGAGAGAAATCTTACTGTTCAGAACTGTTGTTGCTTCAGCAAAAACAAATAGCAATTGAGGCAGTTAAGAGATAGTTGCACTATTATTACTAGAAATCTGCTTTGAAAAAGAATAATTAATCTCATTTATAGACCAGTAAACATCAAGGGTGTTTATGATAATTATAACATCAAGCTCTTCACCCTTGATTCTGATTAGATAAAAGTTTCCTATGAAGTACATGAAGCATGACTAAGGCATCCAATAGATGATCAATATATGTGGCCAACAGACCGAAGTGAAAAAAAGGCAGTGATAAGAAATACAATGATAATAAACTCAATAGACCAAGACACCAATCTCAAAAGGGCTCTCGTGAAAAAATTTACAATCCAAAGCACATTTTTTTAGGGATGGTGAAGTTCAAAGACAGAACTTTTGCTTAAGGAGCTTTAGTAGCTGACTTGAAAGCTCCAGTTGTACCAGTTTGCCTTGTGAGTGGCTAGTTTCCTCTGAAGTTTTAGAATCTCATTTAACAAATATGTGTGAATTTCCTCCCACTTTTGATTGAAATGGAGTTTCATCAGTGATCTTTTAGATATTGATCCATTTTTAGAAATTCACAGTCAAATACAGTGTGGTGGGAGGTTGGGAGCTCATTAGGAGTGTCATAAAGAATGAAGAGGCTAGCTATGGCTTCTGATGCTAAATTGACAGCTTTACAATGGGTCTTTAATGCTAAATCCGCCCAGTGCACAGGGCAGCAGTGTCACCCGGTGTCTCTAAGGACTGGCCAGTGCTACTCTGTGTGGTCTAGTATCCTTCCCTCTCCAGCACACCAACAGAGGGGTGAGGCTGAGGGCTCTGCCTCCCTCGCCTCCTTGATATCAGGAGTGCTGGAATGGAGGAGTAGCACAAGAAGGGAGGGTGGGGTTGGTAGGGTGTGGGGTCTCCCTAGTTGCCAAGCGAACACCATATGGACAGCTCACTGGTGTTACTGGGGGCCCGGGGCAGTTCCCAGAATTCACATGATAATGAAGCCTGGGGCCATTCATGGTGCTGGCCTAAAGCTGGGGCTAAGAGCTTTTGATAGCCCCCAGCAGCCTGTAGGCCTGCCCACTCTGGGCCCAGCCAGCTTTCCTGCCAGGCACAAACCACCTGTTTGATTTTCCCAGGGCCCTGCCACAGTACAGGGAGAGAGGAGAAAGAAGGATAGGGGGGTGGCAGCAAAGGAATGTCTCCCTCATATTTTGTCAGTGAGTGTTTACTTCCCATTCACTTCCTCTTTATAATCCAAAAGCCCTCCCCTCACGTGCACACACACACACACACATACACACATACATGCATTCAGTTAGCGCAACCTAAATGCACATATGCACACACCCCTGCTGACCCACACACAGACTCTTTCCCCCTTTGTTAAACTCTCCGACACAGTCCTGGGAAGAAGAATGAAGTTTTAAAAGTAGGGCACCTTCTGCTGCATCAAAGTTTCACACAAGCAGATCCCTGGAAGATAGCCCTGGGTAAAAAGAGGGGCGCTTGTCTTGGCGGTGTTTGCCACCCCTATGTGGGAACCAGAGGAGGACCCCTGCTGGGAAGCTGAGGGGAAAGGGAGACTGGCAGTACGTGGTGCCAGGGGCAGGGGCGTGGATAAGAGGTCGACATTCACTGGTATACATATATTACTTCGCTCGTGATCGGGACACCCACGCATGAAAGAAGTAATGAGTGGGAATGAAGCTGGCGGGTCATGTGTATGAGGAGGACACATTCCTTTACCGTGAGGACAGATGGCCTCAGGACTGAAGCTGCAGCACATGACAGCATGTGTCACTCTTCTCTCCTCAATAAGAGAAAATGTATTATCTTAGTAGATTTTATTTAGATTAAAAAAAGAGAAGAGAGAGACAGAAATGGATTATAAAAAACTGAATGAATGCATGCTTTCTTCTGTGACAAAAACCTTTGGTAGAATATTTCCTGTTATGAAATCATGTGATGTGATCATATTAGCAAACACACAGGTGTGCAGGTGTGGTGCTGTGTTCTCTGCGGCCACTTCCAGTTCCCAGTATGAAGGCGGGGCAGCGTTCCTACAGTTTAACCTGAAATGCTGCCTTGCTGGGGGCTAAACACCTGTGCTTCACTCACAGGGATCCAGAGAGAGAGAGAGATGTGGGTGTGGGGTCCAACAGAGCAGCCTGTATTCACCCCCCACAAAAATTTATGTAAAAGGGTTTCCAGTTACCGTAGCCCCCTGGCTGAGCTGTTTCTCTCTACACGTCATTCAGAGCAGGTGTATGTGGGACATCTGCATAGAAAAACATTACAATAACACTCCACTGGCTCTACTGTAACAAGAATACACACACCTACACCTGTTGCACCTGCGCTGCCTTGTTTGAGACACATGAAAAGAGTCCCACACCCAAGTAAATTAACTTCCTCTTGCTGTTGCGCCCTCTATACAGGTTTAACAAACAGACACAACAAACAAGAGGGGGAAATTTGAGCAAGCACAGATCACAGCTCAGCCAGCCGAGATTGTTAAGGTGGGACTTAAGTGTCAAGAGCATCGGGAGAAAGAAACAAAAACTCCCTGAGGCCCAAATAACTTGATTATACTAGCTCCACAATCAAAACAAAAGTGGCAGGACCAATCTGTTCACTGTCAATGGCAGTTCTCATTTGTCAAGCGCATCCAAGAGGTTGGTTCTCAGGCGACTCCCACAATGCCCAGTGACAAACAGGAGGGCTCTCTTTTTAGCCCTGCCTGCCACCAGGAAGCCCATCTGAAGTATTAATCTTTTAGTGGAAGAGTGGAGGAGAGGGCTCAGCCTGGCCCAGCCATTGTCCACAGGCCTAGGCCCTCTGAATGGGGCTTTGTCAGCACTCCAGCTGCCACTGTCCACGCTCCATCTTTGGGCTTTGGCTCCCATGTGCCCTGGCCATGCTGACTGGACGCCTCTGTGCAGCTGTGGGGTTCTCTCTGTCTTTCTATGTGTGTGTGTGTGTGTGTGTATATGTGTGTGCGGGGGTGGGGTGGTGGTGGTGGTGGTGGTGGTTGGGGGGGGGGGGTGCAGGGAGGGACAAAAGGTTAAGGTGACAAGCCATTTGTCTCACAACACACTGAGACGCACAAATATGTGTCTTGACATGTGGTCTTACTTGCCATGTCAAACAGGTGCATTCAGTTGCCATGGAGTTTTGTGAACAACAGAATGATCTCTCATTCTCAGCTCAGATTTTCATTTAAACATCATCAAGAAAACATATAACCACATGGCAAGGTATGCAGCATGTATTTTTATATATTTGTATTAGTGATGATCTAATCTGATTACTTACTATTAATGAGTCTTCTAAGTGTCTTAATCAAAATATACACACAGCGATATTCATTCTCATTTCCCACCCATCTGAAGTGACAATGATGCCAAAAGTATAAATTAGAAAAAGAGTAGGACTATAAGCACTTATTTATTTGTTCTCCATCTTCTTCCAACAGCAGGGGGGCAGCTAGCCAGCAGCAATCATCCCTGTCCCCCATGGGCCTGTTCTGGCTACCAGCTGGGAACAGCTGGTTTTCCTTCTGCTAGAGGTGGAACTGGGCCCTGCAGGAAGTCCTGCCAAAAGAGAAGGCCTTATAGGATCTTACAAACATTCAGCATTCACTCATGGACGGGTTGTGCTAACGAAGAGGCTCCATTAGGCTTCATTTGCCATCTCTATAGAAATGCATCTATTGTTCGGTCCAGGAAGGGAGGTAGAGCCGCGGGATTCCTCACGACAATGGTGCACCTCATCAGGTGGTGTCGCTGCTTTCACCAAAATCTCAATGTAAAGTCATCACCAATTCATCCAAAGGACCACTGTGATATGTCAGCAGCAAACCATTGCTATGTTTTAACATTTAGAGTGAGGGTTGAGGTGGGACTGTTAAATAGTTGTTGGTCATCACTGAACGGAAGCAGGACACTGCCGTTATTAGATTTGCAACAAGCCGTAACACTGTCTCCCATTGTGTGTCACTCCACCCCTGTCCTCCCTGAAGCCCCTGAGATAGGGAAGACTACCAGTCCTCACCATCCACCCCCCATCTATCCAACACACACACACACACATGCATGCGCGCACACATGCACACTCACTTCCAAGTAAAACTCCCTCTCCAGGCAATTGCCACTGGAGTGGAAAGTATTCCAGAGCACAATGCCTGCGCTCTCAATGGGTGCTTTAGCATGCCACCAGTGCGCTGTCACCAGCAGATGGGGAGCTAATTAGAAGCCATTAAAGGTCTTTGATAGTGTGTGTGGGAACCAGGCGGAGGGAGATGGCCACAAGGGTGTAAAGGAGGGGTGAGGTTTGGGTCCGGTGAATACACACACACACAAATGAAGTGAAGGAAAGAGTTATACAGAGAGCAAGCTGTCCCTGCACCTCCTCTCAGGCCAAGGACACACAGCAGAGGACACCTGTGGGGCTTCAAGGATCTCTTTCAGCTATCAGATGCAGATAGTGTGTCTGTAAGCTGCCCCTGGCTCTCAGGGAAGGGCATCCATCTACCCACTCAGTCTGCACCCTGCACTGAGGAAAAGCACCCGACAGGCAGCGAGGCTCCAGTCCGTCTGCACCGCTGACGACACATCTCTGAACCAAGACTCCCACAGGAAGTGAGTCCTAACCACTGGCCCTCAGTCATTACAGGGCTGCCAAGGGAGGTGCCAGGCCATGTGGAGGAATCTAAGTAGAACGTGAATCACACATACCCACAGGACAATAACAAGCTCCTCTGCTGACAAGCTTGCAGCATTTGTACCTGCTGCTGTTGGGTTTCAAGTGTCACCAGTCCATCATCACTTAGATGTGACACTGTTGTGTGTTAAGAGTTTTTGTATCTGACACCACACTTGCCCCTCCCAGTCCCATATGCACTGCTCCACACACCTGCACACAGGTGTGATCATTATCAAGCAAACAGGAAGAGCCTGACTGGGAACTGGAAACTAATCCCACAGCTGCGAGATGATCTACGTTTGTGTGTGTGCGTGTGTGTGTTTGTGAAAATTGTTGAAAACGAACATATCTTGTTCTCCACTCTTAATCAAATTCCTCCCTGTTTCTTTTCAACTGTGTATCTCAGAAGTAAAACCCTCCATCTAAGAAACCACTCATTTCCATCCGCCGTTATTACTATCGTTGGCCACTTTTCATGTTTCAGGAAGTAGTATGAGCACTAGTCATTGTTCTCACAGCAATAATAACAGCAGCAAAAGTGTCAAAGCATTACTGGAATGTCATGTTTCCTTTGAATGAATTCCTGCCCCAATGTTTCCACTTGTGGCATCCTGTAGTGCGTATTAGCTAATACGTTTCCCCTTAACCCAATAGAACAACTTCTTCTCAAACGTTTCCAATTTGTGTGCTTGCACAAACATTTCCAAGATACACAATGTGCTGCAAAGATGTACAATTGTTGCCTTTCTGCTGTTTGATAGATGCATGATGTTGCAACAGCCCTGACATGAACAGTAAGTAGCCTGTCACAGGAGCAAAGCTCTAAGTGACATTCAACTCACATATAAGGAGTCCACTGGGAAATGAAGGAGGCATTGCAGTTGTGTCAGTTAAAATGAGGACCTAATATGTTTCACTTTTCTTTTGACTCCTCTGCCTCTTCCCTCTTGTCTCTCCTCTCTCCCCTTGCCTTGATGTGCTGTAAACAGGCTAAAAAGGGCCCAGCTGTGTGGAGTTATTGTTGGTGTCAGTAGGAAGTGCTGATAGCTTTTGCAGCTGAACAAAAGCTGGATGAGGGGAGTGGAGGGGCGCTCCAGACACTGTGGCTCCAGCCTAGATTCTCTCCCACAATCCCTGCACCGCACTCCCATTGTTCTGCCCACCCGGCCTTCCCTCCGCCCTGTCAGCTGTGACCTGGGACAGAGGGCAAAAAGAGAGAGAAAAAAAGGGGGAGAAAAAGGAAAGTTTTCTTTTTTCTTTTAAAGTTTTTTACATGCTACTGAGACAGCTAGAAGAAACAGCCTGCAGTAGTTAACTTTGTTACTGACATTAGATGTGGTATGCTACAGGCTCTGAAGCAGGCACTCCTGCAGCATTTCTATAAAATCTGGATGGATTTAAGAAAAAGAAATCTGAGACAGTGTTACTTTGCTATTTATGCAGCTTAACCTAATTTATTTCCACATCAGCTGTCACTAGTTACTTTTCAACATTTATATATAAAAGAGCCATCTTAAAACTGATGCATAAGCATTAAACAAATTGCAACAACTTTGAAAGGAGGTTTTATATATACATATGTATATATATATATATGTGTATA